>CM035427.1:95005936-95050093 GCA_020310875.1 Ceratopteris richardii | reverse complement strand
GTCTTCATTGATCTATTTCTTTGGTGAGATGAAATCAAAGTATCTATTCTATGTCAATTGATAGTAGAGCTAGCATTTGCACACTATATTATCTATTGACATAGCTAGGCATTTATTTCCAAAGAAATATTCATGTTCCCATTGTTGGAGACTGCTTAATCTCCAAAGGTCTAATCTATACTGATCTAAGAACACTTCTATATCAGTTATGGATCAAACTTTACACAAATATTGTCTTCTTTTATCAAAATTTTCACTAACACTTCTCTGAGTAAGAAATTCCTTCTTCAGAAAGTTTGCTTCAAAAATCGACTTCATTTCCTGCACATATCTTCAAATTTCTTCAAACCAATGATGCACATATCTTCAGACTACTTTACACAATCATATCAACCATTAGTTCATCAAAAGAATCATTAAAACTTTAATTGATCCTTAAGATCAAAAGTATGTCAGAAACTATCTTTCTGAACAAGCGACTTTGACATAGGTAACTTCTAAGATTGATTTCTTACAATAAAAATCTCGTTTTGCTAAATGCTTTTAGCCATAGCTTCCTTATCTTCTAACTTAGATTTTGAATGCTCATTCATCAAAAACTTTACACTGTGCACTGAGATCTAAGCAAAACATTGGCACAAAAAAGTGTGCGACTCTGAGAGATCATCTGCAGACTTACATACACATGTTCCTATTGATCATACTCACAGCAGAAGAAGAATTAGACCATGAAACTTTGAACATAGCTTCATTAGCTTCTAGATTAGATGTGTACAAAAGGATTTCTGATCCACATGATAAGACTGAGAGAAATCTATGAAATACTCGTCGCTATTTTGTGTGATGACTCTCTTCACATCTATCTCTATGACACTTGTCTTCTAATGAATCTCTCTTCTATTTCTTTACATCATTGACTTATATACATATGGTTCTAGAGTTATCTTGCGTCTATTACATTACTCCTTATCATCTAAGGATTATCTATACTCATACTACAAGAATTTTCCAACAGTAATGTACATATGTATACAAACTTCACTTCTGAGATCTCTTCACTTTCTCAAGTGACTTCTTGAACTTCAATCTGATCTTTGACATGCTTCAAGCTCTTTGTGATCATCAATTTGTGATTGTTGTGTTCCAACAGCTCCCCCTCAATCACTAATTGTGATTATTCCATTCTTCTTGACTCCTGCCATCTCCTTGAATCTTTGTAGCTTAGGTCCATCCAATATTTTTGTAAACATATCTGCAACTTGTTCTTTTGTTGGAGTATACATCACTTCAATCTCTTTATCAAGTACCTTTTCTCTCAAGAAATGATACTGAATCTCTATATGCTTAGTCCTGGCATGGAAAACAAGGTTAGCTGCCAAATACAATGAACTCATATTATCTCCAAGAATAATTGGAGTACTCTGATCAGTTCCAAAACTCTTCAATAAGGTCTTTAAACCATATCACTTCTTTTGCAGCCTCTACCATTCCTTTATACTCAGCTTCTGTAGATGACAAAGCAACTGTATGTTGCTTCTTTGAGCACCAAGAAACTAGTTTATCTCCAATATAAGAGAGATACCCATGAGTAGACCTTCTATCATCTGAATCACCTGCCCAATCTGCATCACTAAACACTTTGATTCTTGTATCAGAACTAAATCCATAATACAGACCTTCACTTAGGGTTCCTTTGATATATCTGAGTACCCTTTGAGCTGCAATCCAATGAGTCTTCTTTGGACAATGCATGAATTGTGATAACACACCTACTGCATATGATAGATCTGGTCTTGTCAAGGTAGCATAGATTAAACTACCTACCAAACTCTGATATTTCTTCATGTCATTAACTTCTTCACCTCCATACCTGCTCAATTTATGATTTACCTCCAATGGTGTGCTTGAAGACTTGCAATCCTCCATGTTGAACGTGATCAGAAGATTCTTCAAATATCTCTCTTGTGTAACATATACTCCATGTTGAGTATATACAATCTGCATTCCTAAGAAATAAGATAAGTTTCCCAAATCACTTATCTTAAACTCCTTCTCTATTTGTTTCTTAAGCTCATTGATTCCTTGAGCATCTATACCTATGACAATAATATCATCAACATAAATACACATGTATATGTATCCATTTTCACTTGCCTTCACTAGCAAGTTACTATCTGCCTTTGATGCTTGAAATCCACATTCATTCAAGAACTTAACAAGCCTGTAATTCCATGCTCTTGGGGCTTGCTTCAGGCCATACAAAGCTCTCTTGAGCTTACACACATAATCTGATCCAATTGAATCCATGAAGCCTTCTGGTTTCTCCATGTATACTTCATCTGCAATGTATCCATTCAGGAATGCATTCTTCACATCTAATTATGATAACTTCCATCCTTTACAAGCAGCAATAGCAATCAATGATCTAATTGTAGACATCTTAGCAACAGGACTAAAGGTTTCATCATAATCTACCCCATAGGTTTGGGCATAACCTTCAACCACAAGTCTAGCCTTGTATCTAGACACCTTACCATCTGCAAACCTTTTTGTTTTTATACACCCACTTACATCCAATGACTTTCTAATTATTTGGTCTGGGCACCAACTCCCATGTTTCATTTTCAAGTAGAGCATCATACTCTTCTTGCATTGCCTTCTCCCAATTCTGTTTCCCTTTAGCTTCTTCATATGTGATTGGATCCTCTTCTGTCTTCACAATGTAAGCATAATCTTTTGTTGTTAGGAAAGATGTATCATAGCTATACCTGATAGGCTCTTTCCTTTCTCTTAAGGATCTTCTGACCTCTGCACTTCTTGAAGTTTCAGCCACATTTGATTCTAGATCAAATCTTGGCCCATCTTCAACATTGTCCTGCAATTTACTTTTATAATCAACATCATCAATATCTTCTTCATACACACTTACTTTTGTCTTCCCTTTCCTTTGTATTTCTTCAACACATGCATAATCATTTGTTGACCTTGTATACCATGTGCTTTGCTCATCAAATGTAACTCTTTGGTAACAAGAAATTGCTTTGTGGATGGACTCCACAATCTATAACCCATCTGTCTATCATCATACCAATAAACACATACTTCTCTGCTTTGGTTTCTATCTTATGTCTCAATTGTGAAGGAACATAAGCATATGCTAAACATCCAAATACCTTACAATGATCAAGAGTAGGTTTCTTACCCCACCATGCTTCATAAGGAGTTCTTCCATCCAAAGCTTTACAAGGTAACCTATTCACAAGGTATGTTGCAGTGTTGATAGCTTCTGCCCATAAGTAGTTTGGACAATTCTTTTCCTTCATCATTGCTCTTGCAAACTCTACAAGAGTTCTATTTCTTCTTTCTGCAATTCCATTCTGTTGAGGAGAGTACCTGCAAGTTACTTCTCTCTTTATACTTGCATTCCACAAATAATCATCAAACTCTTTAGAGAAATACTCTCCCCCTCCATCTGATCTCAACCTCTTGAGCTTTTGTCATGTAATCCTTTCTGCATAAGCATGATAATGCTTGAATGTCTTGAAGACTTCTTATTTTTCCTTGATTACATATAAAGTAATCCATCTGGTTGCATCATCAACAAACAACACATAATATCTGGATCCATTTATGCTATAGTCCCTTGAAGGATCCCACACATCTGTATGAATCAATTCAAGCATATTTGAATACTTGTACCCTGATTTATTGTATGAACTTTTGTGTGCTTTACCTAATTGACAAGCTTCCCACATCATTCCTTGACATTTCCTTTATGGCTTTCTCATTGAAATGACCTATCCTTTTATGCCATAGGTCTAACTCAGACACCTTTTGACTTCCATAAGTAATTAGAGCATGTCCCACAGTACCTTGGACTTTGAGAGTAAACAGCCTTCGTTCCTTTTTACCTGCAATAATGTTTTTATATCCCTGATTTGGATTTTGCACATAGACACCATCATTTGTGAATCTGACTTCATATCCCTTCTCCACAATTTGCCCTATACTTATCAAGTTTTTTTAGGAATAGTAGGAACATAAAGTACCTTGCTCAAGAGTGTACTTCCATTCTTTGTCTTCATTGATCCAATGCTTTCCACCTTATGCTTGGTGTTGTCACCTTTTTGAACTGTATGTCCATTCACCTTTGCTTCCATATCAGTCATCAGTGATATATTGCCACTCAGATGATTGCTACATCCTGAGTCAATATAAAACACCCTTTGATCTTCTCCTACTGATTCATGAGTTGCATTCAAATGAGAGTCATATGCATCCTTCTGATCTGATGCATAATTATAATAATGTTGTTGTAGGACTGAGTTTGAAAGCTTCTTCCACCTCCTCTAGGCATATGATGTCATACCACCTCTTCCTCTGAAGTTGCTTCTTTGGTTTCTGCCTCCTCTACCTCTTTGATTGAAACTCTGATTATTATTTCTCCATTTTGATTGTTATACCAACAATCATTTGCCAAATGATTGGTTCTGCCACAAATCCAACAAGCTTTATTATTATCTTTGTTCTTACCTCTTCCTTTACCTCTGAAGTTCATCTTTCCTTTTGTAAAGTTAGCTTGACTTGAAGTTCCTTCATCATCAGTTGACTGCTTCCCTTTGCCATTCTTTTTCTTGTCCTTGGAGTACATAGCTTGGCTTGCACTCCTATCATTGTCTCCCTTAATGTCCTGCTCAAAAGTTAGCATGTGTCCTAGCAATTGATTAAGATCAGGAGTAAAGTGATCAAGTGGCAATTCTATGGACAATATGAAAGGCTTCCACTTCTCATCTCCTCTCAGACCTGTAAGTATTTGCCTTACCAACTTATCCTCTTCAATGTCTTCATCTACTGCTCCCAAGCTATCTGCAATATCCTTCATTCTTGCCACATAATCAGAAATTGATTGTGAGCTCTTCTTCTTGAAAGTTGTGAATTCTGCCCATAATGACGACTTCCTAGACTTGGTTGTGTTTTGGAAATGCTCTTCCAAATCATTCCACACATCTGTTGCAGTTTCTAATCCTCTTATGTGAGGTAGAAGATAATCATTTACAGCCATGTAAATGATGCTCCTAGCTTGAGCATCCTTTCTCATCCAATTCTTCAAACCTGCAAGTTCTTCCCTAGTTGGAACACTAGGATCTTCAAACTCGGGCTTTTCTTCTTCTCCTGTAATGAATGCCATCAAATCTTTGCTCATGAGGTGTGCCTCCATCCTCATGGACCAAGCTAGATAGTTCTCCCTATCTAGCTTATCAATCTGCAAGCTTTCTCCCATCTTTGATCTTCTGTGTTTGCAATTACTATGATTTATGATAATAAAGTGTACCTTTGATATGAAGCTTTAATCTTTCTTGATTCTTTGAACTCGTACTTTGTACTTCTTCTGGTTATCTTCAAGAATTTGTCCTTGTCCACCTTCAATTAAAAGGAACTTCAATACCTGCAACAGTCGGGACTTCCAATGCTCTTTACTTCACTTGTATTGCACCTTCAGCTCTGATACCACTGTTGGAGACTTCTAAATCTCTAAAGGTCTGATCTATACTGATCTAAGAACACTTCTATATCAGTTATGGATCAAACTTTAACACAAATTTGTCTTCTTTTATCAAAACTTTCGACTAACACTTCTCTGAGTAAAGACATTCCTTCTTCAAAAAGTCTGCTTCAAAAATCGACTTCATTTGCTGCACATATCTTCAAATTTCTTCAAACCAATGATGCACATATCTTCATACTACCTTTGTGCAATCATATCCAACCATTAGTTCATCAAAAGAATCATTAAAACTTTAATTTGATCCTTAAGATCAAAAGTATGTCAGAAGCTATCTTTCTGAACAAGCCGACTTTGACATAGGTAACTTCTAAGATTGATTTCTCACAGTACAGATCCCGTTTGCTAAATGCTTTTAGCCATAGCTTCCTTATCTTCTAACTTAGATTTTTGAAATGCTCAATCATCAAAAACTTTACACTGTGCATTGAGATCTAAGCAAAACATTGGCACAAAAAGTGTGCGACTCTGAGAGATCATCTGTAGACTTTACATACACATGTTCCTATTGATCATACTCACAGCAGAAGAAGAATTAGACCATGAAACTTTGAACATAGCTTCATATCTTCTAGATTAGATGTGTACAAAAGGATTTTCTGATCCACATGATCAGACTGAGAGAAATCTACGAAATACTCATCGCTATTTTCTGAAGATGACTCTCTTCACATCTATCTCTATGACACTTGTCTTCTAATGAATCTCTCTTGTATTTCTTTACATCATTGACTTACATACATATGGTTCTAGAGTTATCTTGCATCTATTACATTACTCTTTATCATCCTAAGGATTATCTATACTCATATTACAAGAATTTCCAATAGTAATGTACATATGTATACAAACTTCACTTCTGAGATCTTTTCACTTTCTCAAGTGACTTCTTGAACTTCAATCTGATCTTTGACATGCTTCAAGCTCTTTGTAATCATCAATTTGTGACTGCTGTGTTCCAACACCCATCATTAACTTAGCCGAACCATTTTGGAAAATTATTGCTTGCTCATAGGACATATCTCAAGTAGTGGTATTTAGAGTATATTTCAAGTTCTCAATTCTCCTCTTCTCTAGATATGCATTAATGAGTTACAATTTCTTTATTCCTAAATCAACACTCTTTTGAAGCTCAAAATAGATCATAGTTTTTGTCCAAAAGGGAGCACTTTATCGGAGAAGAAATAAGTTTCTTCAAAAAGACGACATGGCTAATCTCTAGAATATTTTCTTCCCTGATTTGTTGATCATTTTCCTCAATTATCAACTCGTTGAAGTTCTTAAGGCCTTTGGGACTTTGTGAAATATTTTAGGTATTATGGAAGGTTATCCCATCACTATGTGTAGGGTTCTCATATAGTCTTTAGTTTCTCTTTGGATATCTTTCAATCACATTCTTATTACCACTTATTTATGGTAATAAGAAGAGAAACATTGGTTATCTTGTTGCTTACGTGGCCTTTTCTATCATATGGGGTTTTATGATCTTGAGAATCCATAATGAGGATTTTTAAGCTTAAGATTCTTGTATCTTATGTTAAGATCTATTGCTTTGTAATTAAGCGACAGTATAAAAAGCATAAATTAAATGTTTATTGAGTAACCTAACCTCAATGTACCATAAACCTTTATTGCGTTTAAACTTCATATGTCAATATAGCTTACCTCCATCATAGCTACATCCATCCTTTGATTACGCTTGGATATTATATTTATTGATGCTTGAAGACATGCACCACTGTGTCATGTCATCTACTCTCTTTCGATTCATCTCTTGTAATTAGATAAGGCTACTACCTTGGCTCAATCTAAAAGCAAAGGAATCATAATCTCTACCCAAACAACCTTCCCTAGGCTCAACTATATGTTACATGCATGACTTGTACCTATGGACTAGTGAAATGGGTGGATTTCTTCAGTGGTCTCAGATTAATTTCTTTGTGTTGATGATTTCACCAATCTCAATATCCATAAAATCTAACATTTTTGTACTCTTTGTACCTTCTTAGAAATGTAAAATATAGGAGAATGCAATAGAGGTCCTAACCTCTATCTTTAAAGGGCCATAAACTAATTCATCTTCCACTTTCAATAGAAAGGAGAGGAATCTTTAGAATTTCTCTGTTGATATATTTACGTAGTGATGTGTGTGAACATACTAGGACCATCGGGGCACTTTTTTCCCTCTTTAGGAGGTTTTTTCCCCCAACTTGTATATACGCTATTGTCCTAATGGGTTACTTATCTTTGTACATTCTAGTGGTAATACATTCATTATTGTGTGTTGTGCTCCAAGCTTCTTCTTCTTCCTTCTATGTTTGCATGCGAACGTAGACCTCGAACTTCAACAATTGGTTATCAGAGCAATTCGTCGCTTCATCTAGGGTTTCATCGACCACCCCGCCGATCATAGTCTCAAAATCACATGAAATATGGTGGAGCATACTTAACGTTATTAGGAGATTAAAACAGCTTCATTTTGTGGTGCTGAAATTTTGATCTGAGCTCGTTTTGGCCTTTGAATGCATTATCATAGTGCTTTTGCAGGCTATTTCATCTTTTTGTGCCAAAGATTATATACAAGTTTTGGTTCCCCAGTTATAAGTGTCTCAAAGTCTGCTACAGGTTTAGAAGAACTCGACAAGGTAGTTTTGTTCAACTTTTTGAGATACAATCAATTTTCTACATCAAGGTCTTTTAGTTAGTGGCCTTGGCTAAAAGTAGTGATTATTTCGTATGTTGGATGTTGAGGATAAGTTAGATAGTACCAATTACCCATTATGGGCTTATATGATGCTTCATGTATTGGTTGTATAAGGACTATGAAATAGTGTGCACGGTGTTGAAAAATATCCTATTATACCTACAAACATAGTTGCTAAAGGTGATTCAGATGGTATTCAAGATGATGATATTCTTCATGTTCTTGTTCGTGTTGTGGATCTTGTTGCACCTACTGCAGAACAACTTCATTGGGATGGAAGAGATGCTCACACACATGGTTTGATAGCCTTGTCTGTCAAACATGCCATTATTCCTCACATTCACTCTTGCAGAATAGCTATGGATGCTTGGGATACACTTACCACTTTATACCAGGGGAGGATGAGGCCTTACAGGGAATACTATCACATGTGCCAACAACTCCCCTTATCTTGTCATGGGAGTTGGTAAGATCATTTTGACTATTGCTGATGGTAGTCCTTTTACATTGTTGGATGCTTTATTTTTGCTAGGGATCAAGAAGAATTTGATTATCAGTTTCATCTTTGGCCAAGATTGGTTTGCTTGTGAAATTTGTTGATGGTAGATGTACACTTCATGATATGTCAAATGCTGACATGATTATTGCTTCTAGAATTTTATTTCGTGGGGTGTATAAGCTCATAGACTATGAAAAATCTATGAATGATAGGGCATATACAGTACATGATTCTCAGGCTATGTCAGATGCAAAGCTTTGGCATGCACGCTTTGGTCATTTAAATTTGGCTAGTTTGCTACGCATGCAAAAGTTTGAAATGGTATCTCTACCCAAACTTGAGGCACTTGGTAAACATGTATGTGAAGGTTGTATTTTGGCCAAAATGCAGCATTCCTCATTCCCAAAAGATGGTTTAGCTACTATTTGTATCATCCATAGAGTAAACACATTTTGTTCAGATGTGATGTTTTTGTGGAAGATGCTATTTAGCCACTACTTTCATGTTCTAAGGAGACATCTATTAGCTCCAAAGACATGTATGATACTTTGTTGCCTCTTTTTATAGGTGGAAAATCTAGTGTTGGTCCTAATGAGGCAACTTCTCAACCTTTATAGGTTTCATGTGATGATGCAAATCATTCCATTTCTGATGCGGATTTGCATGATGCACTTGTTGATGAGAGAGCTGATATGGAGGAGGCAAAAACTATGCCAAAATGGTTGGTGTAGACTTTGCATGACAGAAAATTAGATGCACCTCTATCATATTGTACTCGTTTAGGCTCTCATAGTGCCTCTTTTGCATCATATTGCTATGCTATGGCTGCCTCTAGTCTCTGTGATGAGAACGAGCTTGTTTTTTTTTATGAACCATAAAATTCAAAAAATTGGACGGATGCTATGCAATTTGAATATGATGCTATAATGAAGAATGGTATGGTGGTCTTTGTGTGACTTGCCTCCTGGCAAGAAGGCCATTGGCACTAAGTGGGTATACAAACTGAAGTGTAAGCCTAATGGAAGAGTTGACAGGTATAAGACTAGGCTTGTTTTAGAGGGTTACGCTCAGTAAAGAGGCATTGATTTTGATGAGACCTTTGCTTCTACTATGCCGAACGACTACTGTTCGTAGCATCGGTGCACTTGCAGCTCATCATGGTTGGAATGTACATTAGTTGGACATTAAAACTGCATTTCTCAGTGGTGATTCGCATGAAGAAGTGTATGATTTTTATCCCCGTGGCTTTGTGTATAAAGGGCATGAAAACCAGGTGCATAGGTTAAAGATGGCATTATATGGTTTAAAGCAAGCACCACATGCTTGGTATGAAAAGATACATGCCTATTTGATTGCACATGGTTTTGAAAATAGTCCAAAGTGAAAGCACTTTATATGTTAAGTGTGCTAATGATGTGCTTCTGATCATTGTTGTGTATGTCGATGACATGTTGCTCTCTAGTCCTCATGAGAAGCATATTGCTGATTTTAAGGCTGATTTGCATGCCTCATTCGAGATGTGAGATTTGGGGCATTTGCATCATTATTTGGGCATCCAGTTTATGCAAGTTGATGGTGGAGTAGCTCTGTGTCGAATGAAATATATTGACACATTATTGTAGCATTTTGGCCTTGAAGACTACAAACCTATTACGACTTCTATGGAGATAGGTTTACAATTGAGTCTTCATGATGTTGGAGATGCATTTAATGCTATTCTCTATCATCACGTTGTTGGATGCCTGATTTACTTATGTGCTACTTGGACAGATATTCAGTTTGTTGTCTCATAGATGAGCAGGTTTATGCATTGCCTAAGTGTCAAGCATTGGCAAGTCGTTAAGTGCATCTTTCGCTACTTGAGTGGTACCTGGCTACTTGGATTGTTTTATCCCAAGAGGGGATCACTACCGCCATACTTACATGCTTTTTTTGACTCTGACTGAGCTAGTTTCTATGACACTCATGTGTCCACTAGTGGTTTTTGCTTCATGCTTGGTAGCTCATGAATATCTTGGTTGAGCAAGAAGCAACCTACTGTGCCACTTCGTTGTGTAGGGTAGCTTTCACAACGACTGTTGAGTGTGTGTGGCTTACACACCCTATGGTTGATTTGGGTTTTGGTCAGTCTTCTACCACCACCATCTTCACTGACAGTCAGAGCACATTGGCAGTTGCAAAGAACCATGTATTGCATGCTCTAACTAAGCACATTGAGGTGCATTATCATTATGTCAGGGAGAGGTTCTCTGCTGGAGAGATCAGCTTGACATTTGTGCCCACGCAGGAGAACATTGCAGGCCTTTTCACGAAGGCTCTAGCTAGGGAGAAGTTTGAAGCTTTTTGCAAAGCTTTGGGCTTACTTCCTTTTTTGGATTGATTCCGCATAGCTTTGCACTTCCTTATACATGAGTGCTTGCTCCTTGTTCACCGCATCGCTCCTAGGGGGGGATTTGTTGATATATTTAGGTAGTGATGTGCGTGAACACTATGACCACCGGGGCACTTTTTTCCCTCTTTAGGAGTCTTTTTCCATTGGCTTGTATATATGCCTATTGCCCTAAGGGGGTACTTATCTTTGTACATTCTAGTGGTAATACATTTAGTATTGAGTGTTGTGTTCCAAGCATCTTCTTCTTCCTTGTAATATTCACGTGCTTCCATAGACCTCGAACTCCAACATTCTTTACTTAACTTAATCTTCTATAGTCCTTTCAAATACAATTGAATTTTACTTTTATTTTGTCATATTCAACAAAAACTATGAACTTAACAATGGTTCAATTGATTCCTTGCCTAAACATTATTAATAAAGTGTGGAGTATTATCTTCTCATTCCTTGGCAAGTTAGATATCCATATCTTTGCATTCCTTGGCAAGTTAGATGGACTTGTCACAAGGAAGGAGATAAGGAAGAGAGCTCACTCAAACACTCTCACACTCAAAGAGGAGCACACGCATAGATTGAGGCAAGGAAGAATGATCTTCTTCTTCTTCTATTACATAAAATGAATATACAAGAATGACTTGATACAACAATAAAACTAGTGTAGTATATAAAGAGTAAAGCTCACCAATGTATCCCTTAGATATACCAGTGTGATCACTATACATGTTAGAGAAATTTAAAAGTGATACATTTCATCCTTGATCATCACATGTTGGGCTTGATATCTCAACTCTCCCCCTCAATCTCAACGTCATGTTCTTTAATCTAAGCATCTTCTGAAACTTCTTCAGCTTCTGTGCTCCAAGTGCTTTAGTGAAAATATCGGCAACCTGCTCATTTGTCCTCACATAAACAAGATCGATATCACCTGGTAATGCCTTCTCTCCGATGAAGTGATAATGTACCGTCATATGCTTTGTTTCAGCATGAAAAACACGATTTTGTGCTAACTGAATGTTGCTAATATTATCACAATAGAATAATCGATTTTTGCACTTCCACACCTAAATCTACAAGTCGCGTCTCTAACCATGATGCTTCCCATGCTTCCATTGTAGCACCTCTTCACATGCTTCCATTGTTTGCTACACGTAATAGTTGCACTCCCAAGTAAGAATAGAAAGCCACTAGTAGATCTTACATCTCGAATACTACCATCCCAATCTACATCGATGTATCCATAAACCTACAAATCTACAACAGGTTCAAAATATAACGCATAATCCAAAGTAGCACTCACATAATGTAGAGTGTGCATCAGAGCATCTAAATGCAGTTTCATGGGAACCTGCATAAATTGAGTTTCAAGTCCAACCATGTAGCTTAGATCATGGCTTGTAATTGTGAGATATATCAAACTTCCCACAATTTTCCTGTATATAGTAGCATTTTCCAATGCTTCACTCAATGTAGTATCCAACTTCAAATTCTCATCTAATGGCATAGAGATTGGCTTACAATCAGCCATACCATACTTTTGCAGCATACTCAAGGCATATTGCATTTGCGACATCCATATACGTGTTTTTGTATGTATAAACTCAATGCCCAAAAAATAGCATAGCACATCAAGATCTTTCATGTCAAATTCCCACAAAGGAATTCCAAAAGATAAGAATAGTTAAAGAATTGAACCATATCCATAGTAAGGTAATTGAGAATGGCTAAGATGGATTCAAAAGTAAGCATGATAACTTGCTTAAGTCAAAGGGATGATATATTTTTTGATCCCTAGAAAAGGTTCTGACAACATCAATAGGATATTAAGGACTTAAGGATGATCAAATCTCATGAATGTATGAGTTAAAGATCCCAAGAAAATCACATGGGCAAAATATTAATGGTGAAGGGGTCTAAAGTAGAAAGCACTTATTGTTATCTCAAATTAACCTACTTAAAGGAATAAGGATTAGCCAAATGACCTAGAAAGGTCAAAATAACCAAACCTTATCTACTTTGATAAATCATGCCAAGGAAAGATGAATTGTCAATCAAAGAAATCTTTCGTTGGCATAAGAATTAGACACATTAGTCTTTGCTCTCATAATGTGAAGGAATTCCAAGATGGAATTTTGGATAATAGAAAATGATAAGAGAGAATTAAGAGGAAAAAGAATATGGAAAGATAAATGATGTAGTTATATGGATTAGAGAAAGCACTCTGTGATATGGGATAGTGGGAATTTACTCCCATTGAGAATTTTCTCTGATGGAGAGAGATGAAAGAGACTCGAGATCTGATAGAAAACATCAAGATAAGCCTTAAAGATAATACCATTGAGAGTATGGTCTTAGGTTCATTAAGAGGTTTAGAGATCAATAGTGGGATCTTTTGATCATTGGATTCAATCAAGATTTCAAAATAGGCATTGGAATGATGGATCTAGGTTGAAGACTTGAAGGTTGAAGCTTGAGGGGGAGTGTTGAAAATCAAGTTCCAACCATAAGAGCATATAAACCCCTCAAATGGGTGACACTTAGAGCATTATAAAGCAAGAATTCAAGCACAATCACTCGTGAGTCAAATTAGAATTTGAATCCCCTCATATTTCTCAAATCAATCACCTATCCCACTTTCATAAAGCCTACATTCTAGGAGCAGAGGTCCTTATCATTTGGGGAACCTTTTCAAAGTCATATATACACATATAATACTTTGAAATAGATAGATCATGCATGTGTTATTCATTCTAGGATTCGAATAAGCTAGTAGACCCCTTGTTAAGCAAGCCCTTTTCTTGCTTGAGGATTTTCTTCAGTATCTCACACTCAGATTTTTGTGTGTAGAAGCTAGTTAGCTTTGAGTCATGAGAAGAGTTTCTTGACTAGTTTGTATCCATTTCTTGTAATCCTTGGTTTTTAAAAAGATATTATTGTCTAGGAAGGTTGACTCGAAGCCCAAGTCTAAACTATTCTGAGAGAAATCAATTCTAGAATGGATAGTGATCTCTATGTGCATGCCTAGTGAAGGCAATAATTATTCTATCTTGGAGGCATTGGTTCTCTAAGTAGGAAAAAGTAGTTTAAATGAGATAACTTGCATTATGAAGGTATGATGGTCTAGTATGGGTATAGAAAAGGTCTTTGGTTCATTTTGTAGGACCTCATAGAGTCATTGTTTTGAGTGAACTAAGGTTTTTGAAAACATACCTGTGATGCCATTTATGTTGAAATTCAAGCTTCAACCTTAGTGCATTATTGGACCATCCGAAGATGCCACTTGGAGCTACATGAAGCAAGATATCAACCACGAGAAATCAAGTTAAAATTTCAATTTGAATTTCCCCTCACAACACCCATAAGTCATCAGCTACACTTAAGTGTGATAAAGCCTATAATTTAGGAAAAGTGATTCCTACCTTATAGGGAATCTTTTCAAACCTATATGAACACATATTGTATTCTAAATTGTTGTTCCCACATGTGTGAGATTTTTGAGCTTTGAATAATCTATTAGACCCCTTGCTTAGCAAGTCTCGTGTTTGTTTGAGTGATTTCACTTACTTATGTGAAGCCATATCTAGCTCACATATTTTTGTATGTATGAGCTAGATAGATCTATGTTTTGAGCAAGGTTCCCTCATCATTTCTCACTTATTTCTTATGTTCTTTAGTTTTCTCAAAATCTACTCGTCTCCTAAAGTTTTCTCAAAGCTCGTGTTGAATCTCTGCATAGTCCGAGAGAATCACTTCCAGAAGTGAGTAGTGGTCTACCTGTGTATGCCTAGTGAAGGTTATAACTTTTCTATATTGGATGCATTCGATATCGTAGTAGGAGTGAATATTTTTTGTGAAATGATTTGAATCAGCAAGGTATCTAAGTATATTTTATGTGTGCTAAAGCCTTTGGGTTTTATCCTCTAGAGTTTAGAGAACCAATATTTTGAGTGAACAATGTATTGAAGAGTGTGCTTATGAGGCCACTTATGCTTCAAGGCTACATAGAGAAGTTGAGTCTTCTTCCATCAGTGGTATCAGAGCTTTTTGATATATAAAAGCCTTGTTCCAAGAGAAGCCATTGAAAGATATTGAGGGAAGGAGAGTTTTTTTATCAATTTCAAAGTACACACCAAGCAAAAGGGAGTCTAGTAATGAAGGAGAGTATCAACATCATCTATCTATTACTCGTTTGTCATATATACACATATAGTACTTTGATCATATAATACCTTTGTCATATATACACATATAATACTTTGAAATAGATAGATCATGCATGTGTTATTCATTCTAGGATTCGAATAAGCTAGTAGACCCCTTGTTAAGCAAGCCCTTTTCTTGCTTGAGGATTTTCTTCATACTTTGAGTATCTCACACTCAGATTTTTGTGTGTGGAAGCTAGTTAGCTTTGAGTCATGAGAAGAGTTTCTTGACTAGTTTGTATCCATTTCTTGTAATCCTTGGTTTTTTAAAAAGATATTATTGTCTAGGAAGGTTGACTCGAAGCCCAAGTCTAAACTATTCTGAGAGAAATCAATTCTAGAATGGATAGTGATCTCTATGTGCATGCCTAGTGAAGGCAATAATTATTCTATCTTGGAGGCATTGGTTCTCTAAGTAGGAAAAAGTAGTTTAAATGAGATAACTTGCATTATGAAGGTATGATGGTCTAGTATGGGTATAGAAAAGGTCTTTGGTTCATTTTGTAGGACCTCATAGAGTCATTGTTTTGAGTGAACTAAGGTTTTTGAAAACATACCTGTGATGCCATTTATGTTGAAATTCAAGCTTCAACCTTAGTGCATTATTGGACCATCCAAAGATGCCACTTGGAGCTACATGAAGCAAGATATCAACCACGAGAAATCAAGTTAAAATTTCAATTTGAATTTCCCCTCACAACACCCATAAGTCATCAGCCACACTTAAGTGTGATAAAGCCTATAATTTAGGAAAAGTGATTCCTACCTTATAGGGAATCTTTTCAAATCTATATGAACACATATTGTATTCTGAATTGTTGTTCCCACATGTGTGAGATTTTTGAGCTTTGAATAATCTATTAGACCCCTTGCTTAGCAAGTCTCATGTTTGTTTGAGTGATTTCACTTACTTATGTGAAGCCATATCTAGCTCACAGATTTTTGTGTGTATGAGCTAGATAGATCTATGTTTTGAGCAAGGTTCCCTCATCATTTCTCACTTATTTCTTATGTTCTTTAGTTTTCTCAAAATCTACTCTTGTCTCCTAAAGTTTTCTCAAAGCTCGTGTTGAATCTCTGCATAGTCTGAGAGAATCACTTCCAGAAGTGAGTAGTGGTCTACCTATGTATGCCTAGTGAAGGTTATAACTTTTCTATATTGGATGCATTCGATATCATAGTAGGAGTGAATATTTTTTGTGAAATGATTTGAATCAGCAAGGTATCTAAGTATATTTTATGTGTGCTAAAGCCTTTGGGTTTTATCCTCTAGAGTTTAGAGAACCAATATTTTGAGTGAACAATGTATTGAAGAGTGTGCTTATGAGGCCACTTATGCTTCAAGGCTACATAAAGAAGTTGAGTCTTCTTCCATCAGTGGTATCAGAGCTTTTTGATATATAAAAGCATTGTTCCAAGAGAAGCCATTGAAAGATATTGAGGGAAGGAGAGTTTTTTGATCAATTTCAAAGTACACACCAAGCAAAAGGGAGTCTAGTAATGAAGGAGAGTATCAACATCATCTATCTATTACTCGTGAAGTACAAAGGTAAAACCCATTATTATTTTTCACTTTCTTTGCATCAAAGGAATATAGGAGAATGCATCAAAGTACACAATGTAAGAGAGAAGTTGGGCAAGCACAATTATCAACCATGTAGATTTAGAATTTCTAGCTATCTCATGGGGAAAGGGTTATGGGGTCTCATTAGTGACACATATGCTAGACCTAGGTTAGGAGAGAATCCTAATCATGATCAATTGAGGAATTTCAAAGATGGGAACGAGAGAGACAAGAGATTCATCTTCATGTTATCTCATCACATAATCAATGCCATGATAGGGCATATATAAGATCTAGACACCTCCATAAAGGTATGGGAAACCCATGAAAGGCTTTACTCCACTTCAACCAAAGCTAGAAAGATCCAATTGAAGAATGAACTCAACAACTTGAGGAAGAAGACACCTAGTCACAATATGAATGACTACATTTTGAAAATCAAAGAGGTGAGTGATGCATTGGGTTCAAAAATTTTGTCATATAGATGTCATGACCTAGTTGCATACACCTTGCATTGGCTTAGGGATTATGAGAAGTGGAAAGCTTTTACCACATTTGTGTATGTTAGAGATACTCTTTCCAACTTTGAGCAGTATGTGGCCTTGATGATCACTAAGGAGATGAATATTGGAGGCTCAATGAAAAAGGAAAATGAAGCCCAATATTTCTATGTAGGTAAAAACAAAGGAGTCATTTAGCCTCCCATAGTGCTTCCTTTGCATCGGATTGTTATGCAATGGTTTTCTCTAGTCTTTGTCATGAGACTAAACTTTTTTCTTTTGATGAAGCACAAATTGAGAAAAATGGATGGTTACTATGCACTTGAAAGATGAAGCTATTATGAATAATGGTACTTGGTCTTTATATGATTCACCTCAAGGAAAAAAGATCATTAGCACCAAATGGGTGTACAAGATGAAATCTGAGTCTGATGGAACACATGATAGGAATAAGGGGAGGCTTGTTGCCAAAGGTTATGCTCAAGAGAGAGGCATTGGTTTCGATGAGACCTTTGGTCCCACATGTCGAATGACAATTGGTCATCATGGTTAGAATGTATATCAGTTCAATATTAAAAATGTGTTTCTAAATTATGACTTGTATGAAGAAGTTTATGTATTTCAACCACGTGGTTTTGTGGAAAAAAGGAATGAAGAACAGTGTGCAAGTTGAAAAAAGCATTATATGGTTTGAAGCAAGCACCACATGCTTGCAATGAAAAGATGCATGCCTACTTGCTTGCACATGGTTTTGAAAATAGTCCAACTAAGGCACTTTACATGTTGAGCATGTAGATTATGTATTTTCTATCATTGTTGTATGTGTTTATTACATGTTCCTCACTAATCCCAATGAGAAGAATATTCTTGAATTTAAAAAGAATTTTCATGCCTCTTTTGAGATGTCAGGTTTGGGCATTTGCATCATTCATTGGTCATTTAGTTTATGCAAGTTGATATAGGAATAGCTTTGTGTCAAACTGAACATATTGACACATTATTGCAATGTCTCGGCCTTGAATGTTGCAAAGACAGGTTTATGGTTGAGTCTTCATGATGTTGGAGATGCATTTGATGTTGTTCTCTATGAGCAAGCGATTGAATGCTTGATTTAATTGTGTGTAGCACAACCTGATATTTAGTTTGCTGCCTTTTAGGTGAGCAAGTTTATGCATTGCCCAAGTGTCAAGCATTCGCAAGTGGTTAAGCGCATCGTTCACTATTTGAGTGGTACCCGCCTACTTGGATTGTTTTATCCCAAGGGGGGATCATTATTGCCAGATTTATTGCTTTTGTTTTACTCAAACTCATGCACCCACAAGTAGTTTTTTGCTTCACACTTGGTAGCTCATGCATAACTTGGTTGCAAATTTATTGCTTTTTTTTACTCGAATTTTTCTTTACTCCACAAGTGGTTTTTGCTTCATGTTTGGTAGCTCATGCATATCTTGGTTGAGCAAGAAGCAACCTACTCTAGCCACCTCTAGTTGTGGGGTTGAGCATATAGCATCGTCGAGGACTATTATTTAGTGTGTGTGGCTAAGACGTCGTATGGATGACTTGGGTGTTGGTTAGACTTCTGCCACCACAATATTTTAGTGACAATCATAGCCCATTGGTAGATGTAAGGGATCCAATGTTCCATGCATGCACTAAGCACATTGTGATGAACGATCATTATGTTGGATGGTGAATCTCAAGTGGAGAGATAAGTTTGGTGTATATGTCCACATAGGATAATATAGTAGACCGTTTTACAAAGGCTTCGTCTTGTGTGAAGTGCAAAACTATTCACAAAGCTTTGGGCTTACTTCCTTTTGTGGATTGACCTAGACCATATTAGTTGAAACTTCATTATACATGAGTTTCAACCCCTTGTTCACGGCATCACTCCAAAGGGGGATTTGCTATTATATTTTGATAATGATGTGTTTTAACCCACTTAGCACTATTTTTCCTCTTTAGAAGGTTTTTTCCCCCGACTTAGTATTTGAAAAATACCACAGTTTGAGACCAAGAAAGGTAAATCACAGTGACTAGGTGCTAGTATATGACTATTCATGTGACACTCAATACAAAACCTATTTGAAGCTAGTCAAGACATGGTTCAGGTCATACATAGTAAACAAGGTGCTTACTAATGGCACATACTCTCTTAAAGAGCTAGATGGAATAGAAATGAACGCCTTAGTTGCAATGAGAAGAGTTAAGCTCTTTAAGAGAAAGGAAAATAGGAATTATGAATGAATTGAAGAAGGAAAAGAAAATAAAGAGAATGAGAAAGATGATAAAGAGAACCAAGACTAAGAAGAATAATGAAAGTAATTTTTTTTATAAACTCAATTAGTGTATACACACACACACACACACACACACACATATATATATATATATATATATATATATATATATATATATATATATATATATATATATATATATATATATATATATATATATATATATATAAACTATTTATGTATCTTTTGCAAGAATAAACATTTGACCATGATTAGTAGTCAAAGATGACATTTAAACTTATTGTGCCATATTGGGTATTTCTCATAAACAAGAGAATGAAAAAATTGTTATGATTGGATGAATAAATCAGCACGATCAAAGATGAAAGAAATTTACTTCATGAGGGGTTTGAATACATAATATGAAACCTAATTTTACAAATAATTCCTTATGAAGTTTATTTTTTTTTAAATCCAATAAATGCACATGACTTCATACACAGAGGATTAATATGATTTTGAAACTTAAGCTTTAGCATGATTATTTTCATACGAGGATAAAATACTTTCAATTTAAGGTTGAAAATATGAAAGTAGTTTGAATTGAGAAGAAGAAAAAGGTAAGCTAACCATCACAATTTTTCGACTTTCATATCTCTTATTACCTGAGAAGATGCAATGAAAGACACTTTGTATAAAACTTTATTTTAGCCTATTCCTATTATCATGTATATGGCGGTTGATTTTCATGATAGATAAATTCAATGGATATGATGTTTATACATAGAAAAAATAACTTCTAGGGAGCCATAGGTAGACATCAACCAAATTGATGCAACTGAAGGTTCCTTGACTAGATTAATGAACCTATTAATCTAAGTGGCGGATAAAATTATGGTATATTTACTAAGGAAAATGGATTTATTTCATCAACAATGGGTCCAAGCCTAACATCATATTTATCCTATGATTTCATGAACCAAAGCTCAAGTAAAATCAAATGCACCTTCTGATGCAAGTTCTCAGCAATCCAAAACTTTCTTTATTGACTCTGCCTATGAGGTTCAAATTATTAGTAAATTTAAGTAGTGATGTGCACACTGACAACGGGGTGCTTTTTTCCCTCTTTAGGATGTTTTTTTTCTTCCGACTTGAATATATGCCTATAACATTAAAGGACTACTTATCTTTTGTACATTCACTTAGTAATACACTCGGTGTTGTTTTTCCAAGCTTCTTCTTCCTCTTACTATTTGTGTGCTTCCCTTGTCCTCAAACTCCAAAGAAGCTTTTCTCCAAAAACAAAACATTTAGTAAAAATGATGTCAAAATCTAAGCCTATATCGAAACGAAAGCCAATACATGTTGCTAATGTTGAAGATTGCGGTTTTTATAAGTCTTCAACTTAATGTTCAAGTCAAACATACATACACTTGGGATTGTTGGTTAAATCCTGATCCCATGCATGTTAGACTTGTTTCCCTATTTTTCATTTACTCAGTCATGAACTTGCTTGTTCCAATTCTCATGAACATCACTGTGTGGAAAGAATAGATCTTTACTTTTTTAGTTGAGCTCATCTTACTCAATTTAATCAATCTTTGGTCTAGTTGGTTTAGTAATGTAATATATCAATCTTCACAAGTTCCCTTTAGTTCACCCTAAGGTAGTCTAATAGCCTACAAATTAGGGTTTTTGTTTTTTACTTTCATTTTGGTGATGGTTGATGTAGTATTATATATAGTTGCATGGCTCTCAAAGAGCACTACGTGAATATGTGATAAAGATTTTTTATTATATTTTATGACAATTTCCTACAAATGGAACCATTCTTTAGTACTAGTAAATTGATAAACATGTAGATTGACCTCCTTAGTGGAAGGTTGATCATATTGCTAATAATCTCCTCTTAACTTGACACTAGGGGAGTATCCCAACAAAGTATATTTTTTGTAGTTGTTCAAGATTTTATTACCTTTGTAATTTTAAAGATCATCCAAAGTATCTACAAGCACACACAAGGACCTTTGACATGAAGATCACTCTCAAAACTCACATCAAGAAGAGAACTCGTATATCCCAAACTCTTCCCAACTAAGTATTACTTGGATAGATAAAGAAAACAAAAGAATTCTTAATGATTGAATAGAGTATAGAATCAAACATACTCCCATGATCCTCAAGGTTGGCTTTTCAAATCAAGGTTACATGCTTTCACATAAACCTATCACGTGCACAAACACACACACAACAACAACAATGATATGATTTAGCATGCATAATCAATGGTTTCCTTAACCACTCACTCCACCTCATCATTATGCATTTATTCTATCATTGGTGCATCATGTTACTTCTTGAAACAAAATTTTATTGTCTTTAACCTCCATAAAGTTTGCATGTATTTATTGAATAACAATCTACCTCTATGTTTTTTCCTTCCATAATGTTTTCACATTTTCAATTTATTTACCTTTGTTGCAAAAGTATTCTCTTTGCATTCATCTCCTTTAAGTCTTTTCTCCTCCTTTTGTACGGCTACTATTACTATGTCAAAATTAGGATTAGCTATATCACGATTAGGGCTAGCCTTGTTTTGAAAAATGGTGACAATAATATTGTAACAAGAGGGTAGACCCTTCAAGAGAAGTGCCACTATTATTGATTGTGAGATTGGATGCTCCATCGCAAAAAGTTGATCTACATAGATCCTGAATTCTTTTATAAGATTTTCCACTAACATTTACTAATCCATCTCTAGATGAAAGAAGAAAATAAGTGATACAAGAGATGATTAAGTTCTTGTACCAAATATTCCCTACAATTTGATCCAAGAATCCCCCATAATTATTAATACCTACAAGATTGTCTATATTCATTGCTCAAACTCATACCTATGGTGGACAAAGATGTTCTATTTCTCAAAATAGTTGCTACATCTAGGCCTTCACTTGATGTTGAAGCCCCTCCTAGAGTTGTTAGAGTAGTTGGGCCTCTTTCTCGTATACAATCCAATATCTCTTTCTTCGATATCATTTACTTAAGCTTCAAACCTCATCCCAAAGATCCTTGATCATGAAATAATACTAGAGACATGTTCGCCATGTTTATAAGTTGGTTCCATTCAAGCAATCTATTGATATCATATTGAAGGCCGTATTCTCTCAAAATTTCCTTAAGTAAATAGGATGCTCAAGCAAACACTCTACACATGCACTCTTGCTATAACACCAATTGTAGGAAAGTAGAGAGTGGACTCACTCGATATTCACACAAATTGAGTAAAAGAAAGATATATAGTAGAGACAAGAAAGACACACATATAGGCAAAGGAGCAAAATCTTGAAAGAGTATATATTACGAAATATACTTATTAGAAAAGCTCAAAGGTTGAGTGAATCTAGAGCTCCAAGTATGTAATTCATAAGTGATGAAATAAGTGCCCAACTTGTGGTATTTTTATAGATTGTGGTAAACAAGCAAAAATATGGCAAAAGATTCTAGTCACGCAAATCATGGTGGAAATCAGGGAAACTATTGTTTTCGAGTTTTGAGTTTGTATTTTATGTGAACTGAATTTATATTAATCATTAGAATCTAAAAACTTGATTTTATTAGATCTTTCCAAGTTTCATATGCTTTTTTACTGTAAACTTTGGTTTTCGCATATAACCTTCAAACTAGGGTTTGTAGTGGATAGATTCTTACATATACTTGGATAGCTCTCAAAGAGCTCTACATGAATATGTAATAAAATTTTTTGACTATATTTTGTGACTACTTCCCATAAATGGGACCATTTATAACCATTTAAAAAATTATAAACCTTTAGGTTGAGCTCCCTTGTGGAAGGTTTTTGGATACTCCTAACATTTTGTATGATGTGGATCAATCATGTATTCATCATATCTAGGATCATGAACTAGGGAAATCACCCTATATTAAGTTCACTTGAAGTGAACCTATGATTTTCAATTGTTATTTTTGGTTTATAGGCTCCCTTTTGTCGATTGAGCCATCTTGCATCTTGCATCTATGTGGTTTCTTTTATAATCTCATCACATCCCTAGATTAATAATACCAAGTTCATGTCAATCACCACGGATACCATGCTTACAGAAATCCAATCTATCTTCAAGTTCATGATAGATCAAGCATAAGATATAAAGATAAAGTGACAGCGTGATTATCACTTGCAATCTTTGACTTGGATTTCATGAAATTATTTCATGGATGTGCATATCAAATATAGTATCTAGCTATAAAGTTTTTGATAGACCGAACAAAAGATTTTAAACCGATATTGGAAGAAGGTGATTGATCAATTGTTATATGCCTTAGACTTTTAGAAATTATTTCACGAATGATCATATCAAATAGACTATCCAGTAATAAGTCACAATGCAACCTCAAAAATGAAACGAAATATCGTGTGATAACCATCCCTCGAGTAGAGAGCCTTTTATGAAGTTATCAAGCAAGTGTTCAATGTGAGAATCAATTGTTCCATGATATGAGAATTTAAGAGTAAGACGTGTTGAACATTGAATAATTGATCTTTGAAAACCAATAATGTGTATTACATAATATAGAGGATACAAATTACAAAGATGACAAGACAATCAAGGATAATAAAAAAGACAAATGCATGTTTGATTAAGGAGCCATTATAGTATGAGTCTCTTAATCAAAGGCATTGAAAACAACCTCAAGTACAACATAAAGTTCAAAGCATACATACTAGTAAGATAATCAACTATTCAAGGCTCAAATTTGGATGTTCATGTTCATCATTATGCAAGAGGAGAAAATAATGGAGAAAAGTAGGTTGAAAGTATCAAATTCATTCGTGTGATAAAACAATGGTAGATTGAAATGGAAGCCTCAAAAGTCGTATAAAGAATCTAAGTTATGCATTTGCTAAAGACGAATCAAAAGCATAAGTGTGTTGTTAGTCCCTACACATGTATGTTTGTATGTATGCATATTGTTGACGGCAATTACACAAGGTCTGGACAATTAAGAGAAGATATTACTTCATCTTCTAGAAGACCTTATGTTCCAATTAATATTCAAAAGGAGGTTAATGAAGAAGAAGAAATTATGTCATTCAATGTCATTCACAACCTTCATCAAGCTTGGTTGAAGTTAAAAAATTTCCATCAAAGCAACAATTCTATCAAGAAAGCAGATCTAAGATGTTAGTTAGCCAACAAGGATAGAAGCTAGTGATTCAAAGATATCATTGGACTTCTTAAGCCAAAAGCAAGTTCATTTTTGCATTATAAACAAGTGCTTTTTTCTACTTTTCATAATAAATTCATGGAGCGATAGAGACATGTGTAAGGAGGCCTTAGATATCACATATTGGCATCTATTGAGCATCAACCTCAAGGATCACTCAAGCTTGGAGATGTACTAACTTTTGAAGGTGAGCTCTAAATTCGGGTGTACCTTTGGAGATTTTGGTGCCAACCATTAAGCTCTTGCTGAACTTTGTGAATAACTAATCAATATTCTCTTCTTCTTTGTTACCGCAAAGGGAGGAAACACTTTTCTTATTCATTTTTGCATTCACTGCACAATCATTTCTCAACTCTTTCTATTCACTCTAAACTGACCTACACATACCCTTCATACCTCTTAGGCACTTACAAAGTAATTCTTGTATCTTGTTCTAGAAATTCCACCTAGATTCATATTTTGAATCTACATTCAGATCACATTCAATCTTGTAGTTGTATACATATTTTGTAAATAAACATTTAAAATTATCTAGTGGTGTAGGTAAGCATTTTCTCTCTACTTATCATTCATCTAATTTTGAGTCATAAGGTGTGTATGCTAACGTTCATATTTTCTCTCTACTTATCATTCATCTAATTTTGAGTCATAAGGTGTGTATGCTAACGTTCATTTTTTGGAAGATCTTGTAAATTTGTGATTACCGATATAAAGCTTAATCCAATTCCAACACACACACATCCATACATATATATATATATATATATATATATATATATATATATATATATATATATATATATATATATATATATATATATATATATATATATATATATATATATATATATATATATATATATATATATATACGTGTGTGTGTGTGTGTGTGTGTGCGCGCGTGTGTGCATGCATGCGTGCGTGTGCGCGCGGACTTCTAGAAGCTATCATGATTTTTTACGTATACTTTCATACAGCATTGCAATTATTCTTTCGAGTTGTGTTCATAGCTTCTCTTTATAATGCAATTCAGAAGTTTGTATCTTGCATTTGCATGTGTATTTGAGTGCATGTGTCTACACATGGAGAGAGAATAGAATACTGTATATATGATTGCGTGGAAGTAAAAAAAGGTATACGAGTATAAAACGAGGATGAGGGAGGAGAATGGAAAATTAGGCTGAACGTACCAAATTCATTGGTATGATGAAACGATGGTATACTGAAAAAGAAGCCTCAAAAGACATAAGATGTTTAAGTTATGCATTCGGTAAAGAAGAATCAAAAGCATAAGTATATTGTTAGTCCCTACACAAATGCATGTATGTATGCATTCATGCATGCATTCAGAATTATATACGCAAACAAGTATGTAAGTTTGTGTGTAATCGTGCACTGGAAAAAATGTGTTTACAATTATTTCTTCTCTTGTTAGATTACTTCACGAATATTTTTGAAGGTGAGAAAGCCTATAACTATATTTCAATACTTGGAAAACAGTTCGTATGAAGACGTTGAAAATAAACTCCCATCACTTACCCATTACTGGAATTATAATTTCAGTTGTGCACATGCAGAAGGAAGAATAACTATCTCACAAGATTAAAATTAGCATTCAGCGATGAACATGAGTATATGTGCATCTTCCTAAATATGTACATGTTTTACATTTGTATATGTAAATGTATATGTATATGTATATATAAGCATATGAAAATGAGGGTACCACTACCTCTGGAGCTGTAGACATGTATGTATTAATGCAAGAAAGAAAATGTTTGAGAGAGGAAATGAAGCTGCAGCAGACAAAGAGAAAATAAACATGCAACTGAACCACTTGCTAAATGACCTGAGATACAAATGAGATTGTAGTGTTTACTAGTCAGTGTTTGTGCAATAAGTGTTTGTGCAATATTATGAATTCACCAACATGCCTAGCCCGACATGCAAACAAATAATTGTAATCAGCATCGACAGATAACTCGTGTCAATACGACTGCAATTTCATACAATGCCCCTTGGGATCGAAATTCTCTCCATAATATATTGAAGATTGTGGCATAGTAAAAAGATGATAAACCTCCGAAACCTGAAAGGATTAGACAACCATGACTAGTACGTCCATAAACACAATGCAATCTAGAAGGAAATATATAAGCAATCCAAAATCTACATTATACAAATCCATTGCATACCAAGACAATAAATCACGACATTTGTAGGTACATCTTAACACCATAGGAATTACCCACTGAGCATTCACACCCTTCATGTTAGATTAATATCACAGAAATCTACCCATGAGCATTTGCACCCTTTGTGTTAGTGTTAAGAATTATGGAAACTTGTACACTGAACCAAGAGCCAGCTTAATGTTGCCAAATTCGTGTACTATGCGAACTGTAACCTTCAAAATATTAAAAAAAATCCTAAAATGAAGTAACCATAGATGATCATCTATGCTCAATGACTTGCGAACATAACAAGGTTATCGAGTGATGGGATTGGAACAGTACGTACACAAGAAAAATATTTGCATGTGAATTGATGAGATAAATGCGACTCCTATCAACCATAACATATTCTGAACACTGCATGCATGCAAAAATTTGATTTTATCATAATCTAAGAATAGTATATCTATGGGGGAAAGACCTGATATTCAGACATTTATCATAGAATACATGTCATGCAGTATAGGACTTCAAAGAACAATCAGAAACATTGCAGGACTATGAGTAGTTTAAACATAATTAGTGTTTCTATAATGTTAATAATTGAGTTCAAACAGGATGCCTAGACTTATATGCTGCATTGACAGTTTCAATTCCTTTATACACAATCCCAAAATTCGTTTCACTTGCTAGCCAATTTACTTATGTCAATAGAGCTCATATTTCATACAAAGCATCTTAGGATAGAAATTGTCACCATATTTTATTGAAGATAGTAACATCTCTTCTCATTCTACACTTCAACTCAATCAACAATATCTATCCTCAATTGAATTCTATTCCATGTGTAATATAGTCTTTTCTCAATTGGTAACTAAAAGAAGTGTGTGTCAACCTTGCACAGAATAAGGATGATGCTAAGATAAGGCTACCTTACTTGAACGTTTGAGGAGATTTTTCTAAAAAGAATATTAAATAAATGAGCTAGCAGTCCTCTCGTGATGATAGTCCACTCATGTCTCTTACTAGACAGCCCAGGACCCCCACAATCCAGAGTAGATGGCAACCACAGGTTTTATCAAAATCATGCTGTAAATGACAAGGGAGCCGCACACTCAATGAATATTATAGCAGGACACTTAAAACTTCCATATCAATAATCACACGATGGATAACGGCAAAGTGTCAGCACTGACCCTACCTATAAGCTACATGGCTCCATCAATAAGACGAGTTTCCCCAAGCTGAGGACCACAAAACTTTGATGCAGAAAAGCCCACAAAATGGGGGGGAAAAAATGTACCAGCTCTCATTTCCATACCTGCTTTATGAATGCCTATATGCTACAGTAACATTACCCATTGTGTACCAACAATTACATCAAGTAAACTGTGACGAAGTGATAGACTAGCTGGCTGAAAATTCCAAATGAGCCTGCCTCAAGTATTACGCTTAAAACTCTCCAACACTCAAGCCAAACCCAAATTTGTAATCCTTCTTCCAATGGTCAAGCTGTAAAAATAAATATGGAAAAAAAAATAAAACAAAACAGCAGATAACATCTCCGGTTAAACATTTTGAAACATAACTTGCTTTGATTTTGCTCCGACTTTCTAAACTGATTTCTCAGAACTTAAAACCATTATTAACCTATAATGCAGTGGAATCACCAAAGAGCATGACTGACTAAAACATCATTGACTGCCACATAAGCAAAACACATTTACTTCTAACATACATAAACCTCACTCTAACACAACACAATGAACTTGTTCAAACCTCTGCTGACAAAAGAAAATTGACACCCAGATTTATTCGCTCTTCCAGATATGCTGCCACTGTACCATTGGAATCAATTTTACCTCTCAACCGACACTGCAAAAGATCCGTCTCTATTTAGATAATGCTATACTGATATGGATATAGATAATGCAATTATTAACTCCATCCAAAGATTTGAGCATGTCCTTATACCTGGCGCAGTAAATAATCATAACCAATGCTGGAAGTTGCCTCTCTGTTAGCAAGATTGTACATAAAATCAGTTGCAAATGTAGCCTGCAAGCCCATATGATATTCAAGTTATAATACAGATACATAGACTTGTATTAGAATAAGGCTTAATATAATTTGAACTCTGACCTTTTCAGATGCCCTGTGCACATAGCTTAACGCTAGCAATCCTGTACTTGCAAGTTGACCTGTCATTATCTACAAATGACAAATATATGTATATACACATCTCAACATGTTGCCATACCAGAGAAACACTTGCACAATGCTTATCTATCACTCCGTAATTTCCAAAGAGGTTTTCAAACTCACAATTTTATCAGTATTGTACCGCGCTGCTAGGCCAAGCCCAGACTTCCGTTGATGTCCAAGCCAAAAAACTTCACCTCCTAATGCCAAATGAGGCGAAACACTCTGCAGTAAACATAGACTAGCTGGTAATTGAACTCATTACAAAGGATCTTTCACGGTAAAGGCTCCATTCTAAAAATCCAAAACATCTTCAAGAGATTCCTTAAATGCAAAAAGCACATTTTTCCGAATAGGGTGGAAGTACTAAAATGTGGAGATGTGCATGTGTATGCTCTGCTTGAGCAACTCTACAGAGGTAAACAAAATCAAAATAGACAAACTTATAGGATACCACATAAGTAAGCTTACTTGGATGTAATTACCACCATAAAAGGCATTATTTGCGAACTGAAATTGTGCCCGAAAATCCCTGCCCTGCTACAGAACAATTACTAAGATGATGAATCTTGACAGAATGCTTTACCAGCAGATCCAAAACATTACCTTATAATCAAAGTTGAACATTCCTTGAGAAAAATGAGCTTCATTCGTCAGCTGCATATTAAAAAAAAAACATAAATTTGTACACTGGATGCATTTTCTGCACCAGAACCATGCACTAAAACAGATGGTTATATATTTAAAATAAAATGTCCAGCCAGTCTTTGTTAGGTATTTAGGATGAAATCCCAATGGGCATGATTAAATTCAAATCGTATATTTTAAGGTTAGGATTCATCTATCATTCTGTATATTCATGAGTATTTTATTAGTTTTTATCAAACATCAAAATTAGGCTTAGGTGAAAAGAAAAGGTCAAAAAAGATCTTTTTGATATGGGATATGAATCACATCTTATTGTCGTACCGAAAGAGAACAATCCAACCATATACAACACATACCCAAACTCCATCAGAATTGCCCTAAAAAAGCCAAACCCCAATTTCTGGTCAAAAAACCAATAGCCACACAAAAAGTCAACATGAGCAGAAAAGCCAAGTTTTATTGGATGGCTGAGATTTAAACTTACTAAACTTCGATCCAATCGCTATAGTTTGCCCACACACTAGACAGATGGCATAATCTTATAGTATGTGCTAAATTTGCCATCAAAGACTCACAAATCTTCTCTATACGGCAGGGTAGATTCGGTTCGCGAACCGTTCGTGATTCGGTACGAATTCGGTACTTACGGTTCGGTTCGAACCGGATGCGTAAGGTTCGAGCCTGTGCGGATTTTTTCGGTTGGTTTACTCGAAAGTCGAGCCCTAACTGCACTTGTCGTTTCACTTCTTCCGTTCGCAACTTCGCACGTCGACGCAGCCTAGCCGACTCCCCTTCGAAGTCCCTAAGCTAAGAGCTTGCCCCTCCTCTAAGCCCCAAGCCTAAGCTTCCTTCTCTTAGCTCTACCTTCCAATCCTTGCCTAAGCTAAGAGCTTCCTTGAGGGTCTCGTTGCATCACTATTCACCTCAAGAGTCAAGTGCTCAAGAGTCAAATCCATTATCCATATCTTGCCTCAATATTGAATATGCCTCGAAGCATGAATGCCATGTGGGATGCCCATACTATTAACCACTCATTGGCTAATGCTAAAAGTACTTCGGACTCTGGCACTCGTAAGTGGACGTGCAAATATTGCACGAAGTCCTTCTCTACCACGACTACAAGACTTTTACGTCACGTGTCCGGTTTAGGAGGAATGGGCATTTCTGCTTGTGATAAAGTTCCTCCAGAGGTTGCTCAAATCGTAATACGTGAGCATTCCTTGGCACAAGAGGCTCGTGTTGCACGTCGTCGTGATTTGGCTGCGGCCGATATCGAGATGATGGAGGACATGGTTCCTTCTTCAGAGACTAGTGCTACTCGGAGTCGGACTTCATCACAAAGAGTTGCCAGTATGGAGGAGTGTGACTCCACCCTCATCCCTCCTACACAACGTCCTAGGCAAGGTGTTAGTGCCTCATTTATATCCTCGGCCTTACAAAAGCAGAGACAAAAGGCTGCAGAGATACAAATTGGGAGGTGTGTTATTGAATGCAATCTCGCATTCAATGTGGTACGTACCGAGGCATGGAGACGCATGGTGAAAGCCATTGCTCAGGTCGGTCCATGCGATGATTGGTATGGACTTGACTACAAGCGATTGCGTACTACCATGTTGGATGAGGAAAGGGATCGCATTGAGGTACAATTAGAACCTATTAAAACAAGCTGGGTGATGTATGGATGTTCCATCATTTCTGATGGATGGAGTGACACACGTCGACGCCATATTATAAACATCCTAGTGTCATCTTGCCTAGGTACCTATTTCCTCCGTGCCGTGGATGCTAGTAGAGCGGGGGTTCGCATTACGGGTGAGTTTATCTTTCAACATATCAAATCCGCCATTCTTGAAGTTGGAGCTGAAAATGTGGTACAAGTTATCACAGATAATGCATCGAACTGTAAAAGAATGGGAGAAATGATTGAAGATGAGTTCCCGAAAATAGTTTGGACACCTTGTGCTGCACACTGTGTAGATCTTCTATTAGAGGATATCGCAAAGCTGCCTTGGATAGAGCCCATTGTGAATGATGCCAAACGCATTGTGAGTTTTATACGCAAAAACCATTTGGCATTATCCATATTCCGCTCTCATAGCACCATAGAGATGATTCGGCCTACAGATACTAGATTCGGTTACATATATGTGGTGTTATGTAGGCTTCAACAAGTCTTAGGTGCATTGCGTGTAACTGTCATAGATCGAAGATGGACAAACCTACCACACTCTAAGACAGAGCTTGCACGTTATGTGCAAAGGAAAGTATTGGATGAGAGCTTTTGGAAGGACATAGATTCTCTTGTGCCTGCTTTGAAGCCCATTTATATCTTGCTCCGTATAGTGGACAAAGAGGGTTCTACACTCGGACTTGTCTACCATTTCTTTATGCAGATGAGACAGGCTATCATGCGAGGAAGGGAACTTTCACAGGAGAGGTATGTATGTTTGGAATTTATGTATGTTTCTTTCACTTAATATATTTATATAAAAATTCAGATTTGACATTGATTTTACTTTGTAGGAAATCTGATATTTTACGACTAGTGGACTATCGTTGGTCTTTTCTATCTAGACCTATACATGGATTTTCGGCACTCTTGTATCCATATTTCAAGAGTCCAGCTTTATGGGCGGAAGGCCAACTACGACAGATGAAGGATGAGTACATGCAACGCATCATGTCCCCTGATGATCAGCTTCTCTTTGATAGAGATTTCACAGGCTATATGGGGAATGTGGGCATTGCATATGCACGTACTACATCTATGCGCAAGGAGGTGACTGCTGAGCCGTTGGAGTGGTGGCTACACTATGGCTATGGTCACCCTTCAATGGCTCCACATGCTCTACGAGTCTTATCACAGGTATTTTTTTGTTATAGATAATTGAACATTGATTCATATTATCATAATAGTTTCAATACTTATTGATTTTGATATGTGTCATTGTGTAGGATGCTTCCTCTAGTGCATGTGAACGCAATTGGAGCGCCTATTCTCTCATTCATACAAAGTTGAGGAATAGGTTGACTGTACAACAATTAGAGAGGTTGGTCTTTTGTAAGGCCAACTTGAGATTGGTGCATGATCTCAAAACCAAAACTGATAGACCAAAACAGGTATTCTTTTATATATTTATTTTTGTCCTTCATTCTTTTAAGTTTCTATTTTATCAAATTTCTATTTTATCATTTATGTAATGTATAGGTATCTCCTACCATCTTTGAGAGTTCTATGGAGACAGAGGACGAGATTGCAGTTGTTCGAGACGAGCAGGAGGATATCTATCGCATGTTACACCTAGAGCTTGAGAGTATTGATCGCAGAGTGACACGTGCACGTGCTCGTCGATTGGGTATTGAGCCTCAGATGGACATTGCATCCACGAGTGTTGCTTCAGCACCGGTGTATAGCAGGAGGCGCAAAATGCGCCCTCGACGACGAGGAGATCCACTTCCTGAGGCGGATGATATCGGCATAGCACCACATAGCATTGATTTCACTCCGATTGCCGAGCCAGAGTACGATGAGGATGGGAATGTCATTGTCATTGGAGACATTCCATCAGAGTCATCATCATTGTCTTCTTCGGAGGGGATGGATGATGAGGAGCTTGATGATTGATCATTGATCCTATTATCTAGAGTTCATACTTTATAGATTAGTCATTATGTGCAGTGGACTCAGGCATCATAGATGTCCTTTCTTCATTATGTTTTTGACATTCGTATGAGGATTCATGGTTGACTTGAGACATTTCATGCTTCATGTTACATGTATTATTCACATACATTTTGGTTCATAGTTATTAGTTAATACATGTTATGTGGATGCTATGCTCATTGCTTTGTTTCTTGAGGTTGTGATTATTGTTATAACTTTAATTTTTGGAAGTGATATTTGAAGTGGATGGTGATATTATTCATAAAGTTTAGCGGATGGTGATGTTAAATTGTTGATGGTTATGGTGTATGGTGTAGAAATTAGAGTTTAGAAATCTAGTTGTGTTTGAACTTTATATTATCTTGAAATATATACATATATATATATATATATATATATATATATATATATATATATATATATATATATATATATATATATATATATATATGTGTGTGTGTGTGTGTGTATGTACACTGTATATATAATATTTAATACATGGACGAACCTTACGAACCTTACGTCGAGGGTAAGGTTCTTCTCTCGAACCGAATGCGTACCGAACCTTACGAACCTTACGAACCTTACCACCTTGCTATACGGTATGATCCTGCTTTATTTGATTTTCCTCCACAGCTTTCTGCCCAAAATCAGGTCGCCATTGCATCTACATCTGACATAAAGACTATGGAAAATTCCTCACTTATCCTTCAAAGCCTTGTGGAAGATTGTCTTACACACTCTTGAGGATGTGTATGCTCTCATATACACATACTTGGAGGGTATCTGGGAAAACAGTATTGAACTTCAAACATAACTATTGACAGGACTGCACACAGTCCTCTGACTTGATATAAATCCACTTTACAATGAAAAATAACAGGAGATCGGAACATTCACAGCCCCACACACACACACACACACACACACACACACATATATATAGAGAGAGAGACACACACACACATATATACATATACATACACACACACACACACACATATATATATATATATATATATATATATATATATATATATATATATATATATATATATATATATATATATATATATATATATATGTGTGTGTGTGGGGTGTGTGTGTGTGTGTGTGTGTGTGTGTGTGTATATGTATGCAGGCATGCATGCATGCATGTGTGTGTATTACACACACACACATGCAAGTGCAAGTTTATATGCATGTGTGTGTATACGTATGTATATATGTTTGTATGTACGTATGTATGTATTTATATATGTATGTATGTATGTATATATATTATATACATACATACATACATGTGTGTGTACAATATGTGTATGTATGTGTGCGTGTGTTTATATATATATATATATATATATATATATAAACACACGCACACATACATACACATATTGTACACACACATGTATGTATGTATGTATATAATATATATACATACATACATACATATATAAATACATACATACGTACATACAAACATATATACATACGTATGTATATATACATACGTATGTATATATACATACGTATACACACACATGCATATAAACTTGCACTTGCACTTGCACTTGCACTTGCACTTGCACTTGCACTTGCACATGCATTTGCACTTGTGTATGCATATGCACTTGCACTTGCACTTGTGTATGCATTTGCACTTGCACTTGCGTATGCATATGCACTTGCACTTGCGTATGCATATGCATATGCACTTGCATATGCATATGCATATGCACTTGCATATGCATATGCACTTGGACTTGCACTTGCACTTGCACTTGGACTTGCGCTTGCACTTGCACTTGCACTTGCACTTGGACTTGCGCTTGCGCTTTCACTTGCATATGCACTTGCACTTGCACTTGCACTTGTACTTGCATATGCACTTGCACTTGCACATGCATATGCACTTCCACATGCATATGCACTTGCACTTGCATATGTATAAGTAAATATATTGTATATGTATATGTATGCATATATGTATCGTGTGTGTGTACATACCCATATCCATATGGGTACACACCCATATCCATATGGCATACATACATGAATGCACATATACAAACATACATGCATACATGTATACGTACATGTAAGGTTCGTAAGGTTCGTAAGGTCAGGTTCGTAAGGTTCGTTGGATAAAAATACATACATGTAAAATACATACATACATACATAAATACACACACCCATACATACATTCATACATACATACATACATACATACATACATACATACATACATGTACATACATACATACAAGTACATACATAGATACATGCATGCATACACACACATATACACACACACACATACATACATACATACACATTAACTTTTTAAACATCTAATCTTGCAATATCCATCGAAAAGTACTAGAAAATTCAAATAAATCATCAATGATCATTTTTCATTCAAAAGTCCAATATCTAGACAACCCACATTAGACATTATTTATCATCATTCATATTTTTCATTTCCAGATAAGACCAAGGATGGGTTTTGAAAGCTCCAACGGTCTATAATTTGTAGATGGGATTTGTATAGGTATAATTTATTTCAACCTCTGAGAAAGAAGTCTGAATTTTTCTAGAGCTTCAAATGATCAGCTGATTATAGGATCTCAATGTGGGCAGCAAGGAAAGACGTTATCCCTCATGTGGGTAGGTAGGAGAGCTCTCCAAAAAACTTTGCAATAGGTCAGCATCATCCAACAATAGGTGGGGAATGTTCAGGCAAGAAACATATGTCCATGGTTTAATGACCATGTCAAAAATCTCAACAAAAAAATAACCTAATAGTTGGGCATGAACCAGATGAAAGGGACGAACCTTGTACGAACAGAATGAACCGAACCTTAAAAATGTTCCGGTTCGCGAACCGCTGCAACCGAGGCATACATACAGACATAAACACAGGAATGCATGAATACATACGTACCGATATGTATCTACACATTCAAACACAAACATTACAAATATATCTGTGTAGATGTATGTCTCCATGTACATATATGGGAATATGTACAAACACGTGTACAAATATGTACAAATAACTTTGTGAATGTGTTCATATGGATACACATACATATGCATAAATATCTTTCAGAATCAATACTGATATCTGTGTAGATGTATGTCTCCATGTACATATATGGGAATATGTACAAACACGTGTACAAATATGTACAAATAACTTTGTGAATGTATTCATATGGATACACATACATATGCATAAATATCTTTCAGAATCAATACTGAATCATTGATTAAGTGATTTCCAATTTCGAAAACCTTGCATAATGGCACATACCTGAGCATTGATTTTCATGGTTAGATTCTCAGAAATGTCATACTTGACTCGGGCACTCATTCGACCATCTGTTAGTATTCGTCCAATCAGCATACACTGTAAATTGGTGGAAGATGTCTTAGTTCCTTCCTAAGAGAGCCAGCCTTATTGCCAATTACAAGCCAAAACCTCACCTTTGGATCCAAAAAATTCGCCCCAAACTCATAATGAGCAGTAGGAACCTTAAAAGTCTCAGGAGATTGTGATGGCATTTCCAGAGCACCCATGTAAACACTATTATCATAGAAGCATCATCAAAAATAGACTAAAAACTTCTAGCAATTTAAATAAATAAATAAATGCTTGCCTGTGACTAAGAGAGAACTTAGTATTAAGAGGCTTGGTGAAGTCGAACCGAAATCCCTCGAAGAGTTCTGGTTTAAGTGACACTGCAAACACCACAGTCTAGCATTCAGCATAGATCCATTAGCATATTAGAATGAATAACTCACGAATCTCAAAAAACTTTAAGAAGTTCAGAAACCATAAAAACTATGCATCCATACAGGAAAATAGGTTACAGCACAATAGGGGTGTCTGAACTCTCTCCTCTAGAACGATCAACCACCATTGTACCCCAAACTTTCTCCATAATACTAAACAAGTGTTCATAACTGATATCTAAATCCTCCTATTAAGAACATTCTATGAAGCCATGCATTCTTACAGAATTGGATTGCTCTCGGAAAGCATGTAGGATCTGCCACAAGACCACATAGTTTGGTTTGATGATTTTTGTCACCAATTCAGCTTGAAATTAGGAAATGGGAACCCCTTACACGTAGAGACCCAGATGGAACTTCAACCAGGACCACCCATCCAAGGCATTCAGTTTGTACCATGAGGACATGTCTGCTTCAGAAACTAACAAGACTGACATCACATAAAAAAAATATACCTAAGAGTGTTGTTTTAAGCTGTTGCCATTGTGTTGCATCTGTTCTCAGTCGTCATGAAATCTACTCACCTAAGGAGCTCTATGATCACAGATGTCACTTTGTAAATAATTTCACAATCACAAGGCTGCCGAGGACAGGCATGGAGCATTATAAGGGAGCCACAAGGGCATTTCAAGAAACTGCAGCTGATTTCAGATTTTTGTTTTTTTCAACCATTAATAACTTAAGAATTATCTGAAATTTACAAACTGAAAGACAGAAAAAAAAACACAATGCAAAAAAATAGGAATAAAGATAAGGCATTGAAAATATACAGAAATATAAACAAAGCTTTAAATGAAGTCAAAATAGAGATAAAATTGAAAAACATGAAAAGAACTAATATAAACTTTTTAAAAAATATAATTTAAAAATACTTTTTAGAAAGTTTTTTGTAATGTTAGAGGAAAACGATAGAAGTAATAGCAAAATCAAATCACATAATGAAGATGAAAACAAAAAACACATCTTTAACTTATCTGTTCGTCCAAAAAAAGAAAATCAATTTCAATATGTATTATACATAGCTTCGACAAGAAGCTAGAACATTTGTCCCAAATGCCCTAGGGCTCTAATAGAGCTATTCTCCTAAAAAAGCTGACAAAGTGAAACTTTATGACTTCTAAAATAATAGAGATGAAAAGAAATGACTAAAAGAACAAAATTCAAAGCAATTTTTGTAATTTTAGAGGAAAACGATAGAAGTAATAACAACAAAATCAAATCAAATAATAAAGATGACAACAAAAAAACGCATCTTTAACTTCTCTGTTTGTCCAAAAGAAAGAAAATCAATTTCAATATTTAATACACATAACTTCGACAAAAAGCTAGAACATTTGTCCCAAGTGCCCTCGAGCAGGTGCAGGCTCTAATAGAGCTATTCTCCTAAAAAAGCTGACAAAGTGAAATTTTATGACTTCTAAAATAATAGAGATGAAAAGAAATCACTAAACGAAAAGAAGTCAAAGCAATTACCAAGCTGAGTGTTGCACTGTGATCATTCCATGAGTCATCATTATGAGAACTTAACTTAATAAAGAGGTGCAGGTACAAAACATGCAATGAACAATAAATGCATCAAACACTTGAGCAATCAGCTATAGAACCATTAGGATTACAAAAATATGGACCATAACATTATCGAAAATAGTAAAAGCAACAAAACAAGTCCAAATTACTGTGTGGTTCCTGCAACACTAGATTAAGATTTGGTTATTTGTACAATTTAAATCACCAATAACCATAACAATATTGTAAGGGGTATGAGAACAAGAACAGTTACAAGAATGATCAGGACTATAGATGTCTCATGAACTAGACTAAGACAGAAAACTTGAAATGAATTTCTTTTTACAAGCTTGATGTATGCTAAAAGTGTTAGCAAAATCGACAAAAATGTGCAAATATGGGCAAGCTTCCACTAGGAACACTCAGCCTACAAATATGATGGTCAAAGATTGGCAAAAGGCTGATCAAACTCATCAAAATTTGAGCAAAATTTGTATTACATATCTTGTAGAGCTAAATTAGAGCCAGCCATATATAACACTCCACTATCCAAATTCATTTTCTAGTTAAAAAACCAAACCCTAATTTCTGATCGATAAGTAAAAGCATATTTTGATGTAAAAAAGCACATGGTACTTGTCATAATCCAATGCAATCTCATTGTACTGATCCAATGGCTCGAGCCAAACCACACCACATCATCCCAAAAAAAACTCATGCAGCCCTAAAAAAGGCAATCCTGTAGAAAGCCGAAACTGTTATTAGGGCTTTTGCTGCAACTTCTCCAAAAATAACTTTATACCACTTTTTTCGTAACTTTTGCTTTATTCATCAAAGCCTATATAAACACCATGTTATTAGCCAATTATACATACACATGCACTTGGAGGATTCAGTCCTTGTGCTCTCCTGTAGGCATTCTTTGCAATTTAAATGGTGTACGGAGCCAGATTCTGCTCCTTTGTCGACACGTGAATTTCTCCCTCTTGTCTCTACTCTCTGTATCTCTATTTTACTCAAGTTGTGTATGAATTTAGAGCGTGTTTACTCTCCTATTTGCTATCAAAAAGTACCACAAAATAAGCACAAAAATCTACCAATAAGGAAGGAGACACATTCTCGTGTTACATTGGAACATACATGATACAACAACACGTGCAATTTGGAACAGCTATTAGAACATGAACATTCAGCAAATTTATAAAATTATAAATAGATTCTAAATTTAAATGGGTGCACGAGATGGTAGACATCTGAAGAAATCATGGATAGCCGAATAATGGTGGAGGGAGAAGCATGAAGCATAATGATAATCTTCCTCAAGAAGTCATTGCATTGCATGGGTACATCATGTACAACACATGAAGGACGTGAATAAGCAAGAACCTTTAACAATGATTCTAATTCGTGAAAACTATCATCAGTTTGATTAGCAAGGACATCTGCATCAGCATGTGCTCTCTCCCACTCTATGAATGATTGACCTTCTCTGTCAAACCCTTGCAAAGCATGTGTAAGATTGCTCTATCAAACACCAGAATATTTGCTCTTACTACAAAGTGGTCCCTACAAAATTGACCATCAATGCTCTAAGTATTTGCACATGCCTACAACCAAACCCAAATAATAATTTTTTTGCACGATAATCCTCCCACCGAAAAGCTGTCCGACTCTAAAGTGATCTACCTATGCATCAATCATCTTTTTGTGTATAAATCTACACCTAATCCTTCATGTATGTACCTACTCATGTGTATATATCCTTCGTGTATAAATCTACACCTAACCCTTCATGTATGTTGTGATTTGTCATCTAGATACAAACAGCTCAAAGAGATGAAAATACCTTTGCTCACCTCCTCATTATTGTGTTGACCCTTGCCTTGAAACCCAATACCAATCGTGTATGTATTTACATTTAAAGAAGAGCTATAAGTGTTGGAGTTTGAGGTCTGCGGAAGCACACAAAGAGCATCAACAAGAAGAAGAAGCTTGGAGCAAAACACAACACTGCATGAATTACCAAGCGAATGTACAAGAATAAGTAATCCATTAGGGTTATAGGCATATATACCTGCGGGGGGGGGGGGGGGGCAAAAACCTCCTAAAGAGGGGAAAAAATACCCCAATGGTCCTAAGTGTGTTCACACACATCACTACCGAAATATATCACCAGGCAATGATGTGGTGAACAAGGAGCTTGCACCCATGTATAAAGAAGTGCCTAGCTATATGGAAAGAGATCAATCCATAAAAGAAAGTAAGGCCAAATCTTTGCAGAAAGCTTCAAACCTCTCCCTAGGCAGAGCCTTTGTGAAAACTTCAACAATGTTATCATGTGTCGGCAGATGCCGAATTGCTCTCTCTAGCATAGAACCTCTCCTTGACATACTCATAATGCACCTCAATGTGCTTTGTGCGAGCATAGAACACAGGTTTCCTCGCAACTGCCAATGCACTCTGACTGTAAGTGAAGATGGTGATGGCAAAAGATTGACCAGCCCCCCTAATCAGCCAAAAGGCGTCTGAGTCACACACACTCAACACTCGCTCTAAAAGTTTCCCTATACTCAGCCTCACAACTAGAAGTGGCCGAAGTAGGCTCCTTCTTGCTTAACCAAGAAATTCATGAGCTACCAAGCATGAGGCGAAAACCACTCATGAACACATGAGTGTCATAGCAACCAGCACAGTCAGAGTCAAAAAAAGCATGTAAATCTTGCAGTACTGATCCCCCCTTGGGATAAAACAATCCAAGTAATCAAGTACCGCTTAAGTAGCGAAAGATGCAATTAACCACCTGCCACTGTTTGACACCTGGGCAATGCATTGACATGCTCACCTGTGAGACAACAACTTGAATATCAAGCCAAGTTGTGCAAAAGTAAATCAAGAATCCAACCGCCTCCTGATTGAGAACAACATCAAATGCATCTCCAACATCATGAAGACTCAACCATAAACTTGTTTCCATAGGAGTGGCAATAGGTTTGCACTCTTAAAGGCCAAAACACTCTAATAATGTGTCAATATATTTTGTTTGACACAAAGCTATTCCACCATTCAACTTGCATCAACTAAATGCCCAAATAATGATGCAAATGCCCCAAATCTTACATCTCAAAAGAGGCATGCAATTCAGCCTTAGATTCAGCAATGTGCTTCTCGTTAGGACCATAATACAAGAAGAGGTTTAAAAATGAGGTTTAAATCGAGGTTTAAATCGTTTAAATCGTAGAGATTTATAAAATCGAAAATAAAAATCGGGGTTTTTATTCACTGTGAGAGATTTTTATATTTTGAAACATAAAACTATGTACCAATGCATATTTAACACCTTTTTGATATACCTGACATGAATAACATATAAAATCACCTGCCATGCATTTTAAATAAAGAGTCAACATCATACATGAAAGTGAACAATGGAACAATGGACATAATCAACTGCAGTCTACCAATAATTCAATGACTCAAGTCAATGAGTCCTCAGTCATGCTATACATAATACAGCTGTCAGCAATGTCAATGATCAGTGATCATACAAAAGAAACACGTAGATACGAAAAAGTAAACAAGCATCAAAATATAATGTCTGTCATCCATGGTAGTGCTGTGTGTAATATCAATGATCACATAACATATCTGCCACTGTCCAAGATCCAACTTCAAGAGTAGGTGAATCCTAAAGATTAAGAAGACTCCAAAAAAAAGTGTTAAAAAAAATCGTAAAAAAAGTGTAAAAAAATCGTAAAAAACGATTTTGAGATTTTTAAAACGATTTTTATATATAATTCGACAATTTTATTGTACTATGATTAGGACCGGCGAGCATCATGTCATCAACATACATAACAATGATTAGAAGTTCATCATTTGCACACTTAACATTTTAGGTGCTCTCAATTAGACTATTCTCAAAACCATGTGCAATTAAGTAGGCATGTATCTTTCATACAAAGCACATGGTGCTTGCTTCGAACCATATAATGCCTTTTTCAACTTGAACACATACACTTCTTCATGTAAGTCACCAATTAGAAATGTTGTTTGAACTTTTAATGTCCAATCCATGTACATTCCAACCATGATGAGCTTCAAGTGCAGAGATGCTATGAACAGTCGTCATTCGGCATGTGGGTGCAAAGGTCTCATCAAAATCAATGCCTCTCTCTTGAGCATAACCTTTTTCAACAAGCCTAGCTTTAAACCTATCAACTATTCCATCAGGTTTACGCATCAGGTTTACGCTTCAGCTTGTATACCTATTTAGTGTCGATGGTCTTTTTGCCCAAAGGCAAATCACATAAAGACTAAGTATGATTTTTCATAATACCATCATAGTCTATTTGCATATTCTGATTGCATCGCAGCCATCCAATTTTCTGAACTATGTGCTTCATCAAAAGAAGCAGACTCAATATCATCACAAAGACTAGAGGAAGAGATTGCATAGCAACAATATGATGCGAAAGAAGCACTATGAGATGTTGAACGAGTACGATATGACAAAGATGCATCTAATTTGCATAATATGTGGAACCTATAATGGATGAGAAATTGCCTCATTTGGATCAGCTTGACTTTCCACATGTAAAAAGAGGAAGCAAAGTGTCATACACATCTTCGGAGCTAACTGATGTCTCGTAAGTACATAAAAGTAATGGCTGAATTGCATCTTCCATAAAAACAACATCACGGCTAACCAAAATGAGTTTAGTCTATGGACGATAAAGACGATAGCCTTTGCTTTCAAAATTGTACCCAACAAAAATACATTTCACTATTTCATCATCCAAATTTTTGCGTTGTTCAAGCACTAATGCATATGCCAGACAACCAAAGACATGGCATGAGCAATAGATGGATTACAACCATGCAAAGCCTCATATGGAGCGATAGATTGCAGTGCCTTGGTGGGACACCTGTTAAGTACATATGCTGCACACATAACAACCTCAAGCCAAAAGCTATGTGGTAAAGCCTAACTTTTGACCATACATCTCGCCATCTCCATGAGAGACATGTTCTTTCTTTCAACAACTCCATTTTATTGAGGTGTATACAGAACTGTACATTGATGTTTTATCCCACGTTCAGCAAAGAATGCATTAAAATCAGAAGATATGTAGAGATTGGGAGTTTTGGATATTAGGAGTTCTTAGGATTTTTGCAAAGATTATGACAAAAGGAAGATCTAAAAGGTCTCTCTCATTTACTTCTTTGTAAAATGATTTTTCATTCTTTTCTAACT
>CM035427.1:94820936-94998436 GCA_020310875.1 Ceratopteris richardii | reverse complement strand
CTTTCTACAAAGTCAATCACATTCCCATGGCATCTCAAATGCTTATTATTTATTCACATAGTAGCTATTGATGAAAGTTCTTGCATTTGAAGTCATGGCTACACAAAGATGCTTGAGAACATCACACCTCAAGAAGCATATTTTAGTAAAAGGCTTCACTAGCATATTTCAATGTTTCATGTTGTTATTGTTATCCATACATTCCTCATTCAACTAGAACTAAGTTGGAAACCAAAAGCCCCAAAAAAAAAGATGTTCTTCAAATAAAGTAAAGAGTTCAAAGCTAAAGACTCCATGATTGAGATACAAAGAAATCATTAATAATCAGTATATGGAGTTTGATAAATGACCATTGAATGGAAAACAAAGGTAAATCCATTACCTGATCAACTAAATCCAGTACAAGGTAAATCCATTACCTCATCAACTAAACATATGACAAATCTTATGCCTTTGAAAACACAGGTAATTTGAGGAGAAGGAGACGTCTCATAGTGAAGAGTCTCCATCAAGACTCCATATCATTATTCAAAAGACTCCATGGTGGTGAGTTGTGACATTCAAAGTTCACGCTTCTAAAGCTAATCAAACTTGTCAATGTATCTAATCATAAGTTTATATGTATCTAACATTACGAAGAAGAAAAAAACATGGTTTCCATTCTAGGCAAAGTCTTCTTCATCCTCCATATTCATCCTTCATATAACATGTGTACATCTTACAAGACAGCTAACCAGGAAGAAACAAGGAATAGTCTGGTTTCTTCTTCTCAGAAAATGTTAATATTACTGGCATGCAACATCTCAATATGTATCTACATCATCTCTCAGCATAGTCAGCAATTGCAGTGGCTATGACTGCCAACGAAGTCAGCAGTTAGAATCAAAATAAATTATGCTTGAAGAAATTGGTATCCTGTGCACATGCAAGCCACTGAAAATTTTAACAAGGGAAAGGGAAATCGCATCATGTCCAATCACTTCAAATGCACGTGAATGAGTTCTTAAATGGCACACTACTTTAATTTTCACTTCGATGTATCAAGTGGAGCAGTAATTACTTCGAAATACTTACTAGCTGATATACCAGGAACCTAAAATACAGATGAAAGAATGCAAAAGAGAACCCTAATCCTAAAAACTCATCGTAAATAAAAGACCAATAATTCTTACTCATAGCTTCTCGCTGCAGCTCGTCATAACTGGTAGGACATGGAAGATTAAGCCAATCCACCTCTCCAGCGGGCTTCTCTACCTTCTCACTCTGGTCATCCTTGTGTGTGTCCTCTACTGGCAAACGATCGGCAGCGCTTGGAGGAAGTGGAGGGGGTGGTGCAGCAGCAAAGCTCAGGACTCCACCCATTTCAAACGAATAAGATGTGTATATGCGGTGACAAAACTTGGTACGATCGAGGTTAACTCAAATGCTGATCATTTTAAGAGAACAAAGGACGAATTCAGAAGTCAGGGACAGATTCGAGTATTCACAAAAGCGTCAGGGATAAGTGACCTGCATTCACGTCCAGTTTCTGATTTTTACAAACAATGTAGGCAAAAAGGATTCAACACCTGTAGAGCATCAAACACACTGTGATGACAACGGAACACCAACGCCGGGAAACACGGTCATGTTAATTCATCACTGCAACTCGCCTTTTCAAAGGAGAGATCGGACCCACTATCCTATCGAAGATCCTGCAGGGAAGGCCAACTAAGAAAGAAAACAAAACCAGAAACCCTTCCAGCCTCCAGTCTGGAACGCTGCGGCAATGAGGAAGCCGCCGTCACGCAAAACCCCAAAACCCCGTTACGCCATTTGTTTTAGTCTGAATCGTATTTGGCTTCAGACTTGAGATCTTTCAAGCCACGGACATTAGGCTGCCTCCCGGATCCCTGAGCTGCATATGATGTCCCAAATTCTTCTTCATAAGCGCAGAAGCGTTTGGGCTTACGAATCTTTTTGAGGAATCTCTTTCAATTGTCCGCCCTCCAAACACATGTCTCTGGATCGAATGAATAGATAACATATATTACCTCCACATTAGTGCCTCTTCCAGCAATGAAAAATGTTCAAAGCAGTAGAAGATGTGCTCTTCAACACATATTTCTAGTCAGTCCCGGTTCGCTAGCCTGGTGGTTGGGCCTCTCGCCTCTTGAGGCGGGGGCGAGGGTTCAACCCCTGGCAGCAACATGTAGGGACATATAAATCCCAGGAATTGATGTATGTGGCCGGTTGGCCACCGTTTGACCATCCCCGCGGTAGTTGTGACCGCCGTTTAACCCAGTTGTAAACCCCTGTTCTTGTGGGATAAGGGGGTCCCATGGGTACTATGCCCTTCCTTGTACAGTTGTAATTTCAAAGTTAAAGTTCGGGGGAGTAGGCCTCAGCCGAACCTCCATTAAAAAAAAAAAAAAAACACATATTTCTAGTCCACATCCCGTAGGGCAGTTGGTTCAACTTTGGCCTCTTAAGACGGAGGTCCAAGGTTTAAGCTCCGGGCTGGACATGTAATGGTTTAGGCCAGTTAAGCTAGTTATAACCAAGTTGTCTCCTTGTCTAACCCCTGCTTTGTGAGATACAGGGGTCTTGCGGGTATTATGCCCATTCACTTGTACAGTTACAATTTCAAAGTTAAAGCTTGGGGGAGTAGGCTTCAGCTGAACCTCCTTTAAAAAAAAAAAAACCATATATTTTTAGCCATCACACAAGTGTCTTTTAAGAATATGGGCTACTCTTGAACTTTATTGTATTTGTGTCATGACATACTCGTAAAGAAGACTTGTATCAACCATTGTTTTTCTCATCCCAATGTTGCAATGACACCCACAAAGGAATGCATAGCTTAACCCCTCCTAGAATGTATTTGAGTTGACTGTGCCAATCTTGAAGTAGAGAACCGACTCCATGGGGAGGGAAAAAAGTGCCCTCACCATCCTAACTATGTTCACACACATCACTAGCAAAAATTATCAACAATCCCCCTTGGGAGTGACGTGGTGAACAAGGAGCTAGCACTCATGTATAAGGAAGTGCCAAGCTATGTGGAAAGAGATCAATCCACAAAAGTGTTCGAGTTAGACGTCTACCGAAGCACGCGAACAGCACAAGGAAGAAGAAGAAGCTTGAAGCACAACACACAATACTGAATGTATTACTAGAGAGTAATCTAAAGATCATCATCTTCAATGCCATTTGCATCACCTTCAATGACTATATTTGCACGTGTAGTAGGGCATTTTTCAATACCCTGCACAATCCACAACCCTTTTGCTACCAATACATGATGCATCATATATGCCCATAATGGGTAATTAATGTTGGTGTAGACCAATCACAAATTGGTGTTTATGAAGATTAATGAAGTCGAGCAAGAGTATGGACAAAGATAAAGAGAAGTTTGGTGCAAATAAAGATCAAGAAGAATGAAAGAGGTAATGGATCGAAAGTATGAGATATAATTGAGCATATATTCACTTCAGAGGATCCTAATTAGTGTATTATAATTAGATTACTAATAAAGCAAGTGAATAACAATGTATTGCTCATGATCCACTACAAATTCATGGCTATGTAAGTCATTTATGACTATAGAACTTGATAGACTTCATTATCATATATGAGGTAGAAGTGTAGGATGAGAGCTTAGTCTAATTCACATTTCTCTAAGGATGATCACATGGATTAGAAATCCTTGTACCTAGATCTAACTCAATACTAAAACAATCTATGGTTAAAGTCCCATGTCCTAATTCTTTTCATTGTGTGTATTGTTCATAGAAACATTCATATGTCAACTCTTTGAAGTGCAAACTAAAAAATGGTGCATCTCATCGATTAATGTTTTGCTCAAATCCCAATGAGGCATGTAAAGTTCTTTGTGTTTAAGCATTAGAAATATAAGTTGAGAGATAAGGAAGATATGTTCAAAAGCATTTTACAAAATGGGTCATAGTTTGAGAGAAATCAAAGGTTGAAGTTACTAATGTCAAAGTCGCCATTTTTTAACATCAATTTCAGACATACTTTTGATATTAGTGATTAATCAATGTTTTAATCAATCTAATCAAAGGTTGATTGTTCCTAAAGGTTGTGCAAAGATCATACAAAGATCCTTATGCAATTTGAAGCATCAAAATTGATGACATTTGCAGATAATGAAATTGAATCTTGAGGTAGACTATTTGAACAAGAACAGAAATTCAGAATTGAAGAAGGAAATACATTTCAGTCTTAAGCTTCAAAAGTTTTCAAGTAATTGATGTAAAGTCTTGTCTATACTTGACGTAGAGGTGTTCTTAAGTCAATATAGATGTGCATTGGAGATTAGGAGGTCTCCATCAGTGGAATCAAATCTAGAGAAGAAGATAAAGTCAAAAGACTAAAGAAGAAAGTTCCAACTACTGCAGATTTTCTAATCGGAGTTAAAGAAAGGATTCCGACTACTCCAGATTTTCAAATAAAGGATATAAGAGTATTCTCGTAGGTCCAAAAGAAGGAATACTTTTTGCTCTGAAGGTACAAGGTAATGCAAGATGTGCCTTGTTTACATATGGAAGCCAAAAGATGATTGAGTTGGACCTATGGCATAAAAGCTTAGGTCATTTCAATGAGAGAGGTATAAAAGACATGGCAAAGAATTGACCAGTGCTAGGTTTACCCAATATTCAAAGTCAACACATGACATACAAGTGTGAAGCTTGTCAGTTAGGTAAAGCACACAAACAATCATATAACAAGAAGGGATTTATGCATACAAACAAGCTTGAACTAATACACACAGATGTGTGGGGTCCTTCAAAGGATTACATTATCAATGGGTCTAGATATTATGTTTTGTTTGTAGATGATGCAACAAGATGGATCACACTCTATGTGATCAAGGATAAATCTAAAGTGTTTAATAAATTTAAACATTATCATGCATATGCAAAAAGGATTACATGACAAAAGCTCAAAAGACTGAGATGAGATCAGATGGAGGGGAAGAGTATTTCTCCAAAGAATTTAATGAATAATTATGGAATGCACATATAAAAAGTGAAGTAACTTGTAGGTATTCTCCTCAACAAAATGGAGTTGTAGAAAGGAGGAATAGAACACTTGTGGAATTTGCTAGATCCATGATCAAGGAAAAGAATTGCCCTAATTACTTGTGGGCAGAAGTTGTTAACACAAGAACCTATCTTGTAAATAGGTTACCTTGTAATGCTTTGGATGGTACAACCCCTTATGAAGCATGGTGGAGTAAGAAACCTACTCTTGATCATTGCAAAATATTTGGATGTTTGGCATATGCTTATGTTCCATCTCAATTGAGACATAAGCTAGAACCTAAAACAAAGAAGTATGTATTCATAGGATATGATGATAAAAAAATGGGTTACAGGTTGTGGAGTCCATCCACAAAACAATTTCTTGTTTCTAAAGATGTGACGTTTAATGAAAAAAAAAAACATGGTATACATGTTCAAATAATATTCATGCAGATTTTGAAGAAGTCATGAAGACAAAGAAAGGAAAATAAAAAATGCAAGTATATGAAAATGAGAGTATTGGTAAAGATGGAGAGGAAGATAGACCAAGATTTCATATAGAGCATGATGAGGTAGAGGCTTCAAGGAGTGTAGAGACAAGAAGGTCATCGAGAGAAAGAAAGCAACCTATAAGGTATAGCTACGACACTTCTTACATCACAACCAAAGATTATGCATACATATTGAAGATAGATGAATATCCATCAACATATGCAGAAGCTAAAGGTAAAGAGAATTGGGAAAAAGCAATGAAAGAAGAGCATGATGCTCTACTTGAGAATGATACATGGGATTTGGGGTAATTGGATGTAGATGGGTGTATAAAACAAAAAGATTTGCAGATGGAAAGGTGTCTATATATCAAGCTAGACTAGTGGTCAAAGGATATGCTCAAACACAAGGTGTGAACCACGATGAAACTTATAGCCCAGTGGCTAAAATGTCTACCATTATAACATTGATAGCTATCGCAGCTTGCAAAAGATGGAAGCTATTACAATTGGATGTTAAAAACACTTTTTTAAATGGATACATTACAAATGAAGTATACATGGAACAACCAGAGGGCTTCAAAGATCCAAATGAACCAAATTGTGTGTAAGCTCAAAAGAGCTTTGTATGTTTTGAAGTAGGCCCCAAGGGATTGGAACTACAGACATGAAGTTCTTAAATAAACTTGGATATCAAGCTTCAAAGGCAAATAGTAGATTGCTAGTGAAAGCAAATGAAGATGGGTCAATATACATTTGTATCTATGTTGATGATATTATACTAACATGTACATATACCGAAGGAATCCAAAAACTCAAGAAGCAAATGGAGAAGGAGTTCAAGATAAGTGATTTGGGAAATTTATCCTATTTCCTAGGCATGGAGATCATTTACACTCAACATGGAGTGTATGTTACACAAGAAAGGTATTTGAGGAATCTTTCGTTGAAGTTCAACATGGAAAATTGCAGAATAGCAACAACCCCATTGGAGATAAATCATAAGCTAAGCAGGTATGGAGGTGAAGAGTTCAAAGATATGAAGCTTTATCAAAGTTTGGTAGGTAGTCTGATTTATGCTACCTTGACAAGACCAGATCTTTCATATGCAATTGGTGTTTTATCACAATTTATGCATTGTCCAAAGAAAACTCATTGCATTGTAGCACAAGGAGTGCTAAGATACATCAAAGGAGAAGTTTTCTATGATGGTTTCACTTCTAACACTAGAATCAAAGTATTTAGTGAGGCAGATTGGGCATGTAGTACAAATGATAGAAGCTCTACTCATGGATACTTATGCTACATCAGACGTAAGCTAGTATCATGGTGATCAAAGAAGCAACACACAATTGCTTTGTCATCCACAGAAGCTGAGTATAAAGGAATGGTAGAAGTAGCAAAGGAAGTCATATGGATGAAGAATTTGATGAAGAGTGCTGGAGTTGATCAAGGGGTCCCAATTATACCTGGTGACAACATGAGTTTACTTTATTTGGTAGTTATTCCTATTTTTCATGCAAGGACTAAACATATTGAGATTCAATATCATTTCTTGAGGGAAAAGGTACTTGATAAAGAAATCGAAGTCACATATACTCCAACAAAACAATAGGTAGCAGATATGTTAACCAAAAGTCTAGATGGACCTAAGCTACAAAGATTCAAAGAGATGGTAGAAATAAAGATGAAGAGCATAATCACAATTAGTGATTGAGGGGGAGTTGTCAGAGCAAACCAATTACAAATCGGTGTTTATGAAGATTAATGAAGTCAAGCAAGAGTATGGACAAAGATAAAGAGAAGTTTGGTGCAGATAAAGATCAAGAAAAATGAAGGAAGCAATGGATAGAAAATATGATACATGAGTGAACATATATTCACTTTGGAGGATCCTAATTAGTGTATTATAGTTAAATCACTAATAAAGCAAGTGAATAACAATGTACTCTTCATGATCCACTTATGAATTTGTGGCTATATAAGTCAATTATGACTATAGAAATTGAGAGAGTTCATTATCATATATGAGGTAGAAGTGTCGAGGGAAATCTATAGGATTAGAGCTCAGTCTAATTCACATTTCTCTCAGATGATCATGTGGATCAGAAATCCTTGTACAAAGATCTAATGCAATACTAAAACAAGCGGTGGTTAAATTTAATGTCCTAATTCCTTTCATTGTGTGTGTATGGTTCATAGGAACATTCATATGTGAACTCTCTGAAGTGTAGACTCAAAAATGGCACATCTCATTGATTAATGTTTTGCTCAAATCTCAATGATGCATGTAAAGTTTTTTTTGTCTAAGCATTAGAAATCTAAGTTGAGAGATAAGGAAGATATGTTCAAAAGAATTTTACAAAATGGGTCATAGTTTGAGAGAAATTAGAGGTTGAAGTTACCTATGTCAAAGTCATCATTTTTTAACATCAATTTCAGACATACTTTTGACCTAAGTGATTAATCAAAGTTTTAATCAGTCTAATCAATGGTTGATTGTACCACAAGGTTGCACAAGGATCATACAAAGATTGTTATGCGATTTGAAGCATCAAAATTGATGGCATTTGCAGGTAATGAAATTAAAACTTGAGGTAGACTATTTGAAGAAGAACAAAAATTCAGAATTGAAGAAGGAAATACATTTCAATCTTAAGCTTGGAAAGTTTTCAAGTTATTGATGTAAATTCTTGTCTATACTAGACATAGAGGTGTTCTTAAGTTAAGATAGATGTGACATTGGAGATTAGGACGTCTCCATCAATTATACCACCCAACTTATCCTCAGCATCCAACATACAAAATACATCATTGCTTTTAGCCATGGCCACTGACTAAAATACACTAATGCAAAAAAATTATTGTATCTCAAAAAGTTGAGCACAAGTACCCTGTCGAGCTCTACTAAACGTGTAGCAGACTTTGAGATGCTTATGCTAGAGAACCAAAACTTGTATATATGTTTGGCCTAAAAGGACAAAATTGTATGCATAGGCATTGGGATAGTGTGTTTTAAGGCCAAAACAAACTTACAATGAAGTTGTTTTGAATTTGTGATGGCCTTGAGTATGCTCACTAATTTTCATGCGATTTTGAGACTATGACCAGAGGGTATTGATGATGCCCTAGCTTGAAGCGGTGACCTTCTCTGATACCAATTGTTGGAGTTTGTGGTATGGGGAAGCATGCAAACAACACAAGGAAGAAGAAGAAGAAGAAGCTTGGAGCACCATACACAATACTGAATGAATTACCAAGTGAACATACAAAGATAGGTAACCCATTACAATTATAGGCTTATATACAAGCCGAGAAAAAAAAACCTCCTAAAGAGGGAAAAAAGCGCATCAGCAGTCCTAAGTGTGTTCACACACATCACTACCAAAATATATCAACAATGCACTCTAAAATTCACAATAACATCAAACATGATATTACTCATCTTAAGCCTTTGTATAGTTGGATGACAAAACTTCTTCCAATGATCTTTCATGTGAGTTATTGCTAGTATTCACCATTGGTTTGTGTTGTGTCCACACTACATCACAACATAACTAAAATCAACTTAAGAAATGAACTATTGTACCTGCAAGGGGTGAGAAATGCACTTATCCACCCAACCAACTCTGCCCATAAAATGTGAGGAGAGCTTTCCAAGTTTCCCCCCTCGCATGGATGCAAATCCAAGGGCTTCTAACCTTGGAAATCACATGGCCTTCATATGAATTATAAAAGGATATCTTTCAAGCTTGCAGGTGTAAGTCTAAAGGATTGAGAGGCTTCCCTAAGGGCTAAGTACCATACCCTTAGAAAAATCGATCCCAAAGGCCAAAACCCTTCAATTGTAAATACATAAATCCAATGGTTCCATTAGTACCCAAGGGTTATGTCCACTACTTACAACCCTTATAATTCATATGCTAGTTTTTTGAATCCATGTTTTTATGTGACTTTCTTCCCCCCTTAAAATATTTTTGTTCCTCAAGAATGTGTAGAAGTATATTGTGTGGAGTATTCACCCATGCCTCATGATCAATCTTGTCGATAAGGGTCTTCATCTCTCTGATTTGCCTCTTTATCAGAAGGAAATTCTATCTTTTGCTTGGTCTGAAAAGAGGGGAATCTATGTGTGGGTTGATCCCTACCCAAATCATTCTAAAGACCATCTGCCTTTGCATGTAAGTGATTTAATCACATGCAAATTATGGAAAGAATTGTTACACTTATGTGTTCCTCGAGTAGCTTTGATGTGAACCTTTTCTATGTATACACTTTTTACTCTAGTGCAGGCTAGAGGTTTTTTCCCCATGTTACCACATACATGATTCACTCATATGTGGTGATACTTTGTACTTAGGGGTTATTATTCAACTCTTACTTCAGTTCAATTCATTGTCAATAGAGAGAGCTATTCCAGCCATCGTCTTCTCCGTGTGTCTTGGTGCATTTGTGCTCCTTGTGTGTGCTTCTCGTGTGTCTCTCGCACTTCTACACACACCCAACAATGGTATCAGAGCAGGTTCAGCTCCTTCTCAAGTTTCAGTTTTTCGCGTCGCGGTGCGCGCGCACTTTTAACAATGCAAATCGACTTCGGAGCATAAAACTGTGAATTTCAGCAGCCAAGAAACATTTCCACCAGGTGCACTAGGGTTTTACCCCCATTTTGAAGCCATTCGTGCAGTCAGAATTGCCATTAGAGTTGTTGGGACTTCACTCACTAATTAGACATGAATTTATGAAGAGATATGAAGCAAGAATAAAGACAAAGAGAATTGAAGGCAAATCACTCAGAAAACTAAGCCTAAGTGAAGGGATAAATTCACTCTTGTAATTTAGTGCAAAATTAAAGTCTAGTCTTGACATAGAACTTCAAAACTTACGAGTTGAATCTAGGAGTATGTAAACTACATGTATATAAGTTAATTTGAGTGAAAAAAATATAGAGAACTCAATTTTGTAATCCTTGAGTGAATAGAGAAAAGTCGGGTTTTTTCTGAGAGAGATGTTGAGGAGGAACTACTCAGTGTATGAGAGTTTTCCATGGCTATGAGCAGAATGAGGCCAAGCCATTTTGTATACATCTTCTCTAATAGTTAACACATGTTTGTGTAAAAGGATTTGGTCTAATTCCTCTTGTATGTTGTATTCTAAGTGATTTCATATCAGTGTGTAAGTTAGTTGACAGTTATGAATTTTATGGCGCATTTTTCCCTGATCTTCTTAAGGTCAGATCTCACAGTACAGTGTAAAGTTTTTCATGAGTGACAGCTCATTTTGAAGCTACTACCTTCTACTACAATTGATCAAAAGATCTTTACAAAACGGGACGTGTACTCAGAGAAATGAGTCTAACAGTGAAGGTATGTCAAATCGATGAAGTCATTTTTCAGATTTCAGACATAGTTCAAATATTGAAGTGAAATCAGAAGATTTTGATGATATTACTTGAAAGTTTTGCTTGGTATGTGTTACTTAACATTAGCAAGAACTTCTATTAGCAAGTGATCAAAAGAATTTACAAAGATCAAGCTAATACAGATCAGATTTGAAGCTTGAAGAAAAGGCGCAGATTTTTTAGAAGTAAATTTTTGAATTTCACTAAGTTCAGTGATAAAGTTTTCAAGTTCAGAGTATTGCTAAGCTAATGATGGTTATGGAGATGTTCTAATATCACTTTAGCTTAGTTCTTGTGGTGTTTTATACACCAACAAGTGGTATCAGAGCAGAAAGGTCCTCAAGAGTGAAAGGAGGAGCAGATACAAGAGGAATTGAAGAGTTCTTTATTAAAGAGGTGAAAGCTGAGGTGTTCAACAACAAAAGACATCAAAGGAATGCTTCGAAATTATTCTCAAGGGTAAAGATCTACAAAAGGTATCATACTTTAACCTTATACTCACAGGTTGCAGCAGAAACAAGAAGAGTATGGCAGATCATGTATCTATTGACAAATCGGACAGAGATAATTATCCTGCTTGCGTAATGAGAATGGAAGCCTTACTTATGAGTAAGGATCTAATGATATATGTGACACGTGAAGAAGAAAAGCCTAAATTTGAAGATGAGAGTCAACCAAGGAAAGAAGAACTAGAAGCTTTGAAGCTATGGTAGAAGAGAGATGCAAGTGCAAGGGCTTATATATATAACACTATCACAGATCATTTGCTACCACATATCAGAGGATTAGAAACAGCTGAAGACATATGGAATGCTTTGGAAGATCACTTCCAAAACACTACTAAAGCTAGGAAGGCTAGATTATGGTCAGAGTTCACCACATTTAAGAGAAAGCAAAATCAGAGTATTAGTGATTATGTCACTAAGATGAAGGACTTAGCAGATAGTCTTGGATCTATTGATGAGGATATTGAAGATCATAGGTTGATAGCACAATTGCTTGCAGGGTTGAGAGGAGATGAGAGGTGGAAACCTTTTGTACTCTCAACTGAACTTTCATTAAATCTTTATGTGCCAGAATTAAATCAATTGCTTGGACTGATGCTCACATTTGAGCAAGACTTGAAGTCAGATGGAGATAAAGGATATCGTTCTGCTATGTATGCAAAGAATAAGAAGAGAAGTGAGAAAGGTAAAGCAAAGAATGAAGAAGAGCTGACTACTCAAGCAAATTATGCAAGAGGAAGAGGTATTGGCAGAGGTAAAGGTCGAGGAAATGGAAGAGGTAGAGGAAATCAGAACAATAACAAGAAGACATGTTGGATTTGTGGATTGAGTAATCATCTAGCCTATGATTGTTGGCATAACCAACAAGGATCAAATCAAAATCAAAGCAATAATGGCAGAGGAAAAGGTGGAAGGTTTCATAATCAATTTCAAAGAGGAAGACAAAATTCAAGAGGAAGTTTTTGTAGAGGTGGTGGAAGAAATTGGAATCAGAATCAGTCTTATAACACTACCTATTACAACTATGCAAATGATACACAGAATGACAATCATACAACATTGATGATGAATTCAATAAGTACATCAGAGAAGGAGGATCTCAAGGTATTTTATATTGATTCTAGTTGTTCAAATCATTTGTCAGGTAATATAAAATTGTTATCAGAATTGGAAGAAGGTATTTCAAGTCATACAGTACAAACAGGTGACGATACAAAACATAATGTGCATTCAGTAGGAAAAGTGAAGTGAAGGAGTGGAGCTGATTTGCTAACAAATGTTTTGTATGTCTCAACAATACCAAAGAATCTGATTAGTGTGGGACAAATAGTGGAGCAAGGTCTTCAAGTCAGATTTACAAATGAAGGGGTATTTATTGAAGATCCAGAGGATGAATACAATCAAATTGTTTGTGGTAAAAAGGAAGGTAGAATTTTTACTCTCAAAGTGCAAGGGAATGTTGGTCAAGCCCTGATCACACATGGTGATGAAGTACTTACAGAGTTAGACCTCTGGCATAAGAGGTTAGGACACTTCAATGAAAAAGGAATTAAAACCCTGGTGGAGAATCAATATGTAATAGGGCAAGCAAATGTAAAAAGCCAACATATGATCTACAAGTGTGAAGCTTGTGAGATGGGAAAGGCACACAGGTTATCATTTCAGAAGAAAGGTTTCAAGCATGATGGTTTGCTAGAGCTCATACATACAGATGTATGGGGACCAACAAAAGAAGGATCAATCAATGGGTCTAGGTATTATGTTCTTTTTATTGATGATGCTACAAGGTGGATAACCATTTATTTCTTAAAGGAAAGATCAGAAGTATTTGGAGCTTTCAAACATTTTCATGCATATGCAGAAAGAGTTACAGGTCAAAAGCTCAAGAGATTGAGGTATGATGGAGGGGGAGAATACTTCTCCCAAGAATTCAATGATTATCTTTGGAATGCAGGTATCAAGAGAGAAGTAACTTGCAGGTATACACCTCAACACAATGGGGTGGGAGAAAGGAGGAATAGAACATTGGTTGAGTTTGCAAGAGCAATGTTAAAAGAAAAGAATTGCCCTAATTATCTTTGGGATGAGGCTGTAAATACAGCTACATATCTTGTGAATAGGTTACCATGTGAAGCTCTAAATGGAATGACCCCTTATGAAGCATGGTGGGGTAAGAAACCAACACTTGATCATTGTAAGGTGTTTGGATTAATTGCCTATGCTTATGTACCATCACAACTCACACATAAGCTCGAACCAAAGGCTGAAAAATATGTGTTTATTGGGTATGATGAAAAACAGATGGGTTATAGGCTATGGAATCCTCTAACCAAACAATTTATTGTTTCTAGAGATGTGACATTTGATGAACAGAAGAGTTGGTATGCAGATAAAGATTGTAACCTTGAAACATTTGAAGAAGAGGTAAGAAGAAGTGAAAGAGGTAAATCACATATGCAGGTAGATGAAGATGAAGATCATATGCAAGCAAGCACATCCAGAGTTGGATCATATAGAAGAAATGAAGATGAACCAAGATTTGATGTAGAAGTATATCTAGATACACATGAAGAGTGTGAACCAAGGAGATCAACGAGAATGAGGAAACAACCTACAAGGTATTCTTATGATACTTCTTATTTGACTCAGAAAAACTATGCTTACTTGATTAAGGAAGATGAAGAGCCTCAAAGCTATGATGAAGCAAAAGGTAAGAGACAATGGGAAGAAGCAATGAAGGAAGAGTTTGATGCACTTGAAGAAAATAAAACTTGGGAACTTGTTCCAAAACCTAATGGTAAGAAAGTGATTGGAAATAAATGGGTTTACAAAATAAAGAAGCATGCAGATGGAAGAATAGCCAGATACAAAGCTAGATTGGTGGTTAAAGGCTATGCTCAAACTCATGGCATAGATTATGATGAGACATTTAGTCCTGTAGCAAAGATGTCAACCATAAGGACAATCATTGCTATTGCAACATCAAAAGGATGGACATTGAGTCAACTGGATATAAAGAATGCATTTTTGAATGGATATATATCAGATGAGGTTTACATGGAGCAACCTCATGAAGGGCTTTGGTGTGCAGAAGAAGAGGAGGAAGGAGATGGAACGAGAGAGGAGAGAGGAGAGACGCGCGGATATGCGTGGGAGCCTCGAAACCCACATAATGATCTCTCTTGAGGCAATGCTCTATATATGATATATATATATGAATATGGGGGTAAGGTCACATGACCCTTACATCCCCAACAATCTCCCACTTAAGGGTCAATGTGACCGTAAGTGGTAACATATACAAAGAATGATGTAGGACTATACAATAATGTACAGGAAGAGTCCGGATCTCTACCCATACTGATCAGCCTACACCAACTGCCTCGAACAAGGTGTATCCATGCACCTCAAACTGCTCTAGACTCATATCGATAAGAGTCGAGCTCACATCTGACTGATACAAGAACTCATGAAGTTCTTGCAAAGCTCCCACTCGCTCTATGCCTATGTCAATCATCGAACGACTGACAACTCCAAGTGCAAATGCTCCAATAGCAACTGCAATGTCTGGTCTCGAGCATAACAGCTCGTACATCAGACTCCCGAATGCTGACGAAACATGTGCTATCCTGGCTAACCTAAGTATGTCAGCCATGCCTATATCCAAGGCATCCAAACCACCATCATCAAGACCAACATGTCCTGACATATCTATGTCAACATCTGGCATGAGCGAATCCAAGAATGACTGCATAATAACTGACTCCTCAGCATCTAAATCAGTCATCCTATCAACCAAGGATGTGTCTAGGTGTGCAACCTGAGAGCTAATATGCTCTACCATACACTGTGTATCATGAGAGCTATCGTGCTCTACCACACCAAGTGTATCATCATGCTCCGCATGAGCTAACTGCACAACATCAACACAAAGATCAAACTGATGATCTAACTCTAACTGAGTATCATCACAATGCTCTACATGAGTATCCACATCATGCTCTAAAGCATCCAACTGATCATATGAAGTATGCTCCATATGAGCATCCATATGATCAAAACAATCATGCTCTCCATAAGCATCATGATCATCCAAAATATGCTCTACATATGCATCCATCTGAGCATCTGAATCCTGCCATACATGTGCATCATGAATGTCAATAGACCTATCTGTAGGTAGACAAAATGAGACATGACGAGTCTCACATCGCACATAAGGCTGAACTCCCACTGAGACGAGACTGTCTCTCACATGAAGTACCTGTAGTGGATACATGTGCCCAATCCTGGCACCTCTGACAAGCATAAGCTGTCCCAACCGCAACTGAAAATGATGCTCACCAAGGAATGCATAACATCTGCTCTCCTGTAACTGGCTAACTGAAATCAAGCTCGTAGGGAATGAAGGCACATAGCGTACATGTCTGAGCATAAGTGATGCTCCACTAGGTAGCATAAGGCATATATCTCCTGCACCCTCAATGTCATATGTCGTACCGTCAGGCAACTGCACACATCCACGACTCTCACGTGAGAATCGACAAAACCACTCACGATGTGGAGTAACATGAAAAGTAGCTAATGCATTAAGCAACCAAGCCATATGCGTGCTATCCAATGAACAAGAGGAATCCTGAGATGAACCATAGGAGAAAGTGATATCACCATCACTAGCATAATCAACTGTCATAGACTCTCCTGAAACCACTACCTGACCTGCATCACGTGCATATCTCTGACATCGTCGTCGCATCCGCCTGAAGCAGTGTCGTCGAATATGGCCCTCATGACCACAGTGCCAACATCGAAGTCGTCGATGTGATCTATGTCTCACATGAGTCAATGGACTCGCATACATATCATGTAGTCTCTGCCATAATGCACTACTCGTCTCCTCATACATAACGGACTCATATATAGAATCCACAAGCTGTAATCGGATAGTGGAGCTGGCCAATGCATCCATATCCATCCATAAATGGGCGGGCATATCACGAGGCCTTTGTGCATCTCTATGCACATACATGTGTAACCTTGCACGAACCAATGTATGCCACATCTGAGCTTTCCATCTCGGAAAGTCAGTGCCATCAAACCGAGAAGACACCATGCTGGCAATCCAATAGACTAGCAATATAACAAGAGACTAGAAACAATACTCTATCCTGAATAGGATCACACCTGCATATCCATATGCATAACTCACATCACATATGTCTCACTGGAGAAGAAAACCATGTGAACCACCTGTCACATAATCATGCATCTAACATACACATAAAACCATGAGCATAAGCCTGCTCACCAAGTCTCCAAAGTGATCAAGTAGATGTGAATGAATCTTGGGAAAATTTCGACAGAGTATCCCCTATAAACTGAGCAATCAAACAAGATAACCAGTAATGAAAGAACAATAAGTAATCTGTCACCACCTGTCACTGATCAAATCAAGAAGATAATGGCAACTACATGTGCCAAAAAACTAATGGCAATACACGCCAATACAATGGTGATGCACCTCCCACTCAAGAATGAATCCTGCAAGATGGTCCAACCTATCACAAATAACCTGTGACCAAGTCCAAATGAATGGAGATAATCAATGATCCAAAGCTATCACACAAGCTTCAAGATCCACTAGAGCTCCTTTCTAGCATAAAAGCCGATGAAATTTCGGCAGCATCTCCTCTGTAAAATGGACTCTAGAACCAAAATAACCATGTGGGAATCACCATCCACATATGCCAAGAATCACACTGGCAAATATATATCAATCAATGACCAAATGCTAATAACGGTGACAAATAAACATGTAACTGAGGCTCCAATCTGGATCATGTACCTGCAAAGAAAACAAAGATACAAGTACCAATCAAGATCCAATGTCAACTCTCACAAAAGTATGTGCAAGTAACCAAGTGGCATAAGCAAGATATAGACCACAATGCCACTATACATCCATGATCAAACTCATGATGACATAAACCTCAAAAAGAGTATACCACAATGTCATCTTACATGCCAAACACGTGACAAGATCATGCTCTACTCTCATATGGAGGAGCTACCACAATGATCATACATGTACAATGTCTTGAAGCTCTGAAAATAAGAGCTTGCACACCATAAATTCTCTCTCGAAGAAGTTCCAAAGCAAATTCAACCTCCAAGTGCAATTAGGGTTGTTTGGGCAAAACTGTACTGCTCTGTGTTTTGCTGTTTCAGAGGTGATAACCTCTGAATCTGAACTTTTGGTCTTCAGCAAACTTCAAGATCCACTTCTTGGCTACGTAACGACATAAAGAACACCTCAATCGGAGGTGCGTAGCTCAAGATATGCTTAAGACAAGCACCTGCTGTCAATTTCAATTTCACTTACAACAGTACTGCTCTGTATTTTGCAATTTCGGCAACCTAAAACTCAGAATCTGGATCTGAGTTCTTCTACAAAGTTGTAGCTATCTTTCCAAGCTACAAGCAACAAGTTGAATCATCGCATTCCGAGCTGTAGAACTCAAGTTATGACAAAAAAACCGACCTGCTGTCCTACTCAATGTAGATTCGCCTTTTACAATTCTCTGCGTTTTTCGAATTTTCGGCACTTCAGAAGTCCGAACCAGGTTTTGCGTCCTTCTGTGAAGTTGTAGCTTTAAAACGCGTCAATCCGAGCTTCCTAGCTCGAGTTATGACCGAAATACTGAACAGTTGTCAAGAGATGCCGACCTACACTTCTACCTCTTCTCACCTAAGCTTCCATTGAAGCTTCTTGCACACCAGCCTTCAACATGCTCTGATACCAATGAAGGGCTTTGGTGTGCAGAAGAAGAGGAGGAAGGAGATGGAACGAGAGAGAAGAGAGGAGAGACGCGCGGATATGCGTGGGAGCCTCGAAACCCACATAATGATCTCTCTTGAGGCAATGCTCTATATATGATGTATATATATGAATATGGGGGTAAGGTCACATGACCCTTACATCCCCAACACCTCAAAGGTTTGCAGATTACAAGTTTCCAAATTATGTTTGCAGATTGAGAAGAGCACTTCATGGTTTGAAGCAAGCTCCAAGAGCTTGGAACTATAGACTTGTGAAGTATCTTAATGATCTTGGATATCAAAGTTCAAAGGCAGATGCAAGTTTACTTATCAAGAGAACAGATGAAGGTATGATCTACATTTATATTTATGTAGATGACATTATAATTACAGGTACTTCAAATGAAGGAATCAAGGAGGTGAAGAGATTACTTGAGAAGGAATTCAAGATAAGTGATCTAGGAAAATTGTCATATTTTCTTGGAATGGAAATCACTTATGCAGAACATGGCATATATGTATCACAAGAAAGATATATTATGAATCTTCTAAAGAAGTTTAATATGGAGAATTGCAGAGAGGCATCAACACCACTAGAGGTCAATCATAAACTCAGCAAATATGATGGTGCAGAGTAAAGTATCAATCTTTAGTGGGAAGCTTGATTTATGCTACACTAACAAGACCTGATCTTAGTTATGCAGTGGGAGTTCTTTCTCAGTTCATGCATTGTCCAAAGGATCCACATTGGATTGCAGGTCAAAGAGTTCTTAGATACATTAAAAGAACTTTGAAGGAAGGATTATATTATCCATTTACATAAGATACAAGGCTGAGAGCATATAGTGACTCTGATTGGGCAGGAAGTCAAGATGATAGAAGGTCAACACATGGGTATATGATATACATAGGAGATAAACTTGTGAGTTGGTGTTCAAAGAAGCAACATACAGTGGCTTTATCATCAACAGAAGCTGAGTACAAAGGACTTGTGGAAGCAGCAAAAGAACTAATATGGATGCAGACCTTGTTGAAAAGCTTGGATATTGATCAAGGTATACCTATCATACATGGAGATAATATGAGTTCATTATATCTTGCAACAAATCCTGTATTTCATGCAAGAACAAAGCACATAGAGATTCAATATCATTTCTTGAGAGAAAAGGTAATGGAGAAGGAGCTTGAAGTGGTATACACTTCTACAAAAGATCAGATTGCAGATATTATGACAAAGAGCTTGGATGGAGTGAAGACAAGTAGATTCAAAGAGATGGCAAGAATAAAAGAGAAGAAGATTACATGAAGAAGTCAGAGTATGCTAATTAGTGATTGAGGGGGAGCTGTTGGGACTTCACTCACTAATTAGACATGAATTTATGAAGAGATATGAAGGAAGAAGAAAGACAAAGAGAATTGAAGGCAAAGCACTCAGAAAACCAAGCCTAAGTGAAGGGATAAATTCACTCTTGTAATTTAGTGCAAAATTAAAGTCTAGTCTTGACATAGAACTTCAAAACTTGCGAGTTGAGTCTAGGAGTATGTAAAATACATGTATATAAGTTAATTTGAGTTGAAAAACATATAGAGAACTCAATTTTGTAATCCTTGAGTGAATAGAGAAAAGTCGGGTTTTTTATGAGAGATGTTGAGGAGGAACTACTCAGTGTATGAGAGTTTTCCATGGCTATGAGCAGAATGAGGCCAAGCCATTTTGTACACATCTTCTCTAATAGTTAACACATGTTTGTGTAAAAGGATTTGGTCTAATTCCTCTTGTGTGTTGAATTCTAAGTGATTTCATATCAATGTGTAAGTTAGTTGACAGTTACGAATTTTCTGGTGCATTTTTCCCTGATCTTCTCAAGGTCAGATCTCACAGTACAATGTAAAGTTTTTCATGAGTGATAGCTCATTTTGAAGCTACTACCTTCTACTACAACGGGTCAAAAGATCTTTACAAAACGGGACGTGTACTCAGAGAAATGAGTCTAATAGTGAAGGTATGTCAAATCGATGAAGTCATTTTTCAAATTTCAAGCATAGTTCAAATATTGAAGTGAAATCAGAAGATTTTGATGATATTACTTGAAAGTTTTGCTTGGTATGTGTTACTTAACATTAGCAAGAACTTCTATTAGCAAGTGATCAAAAGAATTTACAAAGATCAAGCTAATACAGATCAGATTTGAAGCTTGAAGAAAAGGCGCAGATTTCTGAGAAGTAATTAATTTTTGAATTTCACTAAGTTCAGTGATAAAGTTTTCAAGTTCAGAGTATTGCTAAGCTAATGATGGTTATGGAGATGTTCTAATATCACTTTAGCTTAGTTCTTGTGGTGTTTTATACACCAACAAGAGTGACGGTTTGTGAGCTGAAATTTCAGCACTCATTTCAGCTTTCGTCGAAGTGAAGATTTTGTCACATTCTTGTTCTTTTGTGAAATGGCGGGCATCAATGACTTGTTTGGCATGCTTCAAGCTGAAGATAAGCTTGATGGGAAAAACTATTCGATGTGGTCTTACATGATGAAGCATGTTCTTGCTGCAAAACAACTTTGGAACATAGTGGCAGATGTAGATCGAAGACTAGCAGGTGCTTCGACTTCAGAGTCTACTGTCACAGATGGAGATTCTTCTTCGAGTATAGTGGTTTCTCCTTCTCCACCTACAGGAGCAACTTAGATGGGATGGAAAAGATGCTCAAGCTCATGCTTTGATTGTGCTTTCAGTGAAGCATCATATAGTTCCACACATTCGATCATGTTCTACATCGAGACATAGTTGATTGCCAAAGCTGGACTTCATGTACACTTTGTTGATGATAAGTGTATGATTCATGATTTCAGCAATAGCGATATTATCGTGATGTCTGGTACATTATGTAATGGTTTGTATCGCATGGATACATACAAGAGGGCTGCCTCGAATGCCTTGGTTGCTGATACTTCTTCCATGGCTGAAATGGAGCTTTGGCATGCTTGTTTTGGTCACTTGAACTTCAATAGTTTGCTTTACTTGCAAAAGAAGGACATGGTTATTGGTTTGCCTACAATTGATTCCATTGAAAAGCATGCATGTGAAGGTTGCATTCTTGGAAAAATGCATCGTGCTTCTTTTCCAAAAGATAGTCATTCACACACTACAAGAAAATTGAAGCTTGTTCATAGTGATGTATGTGGTCCCGTCGAGACTCCATCTTTTGGGAAGCATGTATATTTTGTTACCTTCATTGATGATGCTACTCGCCATACATGGGTGTCTCCTATGAAAGCAAAGAATGAGGTATTTTCTTGCTTCAAAACATTTTTAGCTATGGCTGAAAATTTTTCTTCACAAAAGCTTTTGACTCTATGCATAGATCATGGTGGTGAATACATGTCACATGACTTTAATGCTTTTCTTCATGAAAGAGGTATTTCACACCAATGTACGATGCCATATACACCTCAACAAAATGGTGTTGCCGAGCATAAAAATAGAACTCTACCTGAAATGGCACGATGTATGGTTAAAGGAAAGCATCTTCTTGATAAGTTTTGGATGGAAGCGGTCATGTGTGCAAACTATGTGTTGAATCGCTACCCTACAAAAGCATTGAGAGTCATCACTCCTTATGAGGCTTGGAATGGTGATAAGCCTATGGTTAGTCATATGAGTGTGTTTGGTTGTTTGGCATATGCTCTTGTGCCATCACAACAACATCACAAACTTGATGACAATGCAAAAAAATGTATATTTGTTGGTTATAGTGCTGAAAGTAAGGGATATCGTTTGTATCATCCATTGACAAACACAATTATTGTGAGTCGAGATGTGGTATTTGCTAAGAATTCAGTTTTCCCTCTACTTGAATGCAAAAAAACAGCCAACAGTTAGCTCACAAGATGTGTTCGATACACTCATGCCTTTGTTCCAAAATGGTGCGCTTGACTATGGCCATGTAAACCAGCCAACTGAGGTTCAAAGGGCTAAAAAATTCCAGCCAAATAGGGCTGAAAATGTAGAGAATTTCCAGCCAAACATGGCTGAAAAATTTCAGCAAAAAATTATCAAAAGTGCAGGAAATTTCCAGCCACATATGGCTGAACATTTGCATCAAAATATGGCTGAAAATGAGCATGAAATTCAGCCCACGCATGATGTACATATTGAAGATGTATTACATAATGAACGCATGTCTATCAAGAGTGCACAATCTATGCCAAAGTGGCTGAAACCAACTTTGCAGGACAGCAAATTGAGTGCACCTTTACTTGGTAGAACAAGATCAAGCTCTCACCACGCATCAAGTAATTTTGTGGATTATTCTCTTATTGCTATAACATGCAATGAAGAGCCACTTTCTTTTCAATATGCATGTGATGATCCACAATGGATGAGTGCTATGCAATCAGAAATGGATTCCATATATAGGAATTTTACTTGGGAGTTATGTGAATTGCCAAAAGGAAAAAATTCCATTGGTACAAAGTGGGTTTACAAGATTAAGAGGAAATCTGATGGTGGCATTGATCGCTACAAAGCTAGATTGGTTGCCAAAGGATATGCACAACAATATGGGATTGACTATGAGGAAACTTTTGCACCTACTTCACGCATGACTACCATTCGTACCGTGGTTGCATTGGCTGCCCATCGAGGTTGGAAAGTGCATCAGTTGGACATAAAAACAACCTTCTTGAATGGTGATTTGGAAGAAGAGGTTTATGTGAAGCAACCTCTTAGATTTGCTATGAAAGGGAAAGAGCATATGTTTTGTCGCTTGCATAAAGCCTTGTATGGTCTCAAGCAAGCTCCACATGCATGGTATGACAAAATCCATAAGCACTTGATTGCTCTTGGCTTCACATGTAGTCCAATTGAAAGCACACTCTATTTACGCAAACTTAATGGGGCTGATCTTATAGTGCTTGTTCTTTATGTCGATGACATACTCTTGACTGGGTATTGTGATGCAAAACTTGACATTCTTATGGCTGATTTGCAGCATACTCTTGATGTCACTTATCTTGGTCTTTTGAGCTACTATCTTGGCATCCAGTTTGTATCCGTTGAGGGGGGAATTGTTACGCATCAAGCAAAGTATGTTGAAAAACTACTTCAGCGTTTTGACTTTGAGGATTGCAAGCCAATTTCCACACCAGTTGAGATAGGATTCAGGTTCTTAGTTGAGGATTCGAGTGATGCATTTGACACTTTTCTTTATCAACAAGCTGTGGGATGTCTTATATATGCATGCAACACAAGGCCAGATATACAGTATGTAGTTTCCCAGTTGAGTCGATTCATGCATAGCCCTAGCACTAAGCATTGGCAAGCGGTGAAATGTGTGTTTAGATATCTCTGAGGCACTTTGAGCTTAGGTCTCTTTTATGGCAGAGATATCCAACCATGCATACATGCTTTTACAGATAGTGATTGGGCTGGTTGTTATGATACTCGCGTGTCCACTAGTGGTACTTGCTTTTTCCTTGGAGACTCATGCATATCTTGGTTGAGTAAGAAGCAACCTACAGTGGCGACATCGAGTTGTGAAGCTCAATACAGGGCACTTTTCACAGCTATAGTGGAGTGTATATGGCTGAGACGTCTATTGATGGATCTTTGCATGGAGATTGATGCTACTACGCATATTTTCACTGATAGTCAGAGTGCTTTGGCTGTAGCACGAAACCCAGTGTTTCATGCATGGACCAAACATATTGAGGTGCATTATCACTATGTGAGAGAGCGCCTTCATGCAGGAGATATTGATTTGGTATATGTGCCTACATAAGATAATGTGGCAGACATATTCACCAAAGCTCTTCCACGGGAAAAGTTTGAAGCTTTTCGCAAAGCTTTAGGCTTGTTACCTTGTGGGGGCTGATCTGTCACTCCCTGTATGTGTTCACATCATTCACTCCACGGGGGTTTGTTACACTTGTGTGTTCCTCAAGTAGCTTTGATGTGAACCTTTTCCCTAATACATGGGCACTTTTTACTCTAGTGCTGGCTAGAGGTTTTTTCCCCATGTTACCACATACATGATTCACTCATATGTGGTGGTACTTTGTACTTAGGGATTATTATTTAGCGCTTACTTCAGTTCAGTTCATCGTCAATAGAGAGAGCTATTCCAGCCATCGTCTTCTCTATGTGTCTTGCTTCGTTTGTGCTCCTTGTGTGTGCTTGTTGTGTGTCTCTCGCACTTCTACACACACCCAACAAGAATGACAAGGGTGGATGTGAAACATCCCTATATAATTCAATGTTTTGTTATGTGCGAGTTGGGAATCCTTAGTATAAACATTAGAAGTAGGTGGATTCTAAGTATTTCCAACTAAATTGTTTATTATAGATCAATTTCTTTACACTAGTTGTGCGTGGATCTAAAAAATTAGATGGATCTCTGACTAGTTCAAGAGTACGAGAAATCCGTTCAGTTTTGATTTTGAGAAAATGAATTTGAAGTTGACCAAAACATCTAATCTTAGATGTTCCTCCCACTTCTAAACCAACATTGTGATCCCTTTTCCCAATTGTAGGACTACCATGTGCTATTGGGCTTTAGAATCAAAGTAGAATGCAAAAAAGAAGTGTTTCTTTCACTTCTTGGGCAACCAACTTCAACTAGGTCAAATCAAGTTATCTTAGGAGAGTTTTTCAAAGAATTGAATTATTTCAAATTGTTGAAACTAAAAACAATTCGTTTCTTTTCAAAAGATAACACAAATCTTTTATATAATACTAGAGTTCATACTCATCTATTGTAGTGAGCATTGATCGAAAGTTGATAGATGAACGATTCCTCTCAAACTTGAGTGTCTTCTAAGATTGAACAAGTTTTACGGAGAACATCTATCTATGACATTTTAATTCAATTACATATTCTATCTAGTTGAACCTGTCTTTCATAGAAATGAATTTCATCAAAGTCATCTTCAAGGTTATGAGAAGCAGGTTGGAAGAACTCAAAATTTTGTATAATCGATTCAAGCTTCTAAGACACTAAAATTGATTTTAGTCAGACTTAATGAGCCTCAAAAATTTAAGGATCTATTCAAGTTAAGGCTTAGAGATATTATATCCATCTTTATAAGAAATAAATTACGTACTCGTAAAGATTCTTTGAGTTAAGTGAAACCATCATCAAAGCTACCAAACTCTAGTGTGGTACCATTCATCAATGTATCAAGCCACTGATATTTTTGTTTGTTGATGATGTTTTACTTCTCTAAAAAATAATAGTACTTCACTTGTATTGATTACTAAGTTTAACTCTTTAAACTCTTGAGAATCTTTTATGCTAGAATGCAAATTTTATTACACTTATGTGTTCCTCGAGTAACTTTGATGTGAACCTTTTCCCTATACATGGGCACTTTTTACTCTAGTGTTGGCTGGAGGTTTTTCCTTATGTGAACACATACATGATTCACTCATATGTGGTGGTACTTTGTACTTAGGGATATTATTCAGCTCTTACTTCAATTTAGTTCATTGTCAATAGAGAGAGCTATTCCAGCCATCATCTTCTCTGTGTGTCTTGTTGTGTTTGTGCTCCTTGTGTATGCTTCTCGTGTGTCTCTCGCACTTCTACACACATCCAATAGTGGTATCAGAGCAGGTTCAACACCTTCTCAATTTTCGATTTTTTCCGTCACGACGCACGCACTTTTAACAATGCAAGTCGACTTCGAAGCGTAGAATAGTGAATTTCAGCAGCCAAGAAACATTTCCATCAGGTGTCCTGGAGTTTTACCCCCATTTCTAGGCCATTCGTGCAGTCAGAATCGCCATCAGAGTGACAGTTTGTGAGTGAAATTTCAGCATTCATTTTAACTTTCTTTGAGTAAAGATTTTGCCACATTCTTGTTCCTTCGTGAAATGCGGGGTAGCAATGACTTGTTTGGCATGCTTCAAGCTGAAGATAAGCTTGATGGGACCAACTATCCAATGTGGTCTTACATGATGAAGCATGTTCTTGTTGCAAAACAACTTTGCAACATAGTGGCAGATGTAGATCGAAGACCCGCATGTTCTTCTACTTCACAGTCTACTGTCACTGATGGAGCTTCTTCTTCAAGTACAGTGGTTTCTCCTTCTCCACCTACACAGGAGCAACTTAGATGAGATGGAAAAGATGCTCAAGCTCATGCATTGATTACGTTTTCTGTGAAGCGTAGTATAGTTCCACACATTCGGTCATGTTCTAAATCAAGACAGGCATGGGACACTCTTGCTTCTTTGTAATGAAGCACGTGTTGCCATGCGTAATGAAGCACGTGTTGCATACTTAAGGAAGCATCTTGAGGATGTATCTATGGCTGAAAATGAGTCAGTGGATGTGTATGTGACACACTTGAAAGAGCAATCGGAAAACATAAATGAGATTATTCCAGATGCATCACTCATTTCCACATTGTTCAAAGGATTACCTATACCTTTTCAAAGCTTTGCTACTACACTCTGTTTCCTTGCAAAAGGGAATCCTAATATGTATGCATTTGATGAGGTTGTGTCTCTTCTTTTGCAAGAAGAGCAATCTAGAGTGAATAGGAGTGGTTTGATTGAGGGAATGTAAGCACGTGCTATCTCACAAAAGGGGAAAAGCAAGTATGGTTGGGTTCATCAAAATCAAAAGCCTCAACCTTCCTCTTGCACTCATTCCTCTAACGATGGTGTTTTGCAAAAGAAGAAGAGATGCAAATATTGCCGAAAGGCTGGACATACTATTGACGAGTGTAGAAAGCTTGCTAAGCGCAATGAAAAGAAGAAGGAATCGGGCATGTCTATTGCTGAAAATTCAGCAAATGCAAAGAATGATGAAGCTAACATGGCTCAAGATTTTTGGGAATGTGTTGTTACATGTCATTATGATGCATCTTTGCATTCTAAATGTATGGTTGTGAGTGAGGCTCATTCGTATTGGTTCTTTGATAGTGGTGCTTCAAAGCACATTACTTCATGAAAAAGATTTTTTGCCTCTCCGAAAGATGCACCCAAAGGAGGATGTGGTGTGTGTAGACAATGCCTCTTATCCTATCATTGGAGTACAAGAAATTGATCTTATGGCTACAAATGGAGGTGTGATTCTCTTGAAAATTGCATTGTATGTGCCCGATATAAAGAAGAACTTAATTTCAGTTCAACAATGGAGATATTATTGTGATGTCTGGTAATTATGTAATGGTTTGTATTGCATGGATACATACAAGAGGCCTGCCTCAAATGCCTTGGTTGCTCATACTTCTTCTATGGCTGAAATGGAGCTTTGGCATGCTCGTTTTGGCCACTTGAACTTCAATAGTTTACTTTACTTGCAAAAGGACATGGTTATTTGTTTGCCAACACTTGAGTCCATTGAAAAGCATGCATGTGAAGGTTGCATTTTTGGAAAAATGCATCATCCTTCTTTTGCAAAAGATAGTCATAAACAGACTACAAGAAAATTATTGTTTGTTCATAGTGATGTATGTGGTCGCGTCAAGATTCCATCTTTTGGGAAGCATGTATATTTTGTCACCTTCATTGATGATGGTATTCGCCATACATGGGTGTATCCTATGAAAGCAAAGAATGAGGTATTTTCTTGCTTCAAAGCATTTTTCGCTATGGCTGAAAATTTTTCTTCACAAAAGCTTTTGACTCTATGCACACATCATGGTGGTGAATACATGTCACATGAGTTTACTGTTTTTCTTCATGAAAGAGGAATTTCACACCAATGTATAGTGCCATATACACCTCAACAAAATGGTGTTGCCGAGCGTAAAAATAGAACACTCCTTGAAATGACACGATGCATGGTTAAAAGAAAGCACCTTCCTAATAAGTTTTGGATGGAAGTGGTCATGTGTGCAAATTATGTGTTGAATCGCTGGCCTTCAAAAGCATTGAGAGTCATCAATCCTTATGAGGCTTGAAATGGACATAAGCCTATGGTTAGACATATGCATGTGTTTGGTTGTTTGGCATATGCTCTTGTGCCATCACAACAACATCACAATCTTGATGACAAGGCAAAGAAATGTATATTTGTTGGTTATAGTGCTGAAAGTAAGGGATATTGCTTGTACCATCCATTGACAAACACAATTATTGTAAGTCGAGATGTGGTATTTGCTGAGAATTCAGTTTTTCCTCTACTTGAATGCCAAAAACAGCCAATAGTTAGCTCACAAGATGTGTTCAATATATTCATGCCTTTGTTCCAAAATGGTGCGCTTGACTATGGCCATGTAGACCAACCAACTGAGGCTCAAAGGGCTGAAAAATTCCAGCCAAATAAGGTTGAAAATGCAGAGAGTTTCCAGCCAAACATGGCTAAAAATTTTCAACCAAAGATTGTCAAAACTACTGGAAATTTCCACCCACATATGGCTGAACATTTGCATCAAAATATGGCTGAAAATGAGCATGAAATTCAGCCCACGCATGATGTACATGTTGATGATGTATTACATAATGAATGCATGTCTATCAAGAGTGCACAAAGTATGCCAAAGTGGCTGAAACAAACTTTGCAGGACAACAAATTGAGTGCACCTTGACTTGGTAGAAAAAGATCAAGCTCTCACCGTGCATCAAGTAATTTTGTGGATTATTCTCTTAGTGCAACACCATGTAATGAAGAGCCACTTACTTTTGAAGATGCATGTGATGATCCACAATGGACGAGTGCTATGCAATCAGAAATGGATTCCATACATAGGAACGGTACTTGGGAGCTATGTGAATTGCCAAAAGGAAAGAATGCCATTGGTACAAAGTGGGTTTACAAAATTAAGAGAAAGTATGATGGTAGCATTGATTTCTGCAAAGCTAGATTGGTTGCTAAAGGATGTGTGCAGCAATATGGCATTGACTATAAGGAAACTTTTGCACCTACTTCATGCATGACTACATTCGTGCCATGGTTGCATCGGCTTCCCATCGAGGTTGGAAAGTGCATCAGTTGGACATAAAAACAACCTTCTTGAATGGTGATTTGCAAGAAGAGGTCTATGTGAAGCAACCTCCTAGATTTGCTATGAAAGAGAAAGAGCATATGGTTCGTTGCTTGCATAAAGCCTTGTATGGTCTCAAGCAAGCTCCATGTGCATGGTATGACAAAATACATAAGCACTTTGTTACTCTTGGATTCAAATGTAGTTCAATTGAAAGCACACTCTATGTACGCAAAGATGGGGCTGATCTTACAGTGCTTGTTCTTTATGTCGATGACATACTCTTGACTAGGTCATGTAGTGCAAAACTTGACATTCTTATGGCTGATTTACAACATACTTTTGATGTCACTTATCTTGGTCTTTTGAGCTACTATCTTGGCATCCAATTTGTATCCATTGAGGGGGAAATTGTTATGCATCAAGCAAAGTATGTTGAAAAACTACTTCAGTGTTTTGACTTTGAGGATTGCAAGCCAATTTCCACACCAGTTGAGACAGGATTCAGGTTCTCAGTTGAGGATTCCAGTGATGCATTTGACACGTCTCTTTATCAGCATGTTGTGGGATGTCTTATATATGCATGCAACACAAGGCCGGATATACAGTATGCAATTTCCCAGTTGAGTCGATTCATGCATGGCCCTGGCACTAAGCATTGGCAAGTGGTAAAACGTGTGTTTAAATATCTTAGAGGCACTTTGAGCTTAGGTCTCTTTTATGGTAGAGATATTCAGCCATGCTTGCATGCTTTTATAGATAGCGATTGGGTTGGTTGTTATGATACTCCCGTGTCCACTAGTGGTAATTGCTTTTTCCTTGGAGACTCATGCATATCTTGGTTGAGTAAGAAGCAACCTAGAGTGGCGACATTGAGTTGTGAGGCTGAGTACAGGGTAGTTTTCACAGCTACAATGGAGTGTATATGGCTGAGATGCCTATTGATGGATCTTTGCATAGAGATTGATGCTACGACGCATATTCTCACTGATAGTTAGAGTGCATTGGTTGTTGCACGAAACCCAGTGTTTCATGCACGAACCAAGCATATCGAGGTGCATTATCACTATGTGAGAGAACGCCTTCATGCAAGAGATATTCATTTGGTATATTTGCCTACACAAGATAGTGTGGCAAACATTTTCACCAAAGCTCGTTCACGAGAAAATTTTGAAGCTTTTCGCAAAGCTTTAGGCTTATTACCTTGTGGGGGCTGATCTATCACTCCTTGTATGTGTTCATATCATTTGCTCTAGGGGAGTTTGTTACACTTATGTGTTCCTCGGGTAGCTTTGATGTGAACCTTTTCCTTATACATGGGCACTTTTTACTCTAGTGCTGGCTAGAGGTTTTTTCCCCATGTGACCACATACATGATTCACTCATATGTGGTGGTAGTTTGTACTTAAGGATATTATTAAGCTCTTACTTCAATTCAGTTCATCATCAATAGAGAGAGATATTCCAGCCATTGTATTCTCCGTGTGTCTTGTTGCATCTGTGCTCCTTGTGTGTCTCTTACACTTCTACACACACCCAAGAAATTTAATAGATAATGTTGCATCAAGAGATTGTTTCTCCTAGTCATACTATCAACAAGGTACCTTGGGATAACTTAATCTAATGTAATTGAAAGGATCTAAGATCTTTTTTCATAAATCTATGAAGTATTTGCGATAAAGGACTTTAAAGAACTTAGAGATCTTGTAGCTTAATCAAGGTTATACTTGTCTTAATATAAACCTTAATGAAAATATTAGAAAGTACTTCTACTCTGTGATCTTCAAACTTTCTATTTGATACTTAAAGTGTTTTCAGGTCATACTCTTGATCATCATAAAATTCATTTCTATCTATAAAGCTTTTCTTCCCATTGGAATTCAGTCTTACTTCAATTAATGAACTTAAGACTAAAATATGCCTACCATCTCAAGGTTCGATGTCCCATATCATCATTCCTACATCAATGTGAATATACACTTTAGTTTTCCATACCACCATCCTTTCCATCCAACATGGATGTGGGGATTATATTTATCTTAAAGCTCCAAATCTACATTTGGTTATAGATTATCTTTTGCTCAAATCCTTTTTACATGAATTTAAAGTTAAGGAATTACATCTATCTTCTTTTTTTGGTTAGATTTCTATGGCTTCCATCACAAGATAACTCTATGATCTTATAGTTTTCATCTATCTCATGCTTGTTGGAGTTTGAGGTCTACCAAAGCATGCAAACAAAACAAGGAATAAGAAGAAGCTTGTAGCACAACACACAATACTGAATGTTACCAAGAGAATGTACAAAGATATGTAGCCCATTAGAGTAATAGGTGAATATACAAGCCCGAGCAAAAAAAACTCATAAAGAGGGAAAAAAGTGCCCCGACGCTCCTAGTGTGTTCACAAACATCACTACTTAAATATATCAACAAACCCCCCTTGGGAGTGATGCTTTGAACAAGGAGTTGGCACTCATGTATAAGGAAGTGTCAAGCTATGTGGAATCAATCCACCAAAGCAAGTAAGCCCAAAGCTTTGCAGAAAGCTTCAAACTTCTCCCTAGGCAGAGCCTTTGTGAAAAGGTCTGCAATGTTCTCCTGTGTAGGTACATATGCCAAACTGATCTCTCCAACCGAGAACCTCTCCCTCACATAATGATAGTGCACCTCAATGTGCTTAGTGTGAGCATGGAACACATGGCTCCTCGCAACTGCCAATGCACTCTAATTGTCAATGAAGATGGTGGTTGCAGAAGACTGACCAACATCAAAATCACCCATAAGGTGTGTGAGCCACACACACTCAACAATAGTTGTGAATTATGTCTTATACTCAATGTCACAATTAGAAGTGGCCACAGTAGGCTGCTTCTTGCTCAACCAAGATATACATGAGCTACCAAGCATAAAGCAAAATCCATTAGTGGACACATGAGTGTCATAGCAATCAGCCCAATCAGAGTAAACAAAAGCATGTAAATCTAGCGGTATTCATCTCCCCTTGGGATAAAACAATGCAAGTAGCCAAGTACCATGCAAGTAGAAAAAGATGCACTTAACCACCTACCAATCATCTGTGAGACAAAAAAGTGAATATCTGGCCGATTAATGCATAACTAAATCAAGCATCCAACAACATGATAATAGAGAAGAGCATCAAATGCATCTCTAGCATCACTGAGACTTAACCGTAAATCTGTCTCCATAGGAGTGGCAATAGATTTATAGTGTTCAAGGCCAAAATGCTGTAATAATGTGTCAATATATCTTTTTTGACACAAACCTATTTTGCCATCAACTTGCATGAATTGAATGCCCAAATAATGATGCAAATACCCCAAATCAAACATCTCAAATGAGGCATGTAAATCAACCTTAAAATCAACAATATGCTTTTCATGAGAACCACTGAGCAGCATGTCATCAACATAGACAACAATGATCATAAGCACATCATTTTCACGCTTAACATATAAGGTGCTCTTAGTTGGAATATTCTCAAAACCATGTGCAATCAAGTAGGCATGTATTTTTTCATACCAAGCACATGGTGCTTGCTTCAAACTATATAATACCTTTTTCAACCCGCACACTTGGGTTTCATGACCTTTTTGCACAAAGCCATGGGGCTAAAAAACATACACTTCTTCATGCAAGTCACCATTCAGAAATGCAATTTTAATGTCCAACTGATGTACATTCCAATTATGATGAGTTGTAAGTGCACATATGCTATGAACAGTAGTCATTCTACATGTAGGAGTAAAGGTCACATCAAAATGAATGCCTCTTTCTTGAGCATAACCCTTTTCAAGAAGTCTAGTGTTGGAACTGAAGGACTCACAAGGCAAGGAAGCTTACGAAGGGAGTCAGAGAGAAGAGAAAGCACAAGCAGACAGAGTAGTCAAAGACGATCGGGCAAGTAGGCCAATATTTTTTCAAGACACTAACACATATCAAAGAGGTGGACACACAAGGAGAAGGAGCAAGTAGGGAGCTCCAGGAAATGTATGTCAAAATGTTAGTAGAATCCTTACAAAAATAGTGATTTTCATCACTACAAATCATTGTAAATACCATTTCATATTTTTGTAGCTTCATTTTGTGCAAACCAAGGAGTCCTTGAGCTTGAGGAGCTTCAGAAGTACCTACCTGTTAGTTTTCACATTTTTTAGACTTCGTTTGAACCTCCAAATAGGGTAGAGAACCTAATTTTAAACTAGGCCGGACACTAGGTCTGGACACAGCCAAAACCTAGTCAAAAACTATAAATAGAGCTAGAGAGCTCATTTTTGAGGTAGCTTGTAATTGATATGAACTTGTAAGAGCTTTTTGAAAGTAATCTAAGAACTCCATTGCTTCTCACTCTTTGTCTTGCCGTGTGTGCGCGTGTGTGTGTATGTGTGTGCATGCTAGTGTGCTTCTCACTCACGCACTTGTGCCTTCACTTGCTCGAGGTCTTCATACCATCCTCACGTCTTCCCGGATTGACATTAAAGGAGGTGCTACTCATCACTGAGCTACATCTAGCCTTAAACATGTCAACTGTTCCATCACTCTTATGCTTCAGCTTGTATACCCACTGAGTGCCAATAACCTTCTTGCCAATAGGCAAGTCATATAAAGGCCAGGTACCATTTTTCATGATAACATCATATTCTGATTGCATAGCAACCATCCATTTTGTAGAATTTTGTGCTTCATCAAATGAGATAGGCTCATTCTCATCACAGAGACTAGAGGAAGCCATAGCATAGCAATCTGATACAAAAGAAGCATTATGAGAGCCTAAATATGTATGATATGATAGAGGTGCATCTAATTTGCTATCACGCAAATTTTGCACAACCATTTTGGCATAGTTTTTGCCTCCTCAATATCAGCTCTCTCATCAACAACTGCATCATGTCAATGTACATAAAAAATGGAATGATCTACATCATCACATGAAACTTGTAAAGGCTAAGAAGTTGCCTCATTAGAACCAGCACGAGACTATCCACCTATAAAAAGAGGAAGCAAAGTGTCATACATGAATTTGGAGCTAACTAATGTCTCCTTAGTACATGAAAGTAATGGCTCAATAACATCTTCCACAAAAACAACATCACAGCTAACCAAAATACATTTAGTATATGTATAGTATAGAAGATATTCTTTGCTTTAAAAACAATACACAACAAAAATATATTTCACTGCTTTATCATCCCATTTCCTGCATTGTTGTTTAGGCACTAATGCATATGCTAGACAACCAAAAACACATAGGTGAGCAATAGATGACTTACGACCATGCCAAGCCTCATATGGAGTGATAGATTGCAATGCTTTAGTGGGACATTTGTTAAGTACACATGTTGCACACATAACAACCTCAAGCTAGAAACTATGTGGTAAATCCTGACTCTTGACCATACACCTTGCCATCTCCATGAGCAACTTGTTCTTCCTTTTAGCAACTCCATTCTATTGAGGTGTATATGACATTATACATTGATGTTTTATCCCATGTTTAGTTAGAAAATCAAAAGACATATATTCCCCCCCCCCTCAATCAAAACAAAGGGTGCCCATTTTCTGATAGATTTTCAGCCAAAAACAAGAATTGCTTGAAGCACATAAAAACTTCACACTTTGCTTTCAATGGATGTACCCATGCATGCCTCGAAAAAGCATCAACAAAACTCATGAAGTAAAGATAGTTTCCAAAAGAGGGTGTCTACATAAAACCACAAACATCACTATGAACAAGCTGCAATTATTGAGTAGCTCAAACTGAACCATCTTTTGGGAACGAGGAACGTTGCATTTTGCCCAAAATACAACCATCACAAACATGTTTACAAGGTGCCTCAAATTTTGGTAGAGAGGACACCATTTCATATTTCTACAGGCATAGCAAACTAGCAAAATTCAGATGGCCAAAGTGTGCATGCCAAAGGTTTGCATCTGACATAGTCTGAGAATCATGTACTGCACATGTTGAATCATTCACAGATTTTTCATAGTCTATGAGCTTATACAGCCCACGACATAAAAAGCTAGAAGCAATAATGATGTCACCATTTGACAGATGATGAACTGTACATGTATGATCAACCAATTTCCCAACCAATCCAATCTTGGCTAAAGTTGAAACTGATAACATATTCTTCTTAATCCCTGGCACAAATAAAGCATCTAACAATGTAAAAGAACTACCATCAATAGTAGTCAGAATGATTTTACCAATTCCCATGATAGGATAAGAGGAGTTCTTAGCACATGTGACAGTATTCCCTATAGGGGCAGGCTCGTGTGAAGTGAAGAAACTGTGCTGCGAGGTAATATGTTTGGTTGCCCCACTATCAAAGTACCAAACATGTGAGTCTACTCTAGACATACACTGTTCATGAGAAGATGGGTCATAATTGCAAACAACATTAAATGCCCATTCTTCATTCTGCACAAGATTAGCAGACTCTGTTTTGGGTGTAGAGGCCTCTGCAACAACCATTTCAGCCTCTTTCTTGCCTCTTTAACAGCCAATTTTGGACAAGTCTTTATGACATTATCATTTCCTTTATAGTATTTGCAAAACTTTCTACTTTTTTGTTTTCTTCTCTTCTCTATCATCCTTCTTTGATTGTGTAAAATGAGCAGATTTTTGCTTACTAGTAGAAGAGCTCCATTTACCTTTGCCCTTCTAGCTAGCCAAGAAAGCTTGATCTGCAACACGCATAGTGGACGTGTTTTGCCTAGATCGATCTTCCTACAATAGAATAGATACTAACTCCTCAAATGTTAAGGCATTTGGATTGTGTTTCATCATCAAGTGAAGATTAGAAGCAAAACTTTGATATGAATCAAGAAGACCATTCAGAATCGTCTACACAAGTGAGCTGTCATGAAAGATTTCATGAGTAGAAATCAATTGTTCCTTCAAATCTTTGATCTTTGTTAGAAAACTATCCATGGAATCTCCTTCATTCATGTGCTCAATCTCCAGTTGTTTTTGGAGGTAAGCAACACGAGCCTCATTCTTTGCTTGGTATAAAGTGGTAAGTGTATCCCAAGCATCCTTAGCTGTTCCGCAAGAGTGAATGTGAGGAATAATGGCACATTTGACAGACAAGGCTATCAATGCATGTGTTTGAGCATCTCTGCCATCCCAATGAATTTGCTTTGCAATAGATGCAATAGGAACCGCAACACAAACATGAACATGAAGAATATCGCCATCTTCAATGCCATCTGCATCACCTTCAACAACTGTGTTTGCAAGTGAAATGTTTTCAACACCCTACATAATATTCCATAGTCCTTTTGCAACCAATACATGACACATCATATAAGCCCATAATGGGTAATTGGTACCACACAACTTATCCTCAACAATGAACATACAAAATACATCACTGCTTTTAGCCATGGCTAATGACTAAAATAACTTGATGCAAAAAAATAATTGTATCTCGAACAGTTGAACATAACTACCATGTCAAGTTCTGCTAAACCTATAGCAGACTTTGAGACACATGTTGGTGAACCAAAACCTGTATATATCTTTGGCACAAAAAGATGAAATTGCTTGCATATGTGCTATGATAGTGCATTTGGAGGCTGAAATGAGCTTAGATCTTAATTTTGATACAACAAAGCGAAGTCGTTTTGAGCTCCTAATTGTCCTAACTATGCTCACCAAATTTTGTGTGATTATGAGACTATGACTGGAGGGGTGTCGACGATCCCCTCGATGAAGCGACGACTTGCTCTGATACCAATTGTTGGAGTTTGAGGTCTGTGGAAGCACACGAACAACACAAGGAAGAAGAAGAAGCTTGGAGCACAACACATAATATTGAATTTACTACCAAGAGAATGTACAAAGATAAGTAGCCCATTAGGGTAATAAGCGTATATACAAGTCGGGGGAAAAAACCTCCTAAAGAGGGAAAAAAGTGCCCCGGCAGTCCTTGTGTGTTCACACACATCAATACCTAAATATATCAACACTGTTTGTATTAGAAACTCCAAACCTTTTGATGGAATAACAATTCATCCTTCTTTTCTAAAGTCTTCAATGTAATTCCAAGTGCCTTGAATTATATTCAGGATCTAGCTATTTCGTACTCAACTAACTTGTCAAGAGGTCATTCTTGTCCCTAGATTCCTTCTATTGATATATTTTGTTAGCAATGTGTGTGAACACACTTAGAACCACCAGGGCACTTTTTTCCTTCTTTCGGCTTGTATATATGCCTATAGCCCTAATTGTTGAAGTTCGAGGTCTACAAAAGCACGCGAACAACACAAGGAAGAAGAAGCTTGGAGCACAACACACAATACTGAATGTATTACCACTAGAATGTGCAAAGATAAGTAGCCCCTTAGGGTAATGGGCATATATACAAGCCTGGACTAAAAAACCTTCTAAAGAGGGAAAAAAGTGCCCCGGTGGTCCTAGTGTGTTCACACACATCACTACCTAAATATATCAACAAATCCCCCCTGGGAGTGATGCTGTGAACAAGGAGCTGGCGCTCATGTATAAGGACATGTCAAACTATGTGGAATCAATCCACAAAAGGAAGTAAGCCCAAAGCTTTGCAAAAAGCTTCAAATTTCTCCCTCGATAGAGCCCTTGTGAAAAGGTCTACAATGTTCTCATATGTGGGCACATATGCCAAACTGATCTCTCTAGCAGAGAACCCCTCCCTGACATAATGATAGTGCACCTCAATGTGGTTGGTGCAAGCATGGAACATAGGGTTCCTCACAACTACCAATGCGCTCTGACTATCAATGAAGATGGTGGTGGCAAAAGACTGACCAACACCCAAATTAGCCATAAGGCATATGAGCCACACACACTCAACAATCGCTATGAAAGTTACCCTTTACTCAACCTCACAACTAGAAGTGGCCATAGTAGGTTCCCTCTTGCTCAACCAAGATATGCATGAGCTACCAAGCATGAAGCAAAAACCATTGGTGGACACACAAGCATCATAGCAACCAGCCTAGTTAGAGTCATAAAAAGCATGTAAATCTTGCGGTAGTGATCCCCTTGGGATAAAACAATCCAAGTAGCCGAGTACCACTAAAGTAGCGAAAGATGCGCTTAACTGCCTGCCAATGCTTGATACCTAAGCAATGCATAAACCTGCCCATCTGTGAGATAGCAAACTGAATATGTAGCCGAGTAATGGATAAGTAAATCAAGCATCCAACAACCTTTTGATAGAGAGCAACATCAAATGCATCTCTAGCATCATGAAGACTCAATCGTAAGCCTGTCTCCATAGGAGTGGCAACATGTTTACAGTCTTCAAGGCCAAAACACAACAATAATGTGTCAATATATTTCGTTTGATAGAAAGTTATTCTACCATCAACTTGCATAAACTAAATGACCAAATAATGATGCAAATGCCCCAAATCATACATCTCAAATGAGGCATGCAAATCAGCCTTAAAATCAGCAGTATGCTTCTCATGAGGACGAGTGAGCAACATGCCATCAACGTAGACAACAATGATCAGAAGCACATCATTTGCATGCTTAACATATAACATGCTCTTAGTTGGAGTGTTCTCAAAACCATGTGCAATGAGGTAGGCATGTGCCTTTTCATACCAAGCATGTGGTGCTTGCTTCAAACCACACAATGCCTTTTTCAACCTGCACACTTGGTTTTCATGCCCTTTCTGCACAAAGCCACAGGGCTAAAAAACATACACTTCTTCATGCAAGTCACCATTTCGAAATGTTGTTTTAATGCCTAATTGATGTACATTCGAACCATGATGAGCTGTAAGTGCACAAATGTTACAAATAGTATTCATTGGGCAAGTAGGAGCAAAGGTCTCATCAAAATCAATGCCTCTTTCCTGAGCATAACCCTTTACAACAAGCCTAGCCTTATACATGTCAATTGTTCCATCAGGCTTGTGCTTCAACTTGTATACCCACTTAGTGCCAATGGCCTTCTTGCCATGAGGCAAGTCACATAAAGGTGAGGTACCATTCTTCATTATAGCATCATATTCAGATTGCATAACAACCATCCAATTTTTTGAATCTTGTGCTTCATGAAATGAAACAGGCTCATTCTCATCACAGAGACTAGAGGCAGCCATAGCATAGCAATGTGATGCAAAAGAAGCACCATGAGAGCCTGAACGAGTATGATGACAGAGGTGCATCTAATTTGCTATCAAAAAAATATGCACCAACCATTTTGGCATAGTTTTTGCCTCCTCAATATCAGCTCTCTCATCAACAAGTGCATCATGTAAATCTACATCAGAAATGGGGTGAGCTGCATCATCACATGAAACCCATAAAGGTTGAGAAGCCTTATTAGGACCAGCACTAGACTCTCCACCTGTAAAAAGAGGCAGTAAGGTATCATTCTTGACTTTGGAGCTAACTGATGTCTCCTTAGTACATGAAAGTAATGGTTGAATAACATCTTCCACAAAGGCATCATCACAACTAACTCGAATGTGTTTTGTATATGGATGATATAGACGATAGCCTTTGCTTTCAAAACTGTACCCAACAAAAATACATTTCACTGTTTTATCATCCAATTCCCTGTGTTGTTGTTTAGGCACTAATGCGTATGCTTAACAACCAAAAATTCACAGTTGAGAAACAGATGGCTTATGACCATGCCAAGCCTCATATGGAGTGATAGATTGCAATGCTTATGTGGGACACCTATTAAGTACATATGTTGCACACATAATAGCCTCAAACTTGAAAATATGTGGTAAAGCTTGACTCTTGACGATACATCTCACCATCTCCATGAGTGACCTATTCTTCTGTTCAACAACTCCATTCTGTTGATGTGTATATGGCACTGTACATTGATGTTTTATTGCACGTTTAGCCAAAAATGCATTAAAATCAGAAGACATATATTCCCCCCTCGATCAAAATCAAGGGTGCCCATTTTACATGTTGACAGATTCTCAACCAAAACCAAAAACTCTTTGAAGCACATAAACACTTCGGACTTTGCTTTCAATGGATATACCCATGCATGCCTGGAGAAATCATCAATGAAAGTCACAAAGTAAAGATAGTTTCCAGAAGAGGGATTCTGCTCAGGACCATAGACATCACTGTGAAGAAGTTGCAATTTTTGAGTAGCTCAAACCGAACCATCTTTTGGGAATGAGAAATGCTGCATTTTTCCCAAAATACAGTCTTCATAGACATGTTTACCGGGTGCCTCAAGGTTGGGTAGAGAGAACACCATTTCAGATTTCTAGAGGAGTAGTAAACTAGCAAAATTCAGATGACTGAAGCGTGCATGCCAAAGCTTTGTATCTGACAAAGCTTGAGAATAATGTATTGCACATGATGAATCATTCACATATTTTTCATAGTCTATGAGTTTATATAGATATAGAGCAGAATATCCCATTGTCTCCTTTATGCCATACTATAGGGTACAAGGGTTTGTCAGAGGGTGGCTTTTTGATTAAGGGTCATCCTTTTTGCCTAGTTCATAAGGGAGAAGCTGTGCATCTTCCCTGCCACATCTTGATTTAGCATTGATCAAGCAATTTTGGACCCTCTGTGGACACCCTTTGCCTTAGTGTGTGCTCCCTCCATCTCTCTTCCCATCACCCCTACCATCCCCCATCCCCCCACTCTGCCATCCCTCCTCTCTCACCCACAACCCCCGTCCCACCATCCCACACCCCCATCCTGCAACCCCCATCTCCCCTCTCAACCCCTATCCCCCCATCCACCTCTCAACCCCCATCCCACCATCCCACACCCCCACCCCCCACACCACCATCCCTCCTCTCTCACTCCCATCCTCCCATCCTGTCGTCCCCCAATCACAACCCCCCATCCCACCATCGCACACCCACAATCTCATTCCCCCATCACACAACCCCCATCCCACCATCCCACACCCACAACCCCCATCCCACCATCTCCCCTCTCAACCCCCATCCCACCATCCCACCATCCCCCCTCTCAACCCCCATCCCACCATCCCACACCCACAACCTCATTTCCCCATCCCGCAACCCCATTCCACCATCTCACACCCCTATCTTGCAACCCCCATCCAACCATCCCACACCCCCATCCCGCAACCCCCATCCCACCATCTCCCCTCTCAACCCCCATCCCACCATCCCCCTCTCAACCCCATCCCACCATCCCGCCATCCCACACCCCCATCCTGCAACCCCCATCCCAACATCTCCCCTCTCAACCTCCATCCCACCATCCCCCTCTCAACCCCCATCCCACCATCCCCCCATCCCACACCCCCATCCCACTATCTCACCTCTCAACCCCCATCCCACCATCTCCCCTCTCAACCCCCATCCCACCACCCCCCTCTCAACCCCCGTCCCACCATCCCACACCCACAATCTCGTTCCCCCATCCCGCAACCCCCATCCTACCATCCCACACCCACAACCCCCATCCCACCATCTCCCCTCTCAACCCCCATCCCACCATCCCCCTCTCAACCCCCATCCCACCATCCCACACCCACAACCTCATTTCCCCATCCTGCAACCCCCATCCCACCATCTCACACCCACAACCCCCATCCCACCATCCCACAGCCCTATCCCCCCACACCACCATCCCTCCTCTCTTACCCCCATCCTCCCATCCCGCCGTCCCCCAATCACAACCCCCCATCCTACACCCCCATCCTACACCACCATCCTACACCCCCATCCTCCGTCCCACACCCCCATCCCATAATCCCATCCCCCTACCCTGCCATCTCTCACCCCGTCCCCTCACATCGCCACCCCTCACCTCCGTTTCCCCCCATTCCACCACCCCTGCTTTCTACCTCTCTCTCTCTCCCTCTCTCTCTCTCTCTGCCATCGGTGGTCAGTCATTAGTGCAGCGTACTCTCTCTCTCTCTCTCTCTCTCTCTGTCTGTCTCTCCCTCCCCGTAGCCCCACCTCACCACCTCCATCCCACAGGCTGCAATGCGCACTCAACAACCCCGCATAATCTCTCTGTCTCTCTCTCTCTCTCTCTCTCTCCCCATAGCCCTATCTCTTACCACATCCATCCCATAGGCCACGATGCATGTCCTACTGCCCTGCAAAATCTCTCTCTCTCTCTCTCTATCTCTCTCTCTCTATCTCTCTCTCTCTCACTCTCTCTCTCTCTCTCTCTCTCTCTCTCTCTCTCTCTCTCTCTCTCTCTCTCTCTCTCTCTCTCTCCCACCATAGCCCCATCCCACCACCCCGCCCCACAGCCCACAATCCATGCTCTACAGTCCCCCCCCCTCTCTCTCTCTCTCTCTCTCTCTCTCTCTCTCTCCCTCCCTCCCCCCTGTAGGTTCACCTCTCTGCCGTCCTCTGACCGCAGCGCCATGAGCTCCTCCTCTTCCCACGATAACAACCACTTCCCTACAGCCTACAACGCGAATCACACTCTCTCTTTCTCTACGCATAAGAGTGCTCACAAATGCGTGCACATGGAGAGGATAAAACTTAACATGTTACAACATCATGGATCTAGTAATGGGTATATTGGCTGTAGTGGATTCCATGGTCTTTTTTGGTTCCTCCGCAATACTAATGAAGACAACTACAGTTTTGGATGCCAAAATGGATCCAATTATTTTTCAATCTTATAATGACATCATGGCTTGTTTTGATATATATGCCTTTAAAGTTTACATGGTGGGGGATGGTAGGAGCATTGATATGGGAGATGGTCGGCTCTACTGCATTACTCGCAGTTTGACTGGTTGTTGTTGCCTACATTTGGGGAGCTTATATATTCAAGGAGTCAATTCAAAATCATGCACTTTCTTTGTTGTCTGTTTTCATTATGGTGATGGGCAGGCTTGGAGTGGATTTTATGGTTGGATCAGAAAGTAAAGAAGATGTTGTTCCGCATGATGAGTATAAGGTTGATTCACTGAATGAACTTGATTCATCTCCCCTGCTGAGAGAGATGTTGAACCATCAGGTGGAAGTGGTAATACATATACAAGAGGAGTGCAATCAGGCTTACATATTCCTTTTAAGGGATTCAGCCTAGCCACAATTGTTGGTGTTTTGAATGGAAGCTTTTTAATTCCCTTGAAATATGCACACGAGTGAACAATGACTATGTTCGGCCAGCTCTTGATTTCATAGAACTTCAACAGAAGAATCCTATTCAGATTGCTCGAACTTAAGTGTGAAAATCTGGGCAACACTTCGTCTTTATAATTTGGAGTTTGGATGGGGTGTCACGCCATTTAGATAAATAAAGTGCAGGCAGTTTGCATACATCAATTCTTGATGATCGAAAGGGAATACACTTTTTAATGCCAAAGTGAATGGTAGGAGGGAATATTTTTGCCAACCCCTAGCAATATCATGAGCCATAATTCAAGGACCTAATTTGAAGGAGTTAATTAAAGTGGCTACCAAGAGCCTTATTTGGCATATCCCTCCAATTTTGGGGCAATCACTTTTTTGACACATATTTAGTGAACGTTGGAAATCGACAAGGCCCTCTTAGCCTCTTGAAGTCTATAAAAGCAAATGGCTCGCACTCTTTGGGGACATCTATCCGCATCTTGCATCTCTTCTAGTCCAATCTCTGCACTCTGTTGCTACAAGCGCACTATAGGAGGTCACTCTGTCGAGAGGATATAGATTGCGGGCTTCCCAATGGCTGGCTAATAGCACTATAGTGTGATTGAGTGGCTTGGTTCTAGTCATTCGGTGTGATTGACTAGTATTTCTTTGGAGCAAGTCCACATATTTGTGTATTCATTCTTGCAAGTCTTCATCCTGTTGTGTTCATTGTGTCAGACAGAGCTCTTGTACTGATTATGTTAGTCTCTAGAGTGGCATGCTAGTCTACAACATCATCTTTTGGAGCATGTTTGCCCCTCTTGTAATCATTTGTCTAAATTAAGGAGTGAATCCTTTCTCTGCTGTTGTCACTCGTCATTGCTGTGAATCTACTATACAATGTCTTTATTGCTAGTGAATGTGTCTACACATAGGAATGTTAAAGGGTATACTTCCCTAAGGAGAACCCCCCTTGAGTAGAAGGAGTACTGGAATTGTATACTATTTGGTCTTTCTGGAAGTGGGTATCCCAATACCTCCTCTACAATAGCCCATGACATAAAATGCAGAAGCAATAATGACATCACCATTTGACAGATCATGAACTCTACATCTGTCATCAACAAATTTCACAACCAAGCCAATCTTGCCTAAAGCTGAAACTGATAACAGATTCTTCTTGATCCTTGGCACAAATAAAGCATCCGACAATGTAAAAGAACTACCATCAACAATAGTCAGAATGATCTTACCAACTCCCATGATAGGATAAGAGGAGTTGTTGGCATATGTGACAATATTCCCTATAGGGGCAGGCTCGAGTGAAGTGAAGAAATTGTGCTGCGAGATAATATGTTTGGTTGCCCTACTATCAAAGTACCAGACATGTGAGTCTACCGTAGACATACACTGTTCATGAGAAGATGGAGTCATAACTCCAAACAATAGTAAGCACCCATTCTTCATTCTCCACAAGATTAGCAGACTCTGTTTTTGGTATAGAGGCCTCTTCAACAACCATTCCAACCTCTTTCTTCCTTGCCTCTGCAACAGCCAGTTTTGGACAACTCTTTATGACATGACCGTTTCCTTTAGAGTATTTGCAAAACAATTTTTGCTTTTCTGTTTTCTTCTTGTCTCTATCATCCTTCTTCGATTGTGCAGAACTAGAAGATTTCTGCTTACTAATAGAAGAGCTTTATTTACCTTTTCCCTTCTGACTATCCAGGAAAGCTTGATCTGTAACATGCATAATGGACATGTTCTGCCTAGACTGATCTTCTTGCAATAGAATAGAGACTAACTCCTCAAATGTTAAGGCATTTGGATTGCCTTTCATCATCAAATGAAGAATAGATTCAGCAAAAATTTGATATGAATCGAAAAGACCATTCAAAATAGTCTACACAAGTGAGCTGTCACGCAAGACTGCATCAACAGAAATCATTTGTTCCTTCAAATCTTTGATCTTTGTCAGAAAACTATCCATGGAATCTCCTTCATTCATGTGCTCACTCTCCAAATGTTTTCAGAGGTAAGCAGCACGAGCCTCATTCCTTGCCTGGTACAAAGTGGTAAGTGTGTCCCAAGCATCCTTAGTTGTTCTGCAAGAGCGAATGTGAGGAATAATGGCACGTTTGACAGACAAGGCTATCAATGTAGGTGCCTGAGCATCTCTGCCATCCCAACAAAGTTGCTCTATAGTAGGTGCAGAAGGAGCTGTGACACGAAAAGGAACATGAAGAGTGTCATCATCTTCAACACCATCCGCATCACTTCAGCAATTGTATTTGCATGTGTAATAGGACATTTTTCAACACCCTACACAATATTCCACATTCCTTTTGCAACCAATACATGACACATCATATAAGCCCATAATGGGTTATTGGTACTGTCCAACTTATCTGTAATAGCCAACATATGGAATACAACACTGCTTTCAGCCATGGCCACTGAATAAAATATCCGCTGTAGAAAAATGACATTATCTCAAAAATTTGAACAAAACTATAGTGTCGAGTTTTGTTAAACTTGTAATAGACTTCGAGATGGTTATACTGGAGAACTGAAACGTGTATAAATCTTTGGCACAAAAAGATGAAATCGCCTACATAAGCACCATGACAGTGAGTTAAGAGGCCGAAATGAGCTCAGATCACGATTTCAGCACCACACAACAAAGCTATTTTGAACTGCTAATCACCTTGAGTATGCTCACCGAATTTCAAGCGATTTTGAGACTATGATCGGAGGGGTGTTGACGACACCATAGATGAAGTGGCGACTTGCTTTGATACCAATTGTTGAAGTTTGAGGTCTTCGAAAGCATGCAAACAACACAAGGAAGAAGAAGAAGCTTGGAGCACAACACACAATACTGAATGTATTACCACTAAAATGTGCAAAGATAAGTAGTCCATTAGGATAATATGCATATATACAAGCTGGGGGAAAAAAACCTCCTAAAGAGGAAAAAAGTGCCCCGATGGTCCTAGTGTGTTCACACACATCACTATCTAAATATATCAACGCTAATGGGCCACTAGTCTTTGTACATTCACTTCGTAATACATTATGTATTGTGTTGTGCTCCAAGATTCTTTTTCTTCCTTGTGTTGTTGATGTGCTTTTGTAATGAAATATAGGAAATTTGAACTAATGACCTACCTGCTAGGAGTGTGATGAGCTAACCACTTGCCCTAAAATCCATGGTTGAGAATTACTTCATAGTTCTCCCTTTTAGGATGTAGTTCAACCATCTCCTGCATGTCAAGGGTGTGGTTCAACCATCTCCTACCTATCACTTTATGAAATTATTCCCCCTTGGTTGATCATTGTCCTCAATGATATGTTCTTGTATCCTGCTAGCCGCAATAATCAGCTCATGAACTCCTTGGTGCCTCAGTGTCATAAAGTGATAGGTAGGAGATCATTGAACCACATCCTTGATAGGCAAGAGATGGTTGAACTATAGCCTAAGACGGAGGACTAGGAAGTAATACTCAACCTCACATAGTTGCTTGAACCTTGTTCACAACCTTGGTATCTTGAACCCTGTTCTCAACCTTAGTATCTTGAACCTCATTCTCACCCATCCTCGATAACTTGATCCCTCAGTCAAGTGCCATCCAAGGTGTCCCGATGGCTTCACAGTTCTTAGCTAGATCAATTTAATCTTGAGAGTTCATTCTGAGAGCTTTCCAATGGTACCTTACATGACTCAATCCAACCTAAAGATTGAGAGATACACTCTAATCTTTATTGGGTAGAATTCTCAAAGTGCCACCTTCCCCCTTAGTACCCTTTCACATGATAGAGTGTTGAAGTGCCTTTTTCAGAGGCCATTGGGTCAATCCACCTTGCACAAGCCTACTTCCTAGGCTTTGATACAATGTAATGAAATATAGGAGATTTGAACTCATGAACGACTGGCTAGGAATGTGATGAGCTAACCACTTGCCCTAAAAGCCATGGTTGAGGATTACTTCCTAGTCCTCCCTCTTAGGGTGTAGTCCAACCATCTCTTGACTATCAAGGGTGTGGTCCAACCATCTCTTACCTATCACTTTATGACAACTTTCATAGACCTCAAACCCCAACAATTGGTATTAGATCAAGTTGCCTCTTCATCTAGGGCATCATTGACACCCCCCAATCATAGTCATAAAATTGCAAGAAAAGTGGTGAATATACTCAAGACGACTAGGAGTTGAAAAGAGCTTTGGTAATGTTGAAGATGATGATCTTCAATTTCCTAGTTGTGTTGTGGTTCTTGCTCCACCTACTATAGAGTAACTAAGTTGGGATGGAAGAGATTCTCAGGCACATGCATTGATAGCTTTTTTTTTGTCAAACGTGAGCAATGAAAAGAAAAAAAAGATAAAATAGTTTTGCAAATACTGTAAGGAAAATGATCATGTCATAAAGAGCTATCCAAAATTGGCTGCAAAAGAGGGAAAGAAGAAAGAGGTTGGAATGGATGTTGCAGAGGCCTCTACACCTAAAAGAGAGAATACTATTCTTGTTCGTAATCAAGAATGGGTGTTTACTACTATTTATAGCTACAATCTATCTTCTCATGAGTAGCTTATGTTTGCAGTGGACTAAGATTTTTGGTACTTTGATACTGGGGCAACTAAACATATTACATCATAGCACAGTTTCTTCAATTCACTTGAGCTTGCACCTACTGAGAATATTGTCACATGTGTTAGCAATTCCTTATATCTTGTAAGGGGAGTTGGTAAAATCATTTTGACTACTGCTAATGGTAGTACTTTCACATTGTCAAGTGCTTTGTATGTGTCAAGAATCAAGGGAAATTTATTGTCAATTTCAAACTTAGCAAATATTGTCTTAGTTGTCAAATTTGTTAATGGTAGATGTACTGTTCATGATATATCAAATGGTGACGTTATTATTGCTTTTGGCATTTTATGTCGTGGGTTGTATAATCTCATAGACTAGGCAAAACACGTGAATGATTTAGCATGTGCAATTTAAGATTCCCAGGATAACTAAGATGCAAAGCTTTTGCATGCACATTTTGATCATCTAAATTTTGCTAGTTTGCTTTAACTGTAGAAACTTGAAATGGTGTCCCCTCTACCCAAACTTGAGGCACTTTGTAAAAATAAAAATATCTATGAAGGCTATATTTTGGTCAAAATGAAACATTCTTCCTTCCCAAAAGGTAGTTCATTTTGAGCTGCTCATAAATTGTAGCTTGTTCATAGTGATGTATGTGGTCTTATGCAAAAACCTTCTTTTATGAACTACCTTTACTTCATGACTTTTATTGATGAATTCCTTAGGCATGCATGGGTCTATCCATTGAAAGCAAAGTCCGAAGTGTTTATGTGATTCAAACAGTTTCTAGTTATGGCTGAAAATTTTTCAACATGTAAAATAGGCAACCTTCATTCTGATTGAAGGTAGGAATACATGTCTAATGATTTTAATCCATTTTTGGTTGTGCATGGGATAAAACACTAGTGTACAGCTCCATATACACCTCAACAAAATGGAGTTGCTAAAAGATAGATCATGTCTCTCATGGAGATGGTGAGGTGTATGGTCAAAAGTCAGGCTTTACCACAATTTTTGGCTTGAGGTTGTTATGTGTGAAACATATGTACTTAACAGGTGTTCCACCAAAGCACTACAATCGATCACTCCAAATGAGGCTTGGCATGATCGCAAGCCATTTGTTGCTCATCTATGTACCTTTGATTGTTTGGCATATGAATTTGTGCCTAAGCAACAATGGAGAAAGTTGGATGATAAAGCAATGAAATGTATTTTTGTTGGGTAAAAGCAAAGGCTATTGTTTACCAAGGAGACATGAGTCAGCTCTAAAGATGTGTGTGAAACTTCACTACCTCTTTTTACAGGTGGAAAGCCAATCGCTAGTTGATGCCTAGTTCTTCTTTGATCACAAATGCCTTCGTTAGCCATTCATTGCTTTTCTTTAGCAATGGCCTCATGAACCATAAAGGAGCATATGTAATTAGTAACAATAGATAAAGCATCAGTAGGATCTTGCCAATCTGTGACATCATGAAATTCATTGCTTGCATTTGTCGATATATTTTGATAGTGATGTGTGTGAACACATTAGGACCATTGCTGCATTTTTTTCCCTCTTTAGGAGGTTTTTCCCCCCGGCTTGTATATATGCTAATAACCCTAATGGGTTACTTATCTTTGTACATTCTCTTGGTAATACATTTAGTTGTATGTGTGCTCCAAGTTTCTTCTTCTTCCTTGTGTTTTTTGCGTGCTTCCATAGATCTCAAACTCCAACAATTGGTACGAGAGCAGGTCGTTGCCTCATCTAGGGCGCCCTTGATACCCCTCTGATCAAAATCGTATTAAATTGGTGAGCATACTCAAGGAGACTAGCAGTTCAAAACGGCTTCACTCTATGCTATTGAAATCACGATCTGAGCTCATTTCGGGCTCCAAATGCACTATCATACTGCTTGTGTAGGTAATTTTTCCTTTTTATGCCAAACATATATATATAGGTTTCGTTTCACCAGTGTAAAATTCTACTATAGGTTTAAAAGAACTCAACAGGGTAGGTCTATTCAATTTTTTGAGATATAGTCATTTTTTTGCATCAAGGTATTTTAGTTAGTGGCCATGGGTGAAAGGAGTGATGCATTTTGTATGTTGGATGTTGAGGATAAGTTGGATGGTACCATTTACCATCATGGGTATATATGATGCATCATGTATTGGTCGCAAAAGGACTGTGAAATATTGTGTAGGGTGTTGAAAACCATCCTACTACACTTGCAAATACAATCACTAAAGGTGATGTGGATGGCCTTGAAGATGATGATCTTCAGGTTACTATTCATGCAACGGTTCCTACTGCACCTATTGAAAAGCAACTTCGTTGGAATGGCACAGATGCTCAAGCACATGCATTGATAGGCTTGTCTATCAAACATGCCATTATTCCTCACATTTGCTCTTGCAAAATAACAAAGGATGCTTGGAATACACTTACCACTTTATCCCACACAAGGAATGAGGCTCTTGTTGCTTACCTCTGAAAACAGTCGTAAAGTGAGCTCATGAATAAAGGAGATTCCATGGACATTTTTTCTAAATGGTATACTAGATTCATATCACAATTTTTCTTCTCCTCTTCGATTCATGATGAAAGGAAATCCAAATGCCTTAGCATTTGAGGAGTTAGTCTCTATTCTATTGTAGGAAGATCAGTATAGGTACAAAAATTCCATTATGCATGTTGCAGATCAAGCTTTCTTGGCTAGTCAGAAGGGCAAAGGTAAATGGAGCTCATCTACTAGTAAGTAAAAATCTACTAATTCTACACAATCAAAGAAGGATGACAAAGATGAGAACAAAACAAAAAAGAAAAAAATTGTTAAAATACTATAAAGGAAATGATCATGTCATATAAGAGTTGTCTAAAACTAGCTACAAAAGAGGATGGAATGGTTGTTGCGGAGGCCTCTACACCCAAATCAGAGTCTGCAAATCTTATGCAGAATGAAGAATGGGCATTTACTACTGGTTGTAGTTATGACCCATCCTCTCATGAACAATGTATGTTTGGAGTAGACTCAGATGTTTGGTACTTTGATAGTGGGGCAACCAAACATATTACCTCGCAACAGAGTTTCTTCACTTCACTTGAGCCTGCACCTACAGGGAATACTGACACATGTGCCAACAACTCCCCTTATCCTATCATGGGAGTTAGTAAGATCATTATGGCTTCTACTGATGGTAGTTCTTTTACATTGTCATATGCTTTATTTGTGCCAGGGATCAAAAAAATTTTGTATGAGTTTTAGCATTAGCTAAGGCTGCCTTGGTTATGAAAACTTGTTGATGACAGATGTACACTTCATGATATGTCAAATGGCAATGTCATTATTGCTTTTGGAAGTTTATGTCGTGGGTTGTATAAGCTCATAGATCATGCTATGTCAAATGCAAAGCTTTGGCATGCATGCTTTGGTCATCGAAATTTTGCTAGTTTGCTACACCTACATAAATATGAAATGGTATCCTCTCTGCCCAAACTTGAGGCACCTAGTAAACATGTATGTGAAGGCTGTATTTTGGGGAAAATGCAGCATTCCTCCTTCCCAAAAGATGGTTTAGTATGAGCTACTCAGAAATTGTAGCTTGTTCATAGTTATGCTTGTGGTCCCATGCAAACACTTCATACTGATGTTTGTGGTCCTATGCAAAGGCTTTCTTTTGGGAACTACCTTTACTTGGTGACTTTCATTGATGATTTTTCTAGGCATGCATGGGTATATCAATTGGAAGCAAAGTCTAAAGTGTTTATGTGCTTCAAAAAGTTTTTGGTTTTGGCTAAAAATATGTCAGCATGTAAAATGGGCACCCTCTATTCTGATCAGGGCGAACATATGTCTTTGATTCTAATGCATTTTTGGTTGAACGTGGGATAAAACATCAATGTAGAGTGTTGTGTACACTTCAACACAATGGAGTTGCTAAAAGGAAGGACAAATCACTCATGGAGATGGCGAGGTGTATCATCAAGAGTCAGGCTTTACCACATAGTTTCTGGCTTGAGGCTGTTATGTGTGCAACATATGTACTGAACATGTCTCCCACTAAAGCATTTTAGACTATCACTCTATATGAGGCTTGGCATGGTTGCAAGCTATCTATTGATCATCTACGTGTCTTTGGTTGTCTGACATATGCATTAGTGCCTAAATAACAATGTAAGAAATTGGATGTTAAATTAGTGAAATGTATTTTTGTTGGGTATAGTTCTGAAAGCAAAGGTTGTCCTCTATATCATCCATATACTAAATGCATTTTGGTTAGCCGTGATGTTGTTTTTGCGGAAGATGCATTCAACCATTACTTTCGTGTACTAGGAGACATCAATTAGCCCTGAAGATGTGTATGACACTTTGCTGCCCCTTTTTAGAGGTGGACAGTCTAGTGCTGGTCCAAATTAGGCAATTCCTTAGCCTTTGCAGGATCCACATGATGATATACATCATTCCATTTTTTATGTAGATTTACATGAGAGATTTGATATAGAGGAGGTAGAAACTATGCCTAAATGACTGGTGCAAACTTTGCAAGATAGCAACTTAGATGCACCTGTGTCATATCGTACTCATTCATGCTCTCATAGTGCTTCTTTTGCATTACATTGCTATGCTATGGCTACCTCTAGTCCTTGTGATGAGAATGAGTATGTTTCATTTGATGAATCACAAAATTATGAAAATTGGATGGCTACTATGCAATCGTAATATGATGCTATTATGAAGAATGGTACCTCTTCTTTATGTGACTTGACTCTTGGCAAGAAGCCCATCGACACTAAGTGGGTATACAAGCTGAAGTGTAAGCTTAAGGGAACATTTGATAGGTCTAAGGCTAGGCTTGTTGCAAAAGGTTATGCTCAAGAAAGAGGCATCAATTTTCATGAGACCTTTGCTCCTACATGCCGAATGACTACTGTTCATAAAATCTGTGCACTTGAAGCTCATCATGGCTGGAATGTACACCAGTTGGACATTAAAATTGCATTTTTGGATGGTGACTTACATGAAGAAGTGTATGTTTTTAGCCCCATGGTTTTGTGCAAAAAGGACATGAAAAAATTATGCAGGTTGAAAAAGGCATTATATGGTTTGAAGCAAGCACCACAAGCTTGGTATGAAAAGATACATGCCTACTTGATTGCACATTGTTTTGAGAACAGTCCAACTGAGAGCACCTTATATGTTAAGCGTGCAAATGATGTGCTTCTGATGATTGTTGTCTATGTTGATGACATGTTGCTCAGTGGTCCGAATGAGAAGCATATTGCCGACTTTAAGGCTGATTTGCATGCAGCATTTGAGATGTCAGATTTGGGGCATTTGCATCATTATTTGGGCATTGAGTTTATGCAAGTTGATGGCAGCATAGCTTTATTTCAAACAAAATATATTGACACATTATTGCAGTGTTTGGCCTTGAAGTCTGCAAACCTATTGCCACTCCTATGGAAACAGGTTTACGATTGAGTCTTCATGATGTTGGAGATGCATTTGATGTTGTTCTCTATCAGCAATTGTTGGATGCTTGATTTACTTATGCATTACTTGACCAAATATTCAATTTGTTGTCTCACAGATGAGGAGTTTTATGCATTGTTGAGCTATCAAGCATTGGCAGGCAGTTAAGCACATCTTTCGCTACTTTAGTGGTACCTGGCTACTTGGGTTGGTATCCCAAGGGGGCATCACTACCGCGAGATTTACTTTTGCTACTTGAGTGGCACCTGGCTACTTGGATCGGTTTATCCCAAGGGGGATCACTACCGCCAAATTTACATGCTTTTTCTAACTCTGATTGGGCTGGTTGCTATGACACTTGTGTGTCCACTAGTGGTTTTTGCATCATGCTTGGTAGCTCATGCATATCTTGGTTGAGTAAGAAGTAGCCTACTGTGGTCACTTCTAGTTGTGAGGTTGAGTATACAACAACTACTTTTAAGTGTGTGTGGCTCAGACGCCTTATGGCTGATTTGGGTGTTGGTCAATCTTCTTCCACCACCTTCTTTACTGATAGTCAAAGCACATGGGCAGTTGTGAGGAACCCTGTGGTCCATGCTCGCACTAAGCACATTGAGGTGCATTATCATTATGTTAGGGAGAGGTTCTCTGTGGGAGAGATCAGTTTGGCATATGTGCCCACACAGGAGAATGTTGCAAACCTTTTCACAAAGGCTCTGCCTAAAGAGAAGTTTGAAGCTTTTCCACAAAGCTTTGGACTTACTTACTTTTGTGGATTGATATCACATAGGTTGGAACTTCCTTATACATGAGTGCCAGCTCCTCGTTTACTACATCACTCCCAGGGGGGATTTGTTGACCTTTTTGGTAGTGATGTGTGTGAGAAAATTAGGACCACCAGGGCACTTTTCCCTATTTAGAAGGTCTTTTTCCTCTAGCTTGTATATATTCCTATAAACCTAACGGGTTACTTATCTTTGTCCATTGTCTTGGTAATACATTCAATATTGTGTGTTGTGCTCCAAGTTTCTTCTTCTTCCTTGTGTCGTTTGTGTGCTTCTGCAGACCTCAAACTCCAACAACATTTAGGAACTTCTTGATGCATCTTACCATGATCAAGCAATCTCAAAACCTTTTGCCATACTCCATTTCCCTCCATTTTTTCCATGATTTGGCATACATAAGTATTAGCATCGAGAAGAAAAACTTTTCATTCTAGCTCATCTAAAATTGTTGGCAACCTTTTCTCCCATCTTTGCATCAAAAATCATGTTGTCCTGAATAAAAACCAAGTTATTGGACAAAGCATATTTAAAACTTTCCCATGTTCAAAAGAGTCATACTAGACACATATTTTGGTATTAGGAATTCTTGAAGGTTCGAAAGAAGAAGCCAAAAAAGATAGAGATTCCATGAGTTGTTTGACATTACTAAAATTTTTTAACACCTCCTCCACTGATGCTTGTTGAGTGAAAGTGTGAGAAGTGGAGAATAATATACCTAGGACTCACCTCCCAACCTATTTACAGCCCTTGCCTAGTCACCTTTTAGAGTTTTCTCTAATGTTCCTCTACTCATTTGGTCATCATAAGTAGGTACCTTGTATGAAATCTCTAGCTTTTGGCCTTGGCTATCCCTTGAGCAAGGAACCTGTTGTTCCTCTCCGCATGTACATCCCTAGAATATAGCAAAAAGTAGGTCATTCATTGGAAATTGGTTGTTTTCACTCTCTTTTAAGGTCTTCTTTTCAATCATTTGTAAATTTAGCAATGGTCCTTTGCTTCTTAATGTACCGCCTTACAAGATCTTGCACAAGGCCTATCCTCAATAAGATCTGATTTGCATTTGGAATCTTGCAAATGAAAAAACATATATTCACGTGCTTTAGCATCAATAGAACATAAAAATGATGACACATATTCATGGAAAATAGAATGCTTATCAATTTTTGAGAGACCCTTGAATTGACTTTCATAGAAACAAGTATTATGTTACCTTACCTAGGTCTTCAAGCATGATAATTTGACAATAGAAGCTTTGTACTATGCCCATGTAATTTTGGTCTCTTGGTAAAATAGATCATCTAAATGAAGCTTTGTGAAATATACAAAGCTATAAAAAAAATTATGATCAATCTTTGGAGTTAGTTCAAAACCTAGATACTTAGTTTTTGGTTCATGTTGCATACAAAATCGGGTTACATCTTTACTAGTAAGATATCCAATGTGTTTAATTACCTATTCTTTGAATGCATGTATGGTGCTACATTGCTTTCCTCCTAATAGAACTAAAGAAGTTGTACAATTATGTCTATCTACATGTGATTAGATGGTGTTAGATCTACTAGGTGTTGAAAAATGTCCTATTACACTTGCAAATACATGTATTGAAGCTGATGTTGATGGTGTTGAAGATGGTGATATTCTGCAGATTCCTGCTCATGTTGCAGTTTTTGCTGCACCTAATATAGAGCAAATTTGTTGGGATGGGAGAGATGCTTAGGCACATGCATTGATAGCCTTGTCTGTCAAACGTGCCATTACTTCTCACATTCACTCTTGTAGAACAGCTAAGGATGCTTGGGATTCTGTTACCACTTTATACCAGGCAAGGAATGAGGCTCATGTTGCTTACCTATGAAAACAATTGGAGAGTGAGCACATGAATGAAGGAGATTCCATGGATAGTTTTCTGACAAAGATCAAAGATTTGAAGGAACAATTGATTTTTGCTGATGAAGTCTTGCCCGACAATTCACTTGTGCATACTGTTCTAAGTGGTCTTCTTCATTCATATGAGAGTTTTGCTTCTACTCTTTGTTTGATGATGAAAGGCAATCCAAATGCCTTAACATTTGAGGAGTTAGTCTCTATTTTGTTGTACGAAGATCAGTCTAGGCAGAAAAGGTCCATTATGCATGTTGCAAATCAAGCTTCCTAGCTAGTTAGAAGGGCAAAGATAAATGGAGCTCTTCTACTAGTAAGTAGATATCTAATAATTCTACACAATCAAAGAGGGATGCCAGAGATGACAAGAAAACAAAAAGCAGAAATTGTTTTGCAAGTATTGTAAAGCAAATGATCATGTCATAAAGAATTGTCCAAAACTGGATGCGAAAGAGGCAAAGAAAAAGGAGATTGGAATAGTTGTTGCAGAGGCCTCTACACCCAAAACAAATTCTGGTAATCTAGTGTAGAATGAAGAATGGGTTCACTACTATTAGCAGTTTTGACCCCTCTTCTCCTAAACAGTGTATGTCTATAGTAGACTTAGATGTTTGGTACTTTGATAGTGGGGCAACCAAACATATTACCTCGAAACATAATTTTTTCACTTCACTTGAGCATGCCCCTACAGAGAATACTATCACATGTGCCAACAACTCTTATTCTCTCATGGGAATTGGTAAGATAATTCTGATTACTATTGATGGTAGTTCTTTTACATTGTCGGATGCTTTATTTGTCCAAGGGATCAAGAAGAATCTATTATCAGTTTTTAACTTTATCCAAGATTGGTTTGATTGCGAAATTTGTTGATGACAGATGTACAGTTCATGCTCTATCAAATGGCGATGAGATTATTGCTTCTAGCATATTATGTCGTGGGTTGTATAAGCTCATAGACAATGAAAAATCTGTGAATGATTCAGCATGTGTAGTACATAATTCTTAGGCTATGTCAGATGCAAAGCTTTGGCATGCATGCTTTGGTCATCTGAATTTTGCTAGTTTGCTATGCTTGCTGAAATTTCAAATGGTGTTCTCTTTGCCCAAACTTGAGGCACCTGGTAAACATGTTGGGTATAGTTTTGAAAGCAAAGGCGATCGTCCACAGACTAAACACATTTTGGTTAGCCGTGATGTTGTTTTTGTGGAAGATGTTATTCAGCCATTACTTTCATGTACTAAGGAGACATCAGTTAGCTCCAAAGACACGTATGACACTTTGTTGCCTCTTTTTACATGTGGACAATCTAGTGTTGGTCCCAATGAGGCAACTTATAAGCCTTTACAGGTTTCATGTGATGATGTAGATCATTCCATTTCTGATGCAGATTTACATGATGCACTTATTGATGAGAGAACTGATATTGAGGAGGTTGAAACTATGCCAAAATGGCAAGTGCAGCCTTTGGATGATAGCAAATTAGATGCGCCTCTGTCATGTCATACTCGTTTAGGCTCTCATAGTACCTCTTTTGCATCAGATTGCTATGATATGGCTGCATCTAGTCTCTGTGATGAGAATGAGCCTGTTTTGTTTGATGAAGCACAAAATTCTGAAAATTGAATGGTTGTTATGCAATCACAATATGATACTATCATGAAAAATGGTACTTGGTCTTTATGTGACTTGCCTCCTCGAAAGAAGGCCATTGGCACTAAATGGGTATACAAGCTGAAGCGTAAGCCTGATGGAACAGTCGATAGGTATAAGGCTCAATTTCTGCAAAGGGTTATGTGCATGAAAGAGGCATTGATTTTGATGAGACCTTCGCACGTACATGTTGAATGACTACTGTTCATAGCATATGTGTTGGAGTAAGACAATCATCAGTTGATGATTACATGAAAATTAGGAGTGAAAAAATGAAGAAAAGAGTTAAGCTTAAAGCATGAAGTCAAGTAAAGATTTAGGAAGAGATGTTCTACATACTTATGTACATTAGAGTTTGGAAAATACTTCAAAAATACTTTGATGTAATGACGAGTTCATACTCATATGTATATATACACACTTGTGTGTAGTTGTGACATACATAAGAAATAAAATAGAGATGATAATAGAGTCAATAGAATTCAAGCTCTTTAGTGATAGATGTGTAGATAGTTTTCTCGTGAGATTAGCGATCAGTCTATCCTAGAATTCTCTTATCCAGATCACGTGGATCAAGAAATCTTTTGTACACATCTAATTCAGAAGCTATACAAGCTATGACCAAAGTTTGATGATCTAATTCTCTTTAGGTTGTGTGTATGATAAGTAGGAACATTCATATGTAGAAGTCTGCAAGTGAAGTTCTCAGAATTGTGCATTTTGCTGCTCAAATATTTGCTTGGATCTCAGTGCTTAGTGTAACATTTTTTTATGTTTGAGCATTCAAAATTTAAGTTAGAAGATAAGGAAGATTTGGCTAAAAACATTTAGCAAAATGGGCTATATTATGAGAGAAATCAGCTTATGAAGTTGACCATGTCAAAGTCGCCATTTCTAAAAAGAAGTTTCTGACATATATTTGATCTAAGTGATCAAATTAAAGATCTAATGGTTCTTTTGAAGAACTAATGATCATTATGATTGTGTAAAGGTAGTACTAATGTGTGTGCTTCATTTTAATGATCAATTATGTGCAGAGATTGAAGTCTATTTCTGAAACAGAATTGCTAAAGCTGAAGAAAACTTCACACAGAGAAGTATTTCTTGATGAACTTGAAAGTCAATGTAAAGATTGGTTTATTCTTGATATAGAGGAGTTCTTAAATCAAGGTAGATCAAACATTTGGAGAATTAAAGGTCTCGAACAGTGGTATCAGAGCAAAGAGGTCAAATCAAGGTGAAAAAGAAGCAAGGAGAACCCAGATTGTTGCAAACATCAAAGATCTTATGAATTGAAGGTGCAAAGGTTAAGGTCTTGAAGAAAAACGTGAAGAAGTACAAAGTTCAAAGGATTAAGAAGGATTAAAGCTCCATTCAAAGGTACATTGTATCTTCATAAATCTTAGTAATTGCAGATACAGAAGTCAAGAGATTGGAGAAAGCTTGCAGATTGACAAGCTAGATAGAGAGAACTATCCAACATGGTCTATGAGGATGGAGGCACACCTCACGAGCAAAGATTTGATGATATTCATTACAAGAGAAGAAGAAAAGCCAAAATTTAAGGATCCAAGCATTCAAACAAGAGTAGAACTTGTAGATTTGGAGAATTGGATGAAGAAAGATGCCCAAGCTAGGAGCATCATTTACATGGCTGTAAATGATCATCTTCTACCACACATTAGAGGATTAGAAAGTGCAGCAGATGGATGGAATGCCTTAGAAGAACACTTTCAAAACACAACCAAATTGAGGAAGGCTTCACTATGGGCTAAGTTTACAACTTTCAAGAAGAAAGGTTCTCAGTCAATCTCCGATTATGTTACAAGGATGAAGGACATTGAAGGACATTTGGGAGCAATAGATGAAGATATTGAAGAAGACAAGTTGGTAAGGCAAATACTCACAGGTCTAAGAGAGGATGAAAAGTGGAAGCCTTTTATATTGTCTATAGAATTATCATCAGATCATTGCACTCCTGATCTTAATCAATTGCTAGAACATATGCTAACATTTGAATAGGACATTAAAGGAGAGAATGATAGAAGCTCAAGTCAAGTAATGTATTCAAAAGACAAGGAGAAGAATGCTAAAGGCAAGCAATCAAATGATGAAGAAGGATCTTCAAGTCAAGTGAACTTCACAAAAGGAAAGATGAATTTCATAGGTAAAAGTAGAGGAGGTAAGAATAAAGAAAATGCTAAAGCTTGTTGGATTTGTGGAAGAACAAATCATTGAGCAAATGATTGCTAGTATAATAATCAAAATGGTGGAAGTTATAATCAGAATTTCAGTCCTAGAGGAAGAGGAGGCAGAAATCAAAGAGGTAATTTAAGAGGAAGAGGTGGTAGGACTTCATTTGCTAGAGGAGGTGGAAGGAGTTTCCAAACTCAATCCTACAACAACAATTATTACAATTATGCTTCAGATCAGAAGGAAGACTTGACTCTCATCTTGAATGCAACACATGAAGCAATTAATGAAGATCAAATGGTGTTTTATATTGACTCAGGATGTAGCAATCATCTGAGTGGCAATATTTCCTTAATGACTGATATGGAAGCTAGAGTGAGTGGACATACAATTCAAACATGAGACAACACCAAACAAAAAGTTCGAAGCATTGGATTAGTGAAGACAAAGAGTGGAAGCACACTTCTAGGCAAGGTACTTTATGTTCCAACAATTCCAAAAATCTAATAAGTGTAGGACAAATTGTTGAGAAGGGATATAAAGTCAGATTTACAAATGATGGTGTTTATGTTGAAGATCCAAGTCAAGGATATAAAAGCATTGTTACATGGAAAAAGGAAGGAAGGTTATTCACTCTCAAAGTCCAAGGTAATGTGGGACATGCATTATTCACTTATGGAAGTCAAAAGATGTCTGAATTGGACCTATGGCATAAGAGGTTAGGACATTTCAATGAAAGAGGGATAAAAGAGATGACAAAGAATGGTGCAATGCTTGCTCTACCAAATATTGAAGGTCAACATATGATATACAAATGTGAGGCTTGTCAACTAGGTAGCTCACAAGAAATCATACAACAAGCAAGGATACATGTATTCAAATATGCTTGAATTGGTTCATATAGATGTGTGGGGTTCTTCAAAGGACTATAGCATAAATGGATCAAGGTATCATATGTTGTTTGTTGATGATGCAACCAAGTGGATTACTCTGTATGTAATCAAGGATAAATCTGAAGTGTTTGAGACATTTAAACACTACCATGCTTATGCATAAAGAAATACAGGACAAAAGCTTAAGAGATTGAGATCAGATGGAGGAGGAAGAATATCTTTCTAGGGAATTTGATGATTATATGTGGAATGCAAGTATAAAAAGAGAAGTGGCTTGCAGGTACTCCCCACAACAAAATGGAGTTGTAGCAAAAAGAAATAGAACTCTTCTAGAGTTTGCAAGATCAATGATGAAGGAGAAGAAGTGTCCTAATTACATGTGGACAAAAGCAATGAATACTGCAACTTATCTTGTGAATAGGTTGCCTTGCAAAGCTTTGGAGGGAATGACTCCTTATGAAGCACGGTGGGGTAAGAAATCTACTCTTGATCATTGCAAAATATTTGTATGTTCGGCATATGCTTATGTTCCATCTCCAAGGCTAGACTTGTGGTCAAAGGATATGCCCAAACACATGGAGTGGACTATGATGAAACCTTTAGTCCAGTGGCTAAGATGTCTACAATCAAAACTCTAATTGCTATTGCTACATGTAAGGTTGGAAGTTATCTCAATCAGATGTAACGAATGCATTTTTAAATGGATATATTGGAGATCAAGTGTACATGGGTTTCAAAAAGTCAAATGGATTAGATTATATTTGTAAGCTCAAGAGAGCTTTGTATGGCTTGAAGCAAGCTCCAAGGGCATGGAATTATGGACTTGTCAAGTTCTTAAATGAACTTGGATACCAAGCTTCAAAGGCAGATAGTAGTTTGCTAGTGAAAGCAAATGAAGATGGATATACTTATGTTTGCATTTATGTTGATGATATTATTGTCACAGGTATAGATGCTCAAGGAATCAAGGAGCTCAAGAAGCAAATGGCAAAGGAATTCAAGATAAGTGATTTGGGAAATTTGTCTTATTTCCTAGGAATGAAGATTATGTATTCTCAACATGGAGTATATGTTACACAAGAAAGACATTTGAAGAATCTTCTGATAAAGTTTAATATGGAGAATTGTAAGCCTTCAACCACACCTTTGGAGGACAGTCACAAGTTGAGCAGGTATGGAGGAGAAGAGTTTAAGGACATGAAGACATTATCAAAGTTTGGTATATGTGCCCACATAGGAGAATGTTGCAGACCTTTTCACAAAAGGCTCTACCTAGGGAGAAGTTTGAAGCTTCCCGCGAAGCTTTGGGCTTACTTCCTTTTATGGATTGATTCCACATAGCTTGGCACTTCCCTACACAAGAGTGCTAGATCCTTGTTCACTGCATCACTCCCAAGGGGGATTTGTTGATATATTTAGGTAGTGATGTGTGTGAACACACTAGGGCCACTGGGGCACTTTTTTCCCTCTTTAGGAGGTTTTTTTTTCCTCAGCCTGTATATATGCCTATAACCCTAATGGATCACTTATCTTTGTAGATTCTCTTGGTAATACATTCAGTATTGTATGTTGTGCTCCAAGCTTCTTCTTCCTTGTGTTGTTCGCGTGCTTTCGTAGACCTCAAACTCCAACAATGCATGTGTATAAAGTGCTGAAACCGTATGAAAACATGGAGATAGGGAAAAATATTTACATAGTACTAGGTAGTACAATCTCCCCAATACATTTAATCGGACGTTTTCCAAATGGATGTGTTAGATAAGATTTTTACCAATTCAAAAGTATATTTTTTACAAATAAAATACAAAGGCAAAATACTAACCCACTACTTTATCTTAATTTTTTCATAAAATCCAATTTATATACCTATCTATAGAAAAACATGTGTGTTTTATATTTTGAGAATATCATATCTTTATGAATAATTAAACCTTCAATTAGAAGGTTTCTTTTTATTAAAACATATATATATATATATATATATATATATATATATATATATATATATACACACATACACACACACACCAGAATGACTATGAAACTTTTGCACCTTCATGATCCTTGACATCCTATTGAAATCACAAACCAAATCAAATTTCTCAATCTACTAAGCATAACACAATCAATATCACATGTTTGTACATGTAAAAAGTCGCTATTCCAACAATAGAGAAATAAAATCTAGTGATTCTAGTAATTTCAATAATTCCATAAATGATAACATGAATCCAATTGAAACAAAATTTTCCTTCATTGAAAAGAAAATCTATAAATGGATAGCCAATCATAGGCCACATTTTTGAATGGTTAAAAGCATGTTCCATGTGATAACTAAACATATGCATGAAACTTAAACATTGGATTTTGCAAAAATATAATGTACTATTTTTATGAACAATATGCAATAATCAAGTGATCATAATCTTGTGCAAATGATGTTTTTCGTACCCATTGAGATTCTTCATTTTTGTGTTTCACTAAAATCTAGGATAATGAATTCATGTATGTGTTATAGTTACATCATGAAATTTCAATACCTTCTTCAAGAAATAGTAGATGTTAAATAAAAGGAGTCATGTGAAGAGTTTTTAAATGATTTTGAAAGAATCGTATGACTTGAACTATGTATATTCCAATTTGATGGTATTTCTTACCTGAAAGAGACCATAAGATCATGGTGCTACCAAATTATTTTTACTTAATTGTTTTGAAATTCTCTTTTTGTTGAAATTCTTTTTGATTTGTTGCTTCACTTCCATCATTACTTTCAAGATGAAATGTAGAACTAAATAAATTTGTGATCCCAGATTTCTAAACAATGCAAATCAAGTGATTACCAAAAATGGATATCACAATCTCACTAAACTTTAGAAGAAATCTATTGTGAAAAAAATAAATTTGATAAACAATTTAGCAACATGAGATGCATATATTGTAATTTTTAGGAGGAATGAAATATGCATATTTCTTAGATTTATCAAATATTATTCAAATAATTTCATTATATGAAGATATTATTAGAAAACCAATAATAAAATGGATAGAATTTTATTATCATGGCGTGATGGCTTTTAATCTTTGATATACAATGCATTATGAAACAAATTGTGTGATATTTTTTCGATATAAAGCCACAATAACTTTCATAATAAATTCTTTGCAAGATTGTGTAATACATAATTTCTTTTAAAATAGGAAAACCCACTATAGAAATCACAACCATGAAAATCATGTTATATTGAATTATAAAATCATTCTATGCATGTGAAAAACACAAGTGTAATGCATAAGTGGAAAAAATATCATTAAATAAATGATTTTGAATAGAAACAATATTATTCACATTTCTGAAATTGAATCATCTATGAGAAAAATAACTAAGAACATCAAAGAATATATTAATTTTCTAGGTTGATATTGAAGCAAAAAATGAAATTTTTGAATAAAAAATCATTTTATATATCAATCAGAAAAAAATATTTTGTGACTATTTTAATATTCATTGTTCCATTTTTACTAAAATTTTAAAACCCATAAGATAATTTTTTTGAATATATAATTCATGTACAATGGCCAAAAGTTCTTTAACACATATTCTATAATTATTTTCTAATGGATTAAGTTTTCTACTTTCAAATGCAATAGAATTTACCATTTTGCATTAAAATTATATCTATGCTTGAGCCACTAGTATCAATTATAGCTACAAAGAATGATTGTTTGTAATTGGGTAATTATAAAATAGTTGCATAGAAAGAACACGTTTAAGTGTTTCAAAATACTTATGATGTTTGTTGTTCCCATGTAACATTAGCCATTTTCTTCAATAACAAATTTAATGAAAGAGTTAAGATGTGAAAAACTCTTAACAAATTTATAATAATATCAAGCTAACCTAAGAAAATATCACAATTCATTAAGAGTCTTAGGAAAATATAATCTTGAATAACTTTCACTTTCTTATTAATAACATGAAATTCTTGATTAGAAACTATATATCATAAATATTTAACTTCTTTCTAAAAGAAGAAACTCTTTTTAGGGTTTGTATACCATATATTTTTTGTACCAAATAAAAACATGTATCCAAATGTTTTTAATGATCGATTTTATTTTTACTATAAAATAATATATCATCGAAGAAAATAAGAACAAAATCTTGATAATCAAGAAATATCATATTCATCATTCTTGCGAATTTTGCAGATGTATTCATTAATGCAAAAATTAATATATAATGAACCATTTGATTCATGAAAGAAGTATTAAGTATGTCACTTTTTCTTTTATGCAAGTTTGATAATAATCGAATTTAACATTAAATTTACTAAACACAATAGCTTATTTTATGTAGAAAATGATCTACATATGGTAATGGATATCGTTCTTAACATTACTTTATACAAAGTGCAATAATTTATAAGTCCCATTCTTCTTTTCCACTAAAAGAACAAGAGCTCCAAAGAAAGAATAACTAGGCCTTATAAGTCATATTAAAGTTAACCTTTCACTTGTCTTTCTACCTCTTTTTTATGTAATGGTCCATGCTTGTACGGTGCCTTATGTAGAGGAGTGCTACCATGAACAAGATTAATGATATAGTCCAAGTCTCCTCTAGATGGCAATGATTACAATGCATAATAAAAAATATAAAAAATCACTATGAGAAACCATGAATGGTTTATATGAATCTGATAATGTAGTGTAATATTTGAATATCATCTTGGGAAGACAAAGAGATGCATTTTCCTCCCATTCTATTGATATATTTAGGTAGTGATGTGTGTGAACACACTAGGACTGCCGATGCACTTTTTTCACTCTTTAGGAGGTTTTTTTCCCCCGGCTTGTATATACGCATATTGCCCTAACGGGCTACTTATCTTTGTACATTCTAGTGGTAATACATTCAGTATTGTCTGTTGAGCTCCAAGCTTCTTTTTCTTCCTTATGTTGTTCGCGTGCTTCCGCAGACGTCTAACTCCAACAATTCGTATAAGAGCAGGTCGCCGCTTCATCTAGGGCATCGTCGAAACCTCTCCGGTTGTAGTCTCAAAATCACAAGAATCGCGATCTGAGATCGTTTTGACCTCCAAACGCGCTATCGAAGCACTTATGCAGGTTATTTCATCTTTTTGTGCCAAAGGTATATACCAGTTTATGTTCGCCAATATAAGCGTCTCAAAGTCTGCTACAGGTTTAGCAGAATTCATCTGGGTAGTTTTGTTCAACTTTTTGAGATGTAGTCAATTTTTTGCATCATGGTATTTTAGTCACCGGCCACGGCTAAAAGAAGTGATGTATTTCATATGTTGGTTGTTGAGGATAAGTTGGATGGTACCAACTACCCATTGTGGGCATATGATGCGACATGTATTGGTTGCAAAAGACTGTGGAACATTGTGTAGGGTGCTGAAAAATGTCCTATCATACCTACAATTGTTACAACTACAAGTACTGAATCTGATGTAGAAGGTGTCGAAGATGATGATATTCTACATATTCTTGTTCGTGCTGCGGTTTCTGCTGCACCTACTGCAAAGCAAATTCGTTGGGATAGCACAGATGCCTAGGCACATGCATTGATAGCTTTGTCTATCAAACATGCCATTATTCCTCACATTCGCTCTTGCAGAATAGCTAAGGATGCTTGCGATACACTTACCACGTTGTACCAAGCTAGGAATGAAGCTCATGTTGCTTACCTCCAAAAACAGTTGGAGAGTCAGCACATGAATGAAGGTGATTCTATGGACAATTTTCTAACAAAGATCAAAGACTTGAAGGAACAATTGATTTCTGTTGATGAGGTTATACCAGATAGCTCACTTGTGCAGACCGTTCTGAATGGTCTTCCTGATTCATATCAGAGTTTTGCTTCTACTCTCCGGTTGATGATGAAAGGCAATCCAAATGCCTTGTCATTTAAGGAGTTAGTCTCTATTCTGTTGCAGGAAGATTAGTCCAGGTAGAATAGGTCCATTATGTGTGTTGCAGATCAAGCTTTCCTGGCTAGTCAGAAGGGCAAAGGAAAATGGAGCTCTTCAACTAGTAAGCAGAAATCTGCTAATTCAGCACGATCGAAGAGGGAAGACAAAGATGAAAAGAAATCAGAAAAGCAAAAATTGTTTTGCAAGTACTGTAAAGGAAATGATCATATCATAAAGAACTGACCAAAACTGGTTGCTAACGACGTAAAGAAGAAAGAGATTGGAATGGTTGTTGCAGAGGCCTCTACACCAAAAACAGAGTCCGCTAATCTTGTGCAGGAAGAAGAATGAGTGTTTACTACTGTTTGTAGTTTTGACCCATCTTCTCATGAGCAGTACATGTCTGCAGTAGACTCAGATGTTTGGTACTTTGACAATGGGGCGACCAAACATATTACCTTGCAACGCAGTTTCTTCACTTCACTCGAGCCTGCCCCTATAGGGATTCCTGTTACATATGTCAACAACTCCTCTTATCCTGTTATGGGATTTGGTAAGATCACTATGACTACTGCTGATGGTAGTTCTTTCACTTTGTCAGATGCTTTATTTGTGCAAGGGATCAAGAAAAACCTGTTATCAATTTTTGCATTAGCGAAGATTGGCTTGTTTGTGAAATTTGTTGATGACAGATGTACAGTTCATGATGTGTCAAATGGTGACGTGATTATTGCTTCTGCCATTTTATGTCATGGATTGTATAAGCTCATAGATTATGAAAGATCTGTTAATGATTCGGCATGTGCAGTACATGATTCTCAAGCTATGTCAGATGCAAAGCTTTGGCATGCACGCTTTGTTCATCTGAATTTTGCTAGTTTGCTACACCTGCAGAAATCCGAAATGGTGTCCTCTTTGCCCAAACTTAAGGCACCTAGAAAACATGTTTGTGAGAGCTGTATTTTGGGCAAAATGCAGCGTTCTTCCTTTCCAAAAGATGGTTCAATTCAGGCTACTCAAAAATTGCAGCTTGTACATAGTGATGTTTGTGGTCCTATGCATACACCCTCTTTTGGAAATTATCTTTGCTTCGTGACTTTCATCCATGATTTTTCCAGGCATGCATGGGTATATCCATTGAAGGCAAAGACCAAAGCGTTCATGTGCTTCAAACAGTTTTTGATTTTGGCCGAAAATCTGTGAGCATGTAAAATGGGCACCCTCCATTTGGATCGAGGAGGGGAATATATGTCTTCTAATTTTAATGCATTTCTGGCTGAACGTGGGATAAAACACTAGCGTACAGTGCTGTAAAATGGAGTTGTTGAACGAAAGAACAGGTCACTCATGGAGATGGCGAGGTGTATGGTCAAGAGTCAAGCTTTACCACATAGTTTTTGGCTTGAGGTTGTTATGTGTGCAGCATATGTTCTTAACAGGTGTCCCACTAAAGCGTTGCAGTCTATCACTCCATATGAGGCTTGGCATGATCGCAAGCCATCTGTTGCTCATCTGCGTGTTTCTGGTTGTTTGGCATATGCATTAGTGCTTGAAAAACATCGCAAAAAATTGGATGATAAAGCAATAAAATGTACTTTTGTTGGGTACAATTCTGAAAGTAAAGGCTATCGTCTGTATCATCCACAGACTAAACGCATTCTGGTTAGCCATGATGTTGTTTTTGTGGAAGATGCTATTCAACCATTGCTTTCATGTACTAAGGAGACATCTATTAGCTCCAAAGACATGTATGATACTTTGCTGCCTCTTTTTACAGGTGGACAGTCTAGTGTTGTTCTTAGAGGCAACTTCTCAGCCTTTGCAGGTTTCATGTGATGATGTAGATCATCCTATTTCTTATGCAAATTTACATGATGCACTTGATGAGAGAGCTAATATTGAGGAGGTAAAAACTATGCCAAAATGGTTGGTGCAGACTTTGCGTGACAACAAATTAGATGCACCTCTGGCATATCGTACTAGATCATGCTCTCATAGTGCCTCTTTTGCATCAGATTGCTATGCTATGGCTGCATCTAGTCTCTGTGATGAGAATGAGCCTGTTTCATTTGATGAAGCACAAAATTCAAAAAATTGGATGGCTGCTATGCAATCTGAATATGATTCTATAATGAAGAATGGTACTTGGTCTTTTATGTGATTTGCCTCCTCGCAAGAAGGCCATTGGCACTAAGTGGGTATACAAGCTGAAGCATAAACCTGATGGTACATTTGATAGGTATAAGTCTAGGCTTGTTGCAAAGGGTTTTGCGTAGGAAAGAGGCATTGATTTTGATGAAACCTTTGCTCCTTGCCGAATGAATATTGTTCATAGCATCTGTGCACTTGCAGCTCATCATGGTTGGAATGTACATCAGTTGGACATTAAAACAACATTTTTGAATGGTGACTTCCATGAAGAAGTGTATGTTTTTTAGCCATGTGGCTTTGTGCAGAAAGGGCATGAAAACCAATTGTACAGGTTAAAGAAGGCATTATATGGTTTAAGCAAGAACCACGTGCTTGGTATGAAAAGATACATGCCTATTTGATTGCACATGGTTTTGAGAACAGTCCAACCGAAAGCACCTTATATGTCAAGCATGCTAATGATGTACTTCTGATCATTGTGATGTATGTTGATGACATGCTGCTCACTGGTGCTCATGAGAAGCATATTGCTGATTTCAAGGCTGATTTACATGCCTCATTTGAGATGTCTGATTTGGGGCATTTGCATCATTATTTGGGCGTTCAGTTTATGCACGTTGATGGTGGAATGGCTTTGTGTCAAATGAAATATATTGACACATTATTGCAGCGTTTTGGCCTTGAAGTCTGTAAACATATTGCCACTCCTATGGATACAGGTTTACGACTCCGTCTTCATGATGCTAGAGATGCATTTGATGATGTTCTCTATCAGCAGGCTGTTGGATGCTTGATTTACTTATGCATTACTTGGCCAGATATTTAGTTTGTTGTCTCACAAATGAGCAGGTTTATGCATTGTCCAAGAGTCAAGCATTGGCAGGCAGTTAAGCGCATCTTTTGCTACTTGAGTGGTACTCGGCTATTTGGGTTGTTTTATCCCAAGGGGGGATCACTACCGCCAGACTTGCATGCTTTTTCTCACTTTGATTGGGCTGGTTGCTATGACGTCCACTAGTGGCTTTTGCTTCATGCTTGGTTGCTCATGTATATCTTGGTTGAGCAAGAAGAAGCCTACTGTGGCCACTTCCAATTGTGAGGCTGAGTATAGGGCAGCTTTCACAGCGACTGTTGAGTGTGTGTGGCTCATACGCCTTATGGTTGATTTGGGTGTTGCTTAGTCTTCTACCACCACCATCTTAACTGATAGTCAGAGTGCATTGGCAGTTGCAAGGAGCCTTGTGTTCCATGCTCGCGCTAAGCACATCGAGGTGCATTATCATTATGTTAGGGAGAGGTTCTTAGTTGGGGAGATCAGCTTGGCATATGAGCCCACACATGAGAACATTGTAGACCTTTTCACGAAGGCTCTGCCTAGGGAGAAGTTTGAAGCTTTCCGCAAAGCTTTGGGCTTACTTCCTTTTGTAGAGTGATTTCCACATAGCTTGGAACTTCCTTATACATGAGTGCCAGCTCGTTGTGCACCGCATCACTCCCAGAGGGGATTTATTGATATATTTAGGCAGTGATGTGTCTGAACACACTAGGACTGTCGGGGCACTTTTTTCCCTCTTTAGGAGGTTTTTTTCCCCCGGCTTGTATATACAGCTATTGCCTTAACAAGCTACTTATCTTTGTACATACTAGTGGTAATACATTCAATATTGTCTGTTGAGCTCCAAGCTCCTTCTTCTTCCTTGTGTTGTTCGCGTGCTTCCGCAGACATCTAACTCCAACACATTCCAAATTATTGTATGTGTATTATAGTCAATGCATGGATTACTATTATAAATAAAGGGTATTCCTAAGATGACATCATATGATTGTAAAGGAGTTAAAGATGTTCGATCATCATTATAAGAAGCTATACAAATTTTAGCATTCCTTACTTGATATGTAACATTATATGTATTTCCTTGAAATCACGATTAAACTTCATAAAGAGGTGGAAAAAAATATAACTATAATTGTCTAAATAAAGATTGAGAAATAAAATCCCCACTATTTGTACATGGAATTCTTAGTTGTCACTCTGTTGGTTGAAGAAGTTTCTCACATGTGTAGCCAAGGGCACCAACAAAGCCTCAGAGCCATGAAGCTAAGAAGCAAAGGAAGTATAAATAAGGATGGACAAGGTAATAATAATATCTATGCCTTGATGATTCCCTTAGTCTTAAATGGAGGAGCATTGGGAGTGTTCGAAAAGCCAATGTATATATGCAAGTTGTCAAGCAGACTCCTCCAACTATTGGCCTATTTTTTTTGTGGATCTATAAATTGACTCACAAATGTACTGATAATATTAATGCATCTGACATGCATATGCAGGCTCTAATACCATTATTGCAAGTTTTTACTTATGTGAAAACATAATCTCCCCCACATGCTTTGTCAAACTTTTCCTAAAGCATATGTATTTATAGATGATCCTTATTTATCCAAAAATAAAAGTTTTAATAAGTAAAGCAAAAAAGCAAAAAATAATTATTGTCTTACAAAAATCATCATAAAAAGTAGTTCATATATCAATCTATAAAAAAATGTATCTATATGTTTTAAAAAAAAATCATAAGCCTTTTACATTAAACTCATTAAATATAGAGATTTTTTTTTATAAAAATTATATAATATATATAGAACTTGAACAATTATGAGATGTCTATACATTCATGATCCTTAAGCTACTAATTGAGACACAAATCACATTAAATTCCTTTATCTATAAAACATAATATGGATAATGTCATATATTTGAGCATGTAACAAGTGATTATTATGTGGCAAGTAAAATAAATAAAATCCAATAATTTCAATAACTCCATATATGATAACAATGAGAGCTAATTATACAAGTGTACATGATACTATTTCCACCCACCATGTATAGGATATGCAAATCACCAACTGTGATTTGATTGATGCCATGTTGATTCTGAATGATGCATTATCCTAGATCTAGATAGTTGATTAGATGCATTTTTTCATATGACTCATATTAAAGAGTGTCTTGCCACTTTTCATGAAAAAAATCATGGAAATTTATATCTTGGAAATCATCATGCTTGTTCCATTGAAGAGATTGGCAAAATGCACCTTTTTTAATATGGTACTCATGAGCTAGTCATCCATGATGTGAGGTATGTTTCAAGCATCACGAGGAGCATCTTATCAATTGCATAGATGGGTGTGCATGGATATAAAATTCTATTTGAGAGAGGATTATGAAATCTCATAAAAGGGCCAAGGATAATTGTAAAATGCACAAAGAAGAGGACTTTGTTATATTTGCATAGAAAAGCCTTCTTGGTCAAATTTATTGATTAGTTGACATAAACTCCCATGAGGAGCTATGGCATTAAAGGCTTGGCCATATGAGACAAAAAGGCCCATACAAGCTATCTTCTATTGGCAAGCTTGATGTTAATGACATAAATCTTGATGTTTGTAATGATTATTAGCATAGTAAACAAGTTTATTTTTTACTTCGATGTGTCTCGTAAAGCTATTTTTCTTCATCTTGTTCATTTTGATAAATGTGACATGCTTACCCATCGCATGAAGGGTAGTCTTTATTTTATTTCCTTCATTTATGATTTTTCCAAGTAGCTTTGGGTATATTTATTGAAATCAAAAGATGCGGCCTTCGTTGTAGCCTATATTTAAGAGATGGTATACATTTTTTACCACCTAGACATATAGAAAATTAAAATTTTTACATGTGGACACTGTGGGATTAAGTTTTTATTTATTTTCTTTGTTGATGATTTTTCCAAGTAGCTTTGGGTATTTTTGTTGACATTGAAAGATGAAGCCTTTGCTACATTTAAGAGATTTTATTCATTTGTGACCACCCAAACATGTAGAAAATTGAAATGCTTACACATGGACAATGGGGGTAAGTTCACAAGTGTTGGATTTTCAAAACTTTGTGAATTAGCATAGATTGTCATTCTTCTAATGGTGTGGTTGAAAAGTACAAATAGGATGCTTTATATAAAGGTTAAATGTTTTTTGTCACTAATGATCTACTTCATTATTTTGGGGAGAAGCACTAAAAATTGCAATTTATGTTTGCTATCAATCCCTTTATATGTTCCAAAAGAGGTTTGTTTTGGCAAACATGTATCATATGAGCATCTATGCATATTTCGTTTGTGATGCATTTGTGTACATAAGGCCAGAGATGAAGGTAAAACAAGCTATCATATTTGGTTACCTCAATATGATCAAAGGTGGCCCTACTTCTAGGAAATGGTAGTCAAAAAAATTTTATACATAATGTGATAGTACTCCTCAAGAACTATCAATTGCTATATAAAACTTGGCTATTTGATACATACAGGTAGATCAAAAGTCAAACCCTAATTCCAATTTTTGGTGTGAAAACTAGTTTAAATGTGAAAAGAAGTAGATACACTTGTCAAAATCATATCAAAAGATAGAGTTAACCTAATTCCAATTTTTGGTGTGAAAACTAGTTTAAATGTGAAAAGAAGTAGATACACTTGTCAAAATCATATCAAAAGATAGAGTTAACTCTATATATCATATACTAACACTTGGCAAGTTCAAATTTTGAAAATAGTCCTATTTTTAGGGGTTTTCTAAATCCCAATTAAAAAATCTGATGAGCTTTACAAAAGTGCTTTTTTAAAATATTTTGAGACTTGAATGGCATTGACTTGTTGGTATGCAAAAAGAACATGTCTTGTGCACATATTTTCAACACTTTTTGGAGAACTCTTCATGTGAGGCTTGGAGAAGGAGGCCCTTCAACTTGAAGTGGTGGATTTTTGTCTTGTTCATCATCTAAAAGGTGTGCAATAGCTTGGAACCTATTTATTTTGAAAAAGATCATCTTCAACTTTGGAGATTGACAAGTTTTGGAGATTTTGAAGTTATGGATAGGCGGTTATCTTGCATACTCTCTATGCTATTTTGTGACTTCATGTACTTCATCATGGATTGTAATGAATATATCTAGAGTTATCCTCCTTCCATGTCTCTCATGTGTTGTCTATCCTCCATCTTGTCTTTATTTTCTCTGTTTGTATATTTATTATGGGCCTAAAAACCAACAATTAGTGTCAAAGCAGGAGAAGTGGGAGTACATTGAGAATTTGACCACGTGTAGAACAATAACATTCCTATGGCAATTGCATATTAAGTTCCACTATATACTCAACAAAGGTATGCAAATGATCAATCTTTATGAAGATGTTCAATATAGTATTGAAGAGTTATACACTATGAGGGATCACATCAAAAGAACATGGAATATTGCAACTATTACAGTTACAACATACAACCTATATTTGCTAGAATTTTATATTTGTTGGATTTGTTGGAACAAACAATTTTGGAAGCATCGCTTCCTTCTGTACTTGTGAAGTGATATTCAAACTACTAGTCAACCTTTTAGTCTTTGAAGTTTATCACTCTATGGTAGTTGGCATCTACATCTTGGTGGTTATGGAGGAAGACTAATGTGAGCGAGGAGTTTTTTCTCTACATTCAAAACTTTATGGTGGACTTACAACACTTTCTTTTATTTGTCTATGTGTGTATAATAGGCATAGATGAGAGCATATAACCTTGATTTGAAAAGGATTGGCCTACCTCAATAATCTTGGGTGTATGTTTGAGTCTATATCCTACATTAATATGGTGTCATATATTTGTCTCTATCCTTCTAATTAGTACTTGATTGAGAAGAGTGGGGGATGTGGGAGTTCTCCTTGTGATATATGTGACGGGAGTGCTCTTCATGTCTAAGGTCCTTCTATGTGTTGGTGCATACTTCTATTGATATATAACACAAGTGTTCAGCAACAATTATTGATCAAAAGCCAAACCCTCATTTCAAAAATAATGTGAAAAGCAATATGTCATGTGTCGAAATCATACAAAAATAAGATTTTACGACACAATGACTATTATTAGCCAATAAACCACTTAGAATAATAAAAATATGTAAAAGAAAATTCATACATCATGTCAAAACTTTTGTCGAGATTTACAAAAGTCTTTTATGATTTAAAAAGCAAGTCTTAGCATTTGTATATAAAGACTAACACTTTGGACACATAATATCATCACTTCAGAGTGCTCTATTTATGAGCTAGGCTTAGAGAAGAAGACCATTCAACTTGGAGAGGTGGGGCTTTGTTTTGTTCATCATCTACAAGGTATGAAACAACGTGGATCTTATCTATCTGGAGGAGATCATCTTGAACTTTGAAGATTGTGAAGCTATAAAGATGTGGAGTTATGGGCAGCTTGAATCTCTTGCATATTCACTATGCTATCTTGTAACTCCATATACTTCAATTTGGATGCAGATCAGCTCATGATAGATGTAGAAGAGTTAAATCTTCATGATAGATGCAGATCAAGCTCAACCTTATATTCATCAATGATATGCAAATAATCAATCTTTATGAAGATGTCGAATATAGAGTTGAAGAGTTTCGCTCCAAGAAGAGTCATACCAAAAGTTGGCAAATTGCAATTGTTATAGTAGCTACAAACATGTTGTATTTGTTGGAGTTTTATTATTGGATAGATTTGTAGGAATAAACAATCAACAAAAGTTTTGAAGAGCATTGCTTTCTTATGTATTTATGAAGGGATGTTTAAACTACTAGTCAATCTTCGAGTGCTCATTGAGGCTAGTCACTCAACCATTTATATGGTAGCTAGCATCTACATCTTGATGGTTATGGAGTCTTATGTGAGCAAGGAGGGGTCTTATCTCTACATACAAAACCTTATGGTGGAGTTGCAACACCTTGTTTTTGTGTGTGTTTGTATAATAGGTGTATATGAGAGCATATGAAAAGGATGGGCCAACCTTGATAATTTTGGGAGTATATTTGAGTCTATATTGTATCTTTTTTTTTTTTTGCATCGTATATTTGCCTCCATCCTTACAACTAGTACTTGGTTGAGAAGAGTGGAGAATATGTAAGTTCTCCTTGTGATGTGTGTTATTGGAGTGCTCTTCATGTCTAAGGTCCTTGTGTGTGTTGGTGGATACTTAGCATGATCTGTGAAAATTAAATAGGTAAATCATTAACTAATAGCAATAACTTCAACATATAACAGATATTTTAATTTAGCCTATTCCCCTAGTATCAAGCTAGGAGGGTATTGTTAGAAAAAGTAAACAACTTTCCACCAAGGAGCTCTACTAGCAACTAGAAGGCAAAAGAAGTGAAAATCACAAGTAAAAAATGGTGGTCAAATTTTTTTCTAAGATAACATGATAATTTCCTCAATAACTATCTACGATATATAAGATTTGGGTGTTGGGCAACAAACTATTGATAAAAAGCCAAACCTTAGTTTTCAAAAATTATGTGAAAAGCATGTTTTAATGTGAAAACTATGTTTTAATGTGAAAAGCAATATGACAAGTGTAAAATCATATAAAAAGATTTTAATTTTCAATGGCTAGTATGAAATAGTAAATCACTTAAAAATTATGTGAAAAGCATTTTCTAATGTGAAAAGCAAAATGACACATGTCAAAATCATATAAAAAGAAGATTTTTTTATTCAATCACTATTATTGGCTAGTAAATCACTTATTTCTATGAGATTTACATAATGCAATTTTTTAGTTTTTTAAGGTTTAAAAAACAAATCTTAGCAAGTCTATATAAAGACTAAAACTTGGGCACATATTATCATCACTTGGATTGCTCTATTCATGAGCTAAGCTTAGAGAAAGAGGTCCCTTCAACTTGGAGAGATGGAACTTTGTCTTCTTCATCATCTACGAGGTGCACAACTACTTGGAACCCTTATCTGTTCCGAGTAGATCATCGTTAACTTTGAAAATTGTGAAGCTATAAAGATTGTGGAGTTATCGACAACTTATCTCTCTTGTATATTCTCTATGCTATCTTGTAACTTCATGAACTTCAACTCGGAATGTAATTAATATATCCAGAGCATGGCTCTTTTCATCTCTCTCATGTATTGTTTACTCTCCTAGAAACCAAAAAAATTTGATGCATTCATGACATATACTCAAAAAAGGGTTTAAAAGAAGTCACGTAGATATGTACAGGAAAGGAATGCCAATGATGGCCCAATCATTCTTGTTCTTCATGTAGATGCCATGTTGCTACAAACACATTCAATGCTCTAAAACAGCAATTGCATGTTGCATTCTCAATAAAAGACATTGAAGAAGCTAAGCAAATTCTTGGAATGATAGTAAAAAGAGATGGGTGGCAGTATATATTGCCCTTATCTCAAGCAAAGTACATAGAAAGTACTTAGCAAGTTCAACATAACTTATGTGAAGCCCCTTGGAGTGCCCTTGCAACCACAAGTGAAGCATTCCAAGGGAGATTGCCCAAACAATGATGATGCAGCGAACTACATAAGTGAACCACAAGTTACATGTTTTGATTGCTACTAGGCTTGACACAATTGACATAGTGGGAATTGAGAGCTCGTAGATGGAAGGCAAATTGAGATGCATCATGCAATTAAGTCCATTTTGAGATTCTCAAAGACAAAAAACAAGTGCCTTTATAATGGGAAGGGTCTGTTGAAATTTAAAGGATTTTGTGATTCAAATCTAGCAAGTGATGTGGATATAGGTAAATCCACAAGTGGCTATGTATATACACTTGCAAACAATGTTGTTTCATGATGCACTAGACTTCAAAGGCTAGTTGCATTATCTTCTATGAAGGCCACATAGGCTCATATGGAAGCTACATGGTTGACATGTTTATGCAACAGGTTTGGTTTGCCTGACAACGCACCTGTTCTTGCATGTCATAATCAAATTTTATTAGAGATGTAGTTGAGGATGGCTTGATCACTTTGATCAAGGCCAACACATCACAAATTCCACCAATTGCTCCTACGAAGTGCACACAACTTCATTTATGCCTAGAAATGGTGGGGGTTGCATAGCCTTTGACTGAAAGGTTATAAGGGATTAAGGCCCTAAGGATTGTCCCTCTGCTTTTTTATTGTTCCACATGATAGCTCTATCTAAGAGCTTTCAAAACATACCTCTCATATTTTTACAAAACATACCTCTCATATTTTTACCCCCCTACTTAAGGAGATGATAAGTATTTTGCTTGATTTATATCGCTGCTAGACACTTGAGCCAATTCACACTAGCCAAGCACCCAAAGCTCTAATTTTAAAAGAACTTGCTCCTAAGGCCTCTTATCTCAGGTGAGGAACATTAACAAACCTTGTATGTGTGTGACCTCTATCTTTGTATATCGAGCTTTTTCAAAAACTCTCTCTCACGTCTCATTACTAGGCACCGTCTTAGAGCTTAAAGCATAGATTTGGGTAGCTTTGGTGAGTTCTTTCAATTACCAGCTCTCAAAGGACAGATCAGTCATTTCTTGAGAATGGTTTGAGTTGGAACCAACATTTTTTTATTCCACTATGAAGCTTTCCTCTTTCTAATAATTTTTTCTTTTATCTCAAATTAAGTTTACTTACTTCCGAGTCATCATGTAAGAAGTGATAAGTAAAAATGTGTTGTTCATTGAATTCCACTTTTGACCATCCACTAAACTAATTTTTTTCCTTTTTTTCTACATTATGTTGTGCTAGGTATATGCGGAACATTGTATATTAGTACAAAATAAATAGTACATGAACAAACTTTCTAGATCTTTGAAACTTTGGGTACTTTGAATACATGTGTATACACACAAACACATATGCATACATACATACATGTGTGTATACACACATACACACACACATACATACATGTGTGAAACATACACATACATTTCTATCCATGAATGCATATGCACATACATACATTTACCCATCTACATACATGTGGGTTTGTTTGTGTACACACACATTGCTTCCATTAACTTCAACACTCAAAAAAATTCATTCCAGGTCAATCCCAATCAGCCACTTCCACTGGTTACTGTGAGAGTGGCCAGCCTAGCCATGAGTATGCTCGCAACTCCCATTACATGTGCTATGTCAGGTCATAATTCCACCCTGACAAAAATGAGACCCGTCGTCCAAACTATTCCCCAGCATAGGCATGGATATGTTCACCATTCTTCATTGCATGTGTAATGTCTGGCTGTTTTTGGCATGATGACATACAAAAAGAACTACAAGCTCAAGCATAGAGAATAAATTTCATCTCTGCTTCTGCATTATCAGCTCAGAAGTCAATCTGAAATGTTTTTTGGTTTGGCTGTAATAGGACAGCCAATGGCTTAGCAATGGGCATCAACAATGTGATATCTGTTCAGCAGCTTTTCTGTGTTTTTTTGGGAAAGGTATAGCTGCTGCTAAAGCCTATTCCTTCTAATACATGTCCCTGAACCTTTCATGTAAAAGCCAGATTCCAGAGGGTCATTTAAGGCCCCTAGAGTCATGAACATGTAAAATTAAAATTAGATCAACCTCTGGAACCCAAATCCTCGATGAAAAAGACACAGATTTCAGCTAGTTCGTTTAAGCCTGCAGGGCCTACAATCAGCATGCCATCAACATATAAAACTTAAATAATCAGGTTGACGAATGTGTCTTTACATGTGTCGCATGTATAAGCAATGATAAGACTCTTGATGAATCCCTATGAGAGCATGAAAAAGTCAACCCTTTTATATCATTGACAAGAAACTCGTTTTGGCCTCTAGACTCCTCTTGAGTCCACAAACTAGATGCTTTTCTCCTAGAATAGCAAATCCCTCAGGTTGCATCATGTGTAACTCATCCTCTGGTCACCATGTACAAAGGTTGTCTTTATGTCAACTTGGTACAGGTACAGGTCAAAGATAGTATTGCGAGTAGTTATGTTTGCTGTGAGAACAAAGATACTCCTGAATAAGCATTTCGACTACACATGAGAAAGACCTCTTGCATGTCAACACTCTAAATTTGTGCATATCCTTTGGCAACAAGCTCCTCTTGTTCTCAGGCTTGCCATTTAAAGTTCTGCCATTGAAGAACCTTCTATTGGGCTTGGTCTTCCTGCCGTTATGCAGCTCTACCAAGTCGCAAGAGTTGTTTGCATGTCAGGCCTTTTATCTCCTCTGCATAGACTACTTCTGCTAGTCACGAAGCTTGCACACCCTTGAGCTCCTTGACAATAAGAGGCTCTCCTTCATATGTGAGGAGCACATACTGAAAGGATGGGTCAAGTATTTACACTTGTCCCCTGAGCCATGTAGATCCCCTGAGCCATGTCGGTTCAGATTTAGTGGAATATTTCCTGCTTGCTGCTGCTTGGCAGCAGAATGCTCCCCCAAATCTGGTTATCAGCAAGCTCTTGCTGCACTCCAACTTCAAGGGCATAAGATGGTTGTTCACATGAGCCATGTAGACCTGATCCAATGGTCTATATTGTCTCAATCACTTCCAGATCTAGTGAAATGTCTCTTGCTTGGGTTGTGAGGCAACAATAAGCTTCCATCTGGTCATCAGGATGCTCTCACCACTCTTCAGAGTAGAGGGTGGTTGTCCAACATGGTCTAACAAGAGGATAAGCTGAGTACAAAAACAGACCTGATAAGTCCCTGTGACACTTTTCTAGATCAATTGTTGGCTGGCCATGTTGAAATTTTGACTATTTCTTTGGTCTCGTCAAGGAAGCACATGATTTGAGCAAATTTCCTCATAAAGAAGGGCATCCTGCCTCCTAGCTACTTTTTTGAAATGAGCAAGCCATCTCTAAATCTTGTCTCATCCTCCTAAGGTGACCTTGATAGATATGGCATCAAGCTTGCTCTTGAGCTCGTGTTGAAGTTGAACAAAGCCCTCAAAATCAAAGATACACAAGTTAAGCTCACCATACAAAACCTCCTCAAGAATGCCACCCTTCAATGTTGTGTAACAAAGCATATCAAAGATACAGACTACAATTTTGGTGACCCCTCTGCAAAATTGCGAGGGAGATTAGTTATCCTCTCACAACAACATATGGCCCTCGAAACCAATCCATTTGGGGTTTTGGTCAGCACGCATACGGTGCTCTCACAAACATATGGATTATCCTCTCAGCCGATTCATTTGAAGTCGAATTCTATGGGACAATAAGCCCCTCTTAACCATATGTTCATAAAAACCACTAAATTGAGTATTAATGTACTCTATTCCATTATCCTAGGAGGGCATTTCAAATTTTTCCATTTTTTATCCTATCTAAGTCTAATGAGAAAATAAAACCTTTTTTAAAGCAACAAGTGTTTCTCCTTTGTCCCTAAGCAAATAAAACCAACACTTCCTAGGATAACCCATCAAATAAAGTGATAGGATGTAGAGTCCCGACGTGGCAAGCATGGAGAAAACATTGAAGTAAACTAAATCTACTGGTAGTAATTTGAAAGTGGAGTCGTCGTCGTCGTCATCATCATCATCATAATAATAATAATAAATAATGATAATAATAATGATAATAATAATAATAATAATAATAATAATAATAGGAAGTTTACCTGCTTTTCACAACAAATTCATTAAAAGAATCAAGCTTGGTGCCTTTGGCAACCAAGTTATGTGAAGGAGTAAAGATGTAAAGGCCTTTCTAGTCTATGTGCTCACGCCTCTTGTGCCAAAGCTTCTGGACATCTTTGACTTCTATCACGGCACCACAAATTTGAAACACCCGAAGAGTGCTCCTCCAAAAAGACAGTATGAAGTCCCTTGCTATCACATGCACTCAAACTTGTTCCTCTAACAATCTTCCACGACATTATGATGAAGAGGATATGGAATCCTTGAAGATCCAAATGGCTGACTCATGAAGGGATCTCGCTTCTTAGTGTGGACTTGGGTTTTCTTCAAGCCTTATACATTAACTATAAAGTGAGAATAGACAACAAAAAGTAATATTAAAGCTAAACAAAAGACTTTACTGTCCTCACAAGGCCTCTTTCTAGCCCAAGATCAAAGCCAATAATTGCAGCAAAGTTGAAGAACATTTCTAGAACTCCACAATTGATCGAGTCTTGAAGTCCTTGATTGTACAACAAAAACCTCATGAGTTCTATATAAAAACGAGAAGGAAAGTAGAGAAAAGTGCTCTTTTTGGGAAGAAAAAAACCAAAAAACGAATTTCAAATTAAAAAAGTAACACAAGCTTTTCTAATAATAAGAAGCTAACAATAGCCAAGTAGCTAGGTCTAATGCCAAATTTCCTAAAATTCGTCAAAAGCCAGCCAAAGGCAAAATCTTCTCTGATTTGATTTTCAAAAACAAAAGTTGCTTATTAAAGCTTAAAAACATGCGGCGCATGGTGCAGTTTACATTCACGCCGGCCGTTTTTGCTTGAAAATGGGCCTATCAACGGCCCTCACTTCGTTGCACACAAAGGCACAGGCATGCGGCGCGTAGAGCGTCTTACCAACACGTCAGCCGTTTCATTTGAAAACTTTGCCCCGACCACGAAGGGACCCGGGGGCAGCATCCATCTAAGGCGCAGATTGGAGGGCCAAGCCACACACCCGCCGGCCAACTTACTTGTTATTTTGCCCCAGCCTCAACGAGACCAACGGGCAGCACCCACCTAAGGCACGGACGGGAGGGCAAGGCCACACACCCGCCGGCCAACTTACTTTTACTTTTGCCCCGGCCTCGAAGGGACCCAAGAACGGCACCGACAAAAGGCACGGACGGGAGGGCAAGGCCACACAGCCGCCGGCCGCATGAAAACGGGCCTATCAGCTGCCCTAGCTTCACTTTGCACATAGGCACAAGCGCACGGCACACGAAGCGTCTTACATTCACGCCGGCCGTTTCCCCCATAGTGTGTTCCCACGCCCCATACGGCCCGACGAGAAGCACGACACTTCCTTTTGATGAACTCTAGGCACGCCGACCAAAGAGTAAAAGATAGGGACAAATTTTGACCAAAGACTAAAAGATAGGGACAAATTTTCCAACTGATGAAAATTTCGGCCTCGGGGCGCTCACTACCCTGGCCGATGCGATACCCTCACGGGAGAACACGGTTTAGTAAGCCTTTTTGCTTCCGAAATGTTGCTTGGCTCGGGGGTGACTCAAGTAAATGATATTACAATGTTTGCAAAGGGACACATCTTGCGGTCGACAAGTGGGTTACGCACGTTTCGTTTCGGCACCGACAACATCACTGTTTTCCATAGCACTCTATCTTGCAAGCCCACCCACAGTGGAGCATGGAGGCACTGCCCTATGTTGCTCCCAAATTTAAATCTCGAAGACGGGGCCCCCCACCCCAAAGTGATGCAACTTACGAAGACAGGTGTGCGACTTACGATGCTACCCCGACCCAGAGAACAAGGCAGCCTTGCTGGCATATGGAGGACGAATCCTCCCTCCCCACGGCGGGTAGCCGCGGAATGAAAATCGTGGGGCCAAAACCATGAAGGATTACGTGAATGGGAGTCGGCCGACAAGCGGGTCGAATCCATAAACACATGAACGAGCGAATCATCGTGTCTTACATAGGATCATAAAAGATCCGAGTGACCTCTCACGCCGACCCCCGGGCCCGTGCCACTCGGGCCTGAAGCTCTGATCCGCTGCCGTTTGTCGACGACCCAAACTGGGGCCGATGGAAGACGTTGCGACATACATAAAAATTTTATGCCAAAAGGAGTCGAGGACCAACGGCCAATGTATCTCATGTAAAAAAAATTTGCCCTTTTTTTTGCTGACGGGTCGACGACCGACACCGTCGATGGTGGATTCACAGACCGATAGAGAGCCAAAGCTCTGATACCAAATGTGACGGTCCAAGTCCAAGGGGGGTTTTGTCTTGAGCCCACAAGGAGAAGGACAGCCACGAGTTTAAGGGGCAATCCCCTTAAGTAACCCGGAAGCCGAAGCACGACATGATGTTGAGATGGCCCGGAGGCCGGTTGCAACGGAAGACAGGAATTCGCCCGAAAGATGTGAGGAATGGCCGCTGAAGGCGGGTTGGCCCGGCGATACGTTGACGTCAAGTCCATGGTTGCCGTTTGCAAAGAGGCATAGTGGCTCTCCTTTGCCATACACGTCCAAAGTCCCTTTGAGTGAGCGGGCAAGAAGAGGGACGGGCCGGCCGGCAGACCGTTTTAGGTGCAAGACCTGTCAAGGATGGACAGGGGGCGTTCCCGTTGCCGAGAATCTACCCACGATGCAAGGGACAACCAACGTTCCCAAGAAAAATGAGAAAGGGAAGGCTCAACACACATGCCCAAGGTGCTTCATTGCGCGGACGTTCGGGGCATTCCTAGCCGGTCCCTCGTCCAGAGGAATGCACAATTACCACTCCCGTTATAGTTGCGCACAATTCAGTGAAGCAGGGCAAACCACCCAAGCACCAAGGTGCGCTGGATAGAAAACCAAGGAGGCAAGCAGAGGGGCATGACACTAACCCCACAGTACTAGAGGATCTAAGCATGACCAAATCTTCTTTCTCTTATTACAAAGGTCAACTCGAGAATCATTGTTTGTTACGATCATGCATAGGTCTTTCCATAGCTCATAATGTTTATGACTCTTAATGATAATACCTCTTTTAAAAAAATGTTTTTCCTTATTCCCTGTCATTGACACTTTTTGTAAACTATATTGAGATTCCTCGAATTTCTTAACAACTAAGGTTATGTTTCCACCATGACAACCAATTGAATTGAATTGAGGAGTTCCTCCAATTTTTTTATAGCTTGAACAGATTTATCAATTTCCCTAATGGAAAATGCATATTCTATATGGAGCTTCAATAGTCTATCAAAAAATCTCATAAAAGCATTGAAGGTGTAAAGGTGAACATTAACTAAAGGAAATAGAATAATGAGATTCCAAACCTTATCCGACATGTCACGATTAGGTGTACCTAACATGGGACACCTCGTTAAAGGTATATCCCATTCCGTAGATGGAGATGCATCTGTGTCATCATCTAAATCATCTATGTTGTTTTGTTTTCTCTTTGTTGGTTTATAACCTCGTGTTCAATATGGGCAAGGATAGAGAGAAGATGCACCTTGTTTGCAACCTAACATGCATTTGATAGTCTTTGAGTCTCCACCCAAATGCCACTCTACCTCAAACTCATCTAGGCCCTCTACATTGAATTTTGCACTATGAATTTGAGAAGTTATCACCTTTGTGATCCATGGGGTCCTACTAAACATCCATGAAAAAACATCATTGGATTCTTTAGGTACTTCAATAGCACCTAACCAACATATATCTTCCTCGGATTGAACATTGTATGTAAAGTGATGGGTAGAGTTTTCACTTTCATCAAAATCGATGTGTGTCATAGCTTCATTCATGAATGTCACACCAAGTCTCTCGACACGTCGTCCCTTAATGATTTCATTCGTCTAACTTCAATATAAACTTAAGTTTGGAATCACAATCTACATCAAATAACAAAAGTTATATCAATATAAATACCATGAATGTCATTATCAAAACAATGGATATGCCTTGAATTGAGGATTTGTAAAATTGAACCATTGTCCTTTGAAGCCTCTCCAAATTGAGAAACATGTACTATATGTAAATGGATCCTTTTCTAGATGAATTTTTCAACTCTTTCTTAGATGTAGCAAAATGATAAATGGATGAAGGCATAATATCTTCTATATGCAAGTAATGGCAAAGAGTATTAGCTATATCCTCATTGGTCATCTTCTTCTTTAGAGATACCTTGTACAGGCATGGAGAAATACTTTGCAAAATACCTTTGTTTTGTAACGCCTTCTACAAAAGATTATACAATGCAGTGTATCCTCCAATACTAATACGTGCTTCATCACATACCATCTATACCTCCCTAGGAGTAATAATATCTTCTAAGTTTCTTGCAAAATCTTTAATCACTTGCGTCTTAATGCAATTTCCTATTGGTGACTTCAAAATAGTAAGCATATGTTTGTTTTTTTTTTTAAATAAAGGAAGTTCGGCCTTAGCCTACTCTCCCAGACTTGAATTAATTAAAAGAAAAGTACAAGAGAAGGGGATTAGTGCCCACGGGATCCCCCGAATCCCACAGAGAAGGGGTAGCTTTTACAGAGTTTAGATGGCATTACAAAAAAGATTAATCACCCTCTCATCTCCCTCTTCGAGGCCCACTTGGGTTTAAGCTTGTTGTTCAAACAAGAATTCAACAATTTTAATTGATTCTCTATTGTTAATAAAGCATTGACATCTTTGACAAATGACCTACACAATAAGAAACTCAATCCGAAAGTCTTGTAACATGAATAAACAAGTGAAACATGAACCTATGGCATGGGTAGCTCAAAAAGCCCAAGGTAGAAGGAATAGTGGAGCCCAATCACAAGCTAGATCATTTGCAAGCGGTTCACATGGTTCTTGTGATCCCCAAACTCAAGCATCTCAAGCTCATGAGGCTTCCATAGACATTGACACAGAGCATGAGCCACCAAGAAAGAGTACAAGAGTAGAGCATGATCCACAAGAGCACCCACTTGGCTCTCTTGGAGGAGCATCTATACGTGCTAGCTTGCAAAGACAACGTAAACAAGAAGCCACACAAGCAATCATGAAAGCTTTTATACAATGTGGTTTGTCTTTTAATGTTGCACGGACACCGGCATGGAGAAATGCCATTGACAAGGTATCACTATTAGGGTTTCGTTGGCAAGGGCCTACCTATGAAGAGTTGAGGACAACGGAGCTCAAAAAAGCAAAGGAAGCATTAGAGAGAGAGCTTGAGCCCATGAAAGAGACATGGGCAAAGTATGAATGCACAATCGTGTGTGATGGATGGACGGACATACGAAAGAGGAATGTGTACAACATTTTGGTGCATTGTTGCAAAGGGACCATGTTCCTTCGAGCCATAGATGCATAGCTTCTAGTACTACAGTCACATGTGAGTGAACTGATTTCTGAATTTTCAGTTTATATTTGATTGTGCAATGATCATGTTGGGGTAAAGGTCCTAAATGACCCCCTTATTTGTACACATTTGTATAGGCCTTTTATAAGGCTTAATGTACTCATTATTTATTCTTTTGGCCAAGTTCAATGTGAACTTGGCCAGGTCTTATAAAAGTGAACGCAAATAAACTTAGGGCTCACTTCTTTCTTTAGTGAAGCCCCCAAACAAGCTGCCTCTCTCCAAATTCGAATTTCTCGAACTCCATCTCTATCTATCTGCTGCGTGGGCTGCTCCTTGCACCTCAAGCCCTTCTACTCAGCCAAAGGGCGTATTACCACAGCTGCTGCATCACCCGAGCACATCTCCTCAGCTCAACAACTGGTATCAAAGCCTATATTGGGCCTCAAATCTGCTGCGCAGGTTCTCTACAGAAGCATACACTCACCATTTGGCAAAATCATCAAGTTTCATCGTGAAGAAAGGGTCCAAAATCCGTTGTACCATCATTTTCAGTGATGTTCCAGCTTTTCGTCGCGAAGAAAGTGATTTTTCTCTGGTTTTATCGCGAAGAACAGGTGTTTCTCAGCAAAATCTCAAAGTTTCCAACAAGAAAAGGTGTTTTTCAGCAAAATATCGATTTTCCAGCGAATTTCTCAGTTTTTGCAGGTCTTCTCACTCTCAACTTGCTGAGCATACATAGTGGGAGATACATTTTGCTGTAATTTCTATAGTTTCAGCAAAATTGACTCATGTATGAGAAGTTGTGGAGTATTTTGCCATAATTTCTTGTAAAACATTGGCAAAAATTGGGGCTTTTGCTCCTACATGCATCTAAAGGCTGAGTATTAGCCTTATGTACATTCTTTGAGGTTAAAAACAACAAAATTAGTTGTTTTTGAGCATAAATTGAGTTTCTGAAATTCTCTGCGCAGAAAATTCAGAGATCAGTTTTGTGCCCAAAATCACCCCATTTTTGTCTCAAATTGCTCTTGTGACCATTTGGAACTGTAGTGCATCATCTTTGGAGGCTGCACTTTGATTTTGGTGCATTTGCCCAAAATTCCAGCAAGTTTTTCATTATGCAACTATGGCGTCATCCTCCTCAGATGTTAAGAACCTATTTGAGATTCGACGGTTTGAGGGAACAGGTTTCGACTTATGGAAGGAGAGAATTCAGGGAATCCTCTTCTTGAAGGATTGTGACAGGGCATTGGAGGCAGAGAAACCAGAGGACATGTCGGAAGATGCATGGTTTACTTTGAACAAAAAGGCCATTATATACATAAAAATGGCTGTTTCCGATGAGATTCTAGTAGATCTCAAAGGTTTGACCACTGCTTTTGAGTTATGGGCAAAACTCAAGGCGACGTATGAAAACACTACGCCTGTTAACCAAGTACACCTGATGCGGAAGCTTGTTGGCATGCAGCTTGATGAGTCCAAGAGTGCAGCTGAACACTTGTCATCGTTTGCAGGTACTTTGTCACAGTTGCAAGACTCAGGAATGCCTCCTTTCGATGCATGGTAGATTCGGTTCGCGAACCGATAAGGTAAGGTTCGTTTTTTAAGGTTCGAACCGAACCGAACGAACCTTACGTAAGGTTCTTTGCTGGAATTTTTTTTTGTATTTTTAAGTTCAATTTTTCGGGAACCAAACTTATCTTTCAAGCTATAATCTCTAGCTTCAAGCTCTTGGTTTAGTCCTTAATGGCTTGACCTCAGCTCTACATTCAGGTGTGAGCACTCAGCTCTGAGGCAAAGTAAAGATCAACATTGCATATTTCAGCCCATAAATTATCTCAATGTTTCATATTCTAGCCCATATATCACCTCAACTTTGCATATTCCAACCCATATATCACTTCGCATCACCTCAACCAAGGTAAGGGTTATATATACACACACACACATATACATATATATATATATATATATATATATATATATATATATATATATATATATATATATATATATATTCAATGGACGAACCTTACCCTCGAGGTAAGGTTCTTCCCTCGAACCGAATGCGTACCGAACCTTACGAACCTTACCACCTTGTTTCGATGATAAGCTTAAAGCCATTTTCTTGCTTATGACATTGCCTGACTCTTGGGAGACATTGGTAGTCTCATTGTCCAATAACCCCAACTTGACTTTTGATGGTGTTAGGGGTTCTATTCTTAATGAAGAGATCAGGAGAAAAGAAGGTGGAGAAGGAGGCAGCTCGGCCAACATGGTTAGAGGCAAGACAGATAAGAAAAGTAATTATGCACAAAGGAATAAGAGTAAAAGCAGGGAAAGGGGGAATAGCAACAAAGGCAAAAGCAATGATGTGACATGCTATCAGTGTGGAAGGAAAGGTCACAAGAAACCCGATTGCCGCTATTACATAGCAGAGCTTGAAAGGAAGAAGAATTCTGGAGATAAGAAGAAGGACAAGAAAGAAGACAAGACTGATGCACAAGACGGCCAAAAGGACAAGGAGAAGGCCAATGTGGCTTCTAGTGTAGTCATAGAGGAGTTGTCAGATGCAGAGGACATTTTATGCACTACTTTATTAGCGGATGACACTCATGCATTTGATCCTTCTCTAAATGTTCATGCACAGGACATGTCAATCACTAAGAGTGATGTCATAGATGCTTTGCTGACCGTCAATGATGCAAACTATCAAGGAGTGTTTTTCTACTTTTATTGAAGGCAGCCATGGCCATGTATACCTTGGAAACAATCATGCATGTTCCTTTGAGGGTATTGGCACAGTGCATTTCGCTACAAATGGCACTAATGAGCTGGTCTTGCATAATGTGCGTTATGTACCAGGGATCAAGAAGAGCTTGCTTTCTGTGGGTCAAATGGATTTGCATGGTTATAGCATTCTCTTTGAGAAAAGATCATGGAAAATGACTAAGGGTTCAAGGCTGATTGTGAAAGGCACAAAGAAGGGAACTCTCTATTGCTTGCATGGAAAGGCCTTATCAGGCAAGTTTATTGCATTGGCTGAAGTTCACTCCCATATGGAGTTGTGGCATAAGAGACTTGGCCATATGAGCCCAAAGGGTCTCACTAGGCTTTGTAGCTTAAAGAAGCTTGATGGTAAAGGCACAAAGCTTGATTTTTGTAATGAATGTCAATATGGAAAGCAAGTGAAATATTCCTTTTACTCTGGTGTGTCTCGTAAGTCTTGTGTACTTGTTGTGTTCATTCCGATGTATGTAGCATGCCCACCAAATCTATGGGGGGTGCTTTGTATTTCATTTCCTTTGTTGATGATTTCTCTAGAAAAATTTGGGTTCGATTGCTTAAATCAAAGGATGAAGCATTTGCTGCGTTTAAGCGTTTTCATGCATTTGTGACCACCCAAACAGATAAAAAGCTGAACTGCTTGCGTACGGACAATGGTGGTGAGTTCACAAGTGCTGAATTTAAGAAATTTTGTGAAAATTTGGGCATTAAGAGGGAGCTTACTGTTCCATACAGCCCCTCTTCTAATGGTGTGGCTGAACGCTACAATAGGACACTTTGTGAGAGGGTGAGATGCATGCTGTCCACAGCTAATCTCCCTCATGGATTTTGGGGAGAGGCACTCAAAACAGCTGAAAGGCTTTTGTGACTCTGACATGGCTGGTAATGTGGATACACGTAAATCCACAAGTGGATATATATTCACTCTTGCAAGAGGTGTTGTTTCATGGTGCTCAAGGCTGCAAAAGATTGTTGCTTTGTCCACTACAGAGGCTGAATACATTTCAGCCACTGAGGCTTCCAAGGAAGCCATATGGCTGGCACGATTATGCAGTGAGTTTGGCTTGTCAAACAAGGCACCTATGCTTGGCTGTGATAGCCAAAGTGTCATATGTTTGGCAAAGAATGCCATGTTTCATGCACGCACTAAGCATATTGATGTGCGATATCACTTCATTCGAGAAGTGCTTGAGGATGGCCTTATCACACTTGTTAAGGTTCATACATCACAGAATCCTGCAGATGTTCTCACTAAGTGCTTGTCTAAAGCACAACATGAGCTATGTATACAGATGGTGAGAGTCACGTAGCTTAAAGGCGTCATTTATGCCTTTAAGTGGGAGGTTGTTGGGTAAAGGTGCTAAATGACCCCCTTATTTGTACACATTTGTATAGGCCTTTTATAAGGCTTAATGTACTCATTATTTATTCTTAACTTAGGGCTCACTTCTTTCTTTAGTGAAGCCCCCAAACAAGCTGCCTCTCTCCAAATTTGAATTTCTCTCTCTCCATCTCTTTCTATCTGCTGCGTGGGCTGCTCCTTGCACCTCCAGCCCTTCTACTCAGCCAAAGGGGGTATTACCACAGATGCTGCATCACCTGAGCACATCTCCTCAGCTCAACGGATCAATCATGCATGTGCATTGTGCAATGTGCATGTGCATTGTGCAATGTGCATTGTGCATGTGCATGTGCATGTGCATGTGCATGTGCATATGCATGTGCAATGTGCAATGTGCAAGCATGCACATGTGCATGTGCATGTGCAATGTGCATTGTGCAATGTGCTTGGGCATGTGCATTGTGCATGTGCATGGGCATGTGCATTGTGCATGTGCATGGGCATGTGCAATGTGCATTGGCATGTATGTATGTACATGCACATGGCACATGGCACATTGCACATGGCACATGGCACATGCACATGCACATGCACATGCACATGCACATGCACATGCACATGCACATGCACATGCACATGCACATGCACATGCACATGCACATGCACATGCACATGCACATGCACATGCACATGCACATGCACATGCACATGCACATGCACATGCACATGCACATGCACATGCACATGTGTTATGCACATGCATTGTGCATGTGCATGACACATGTCAAGATAAATTATAATTTATCAATTGATTAATGATTCATTGTGTTATATGTAAACAGGTCGGTTCATTTATGACCATATCCGTCAAGCTATCATGGACATTGGTGTAGAAAAGGTAGTCAAGGTGGTCCCAGATAATGGAAGTAATTGTGTGGCTATGGGCAAGCTTCTAGAAGAAGAATTTCTATTGTGTGGACACCGTGTGCTGCCCATTGCATTGATTTGCTGATAGAGGATGTGGGGAAGATACCATGGATTTACACAATTTTTACCACTTGCATAAAAGTGGTAAATTGCTTGCTTTGTTTCAGTCTTACAATGATATTGATTTGGTGAAGCCCGCGAAGACCAGATTTGCATACATGTGCATAGTCATGGAAAGATTATTAAGAGTGAGGCAAGCACTCATGCATACAGTTGTATCACCTGATTGGTTAGCTTGGGATGGACATACTAGTCCAAAGGAAGAGCTTGTACGACGCACATGTTTGGATGACAGTTTTTGGAGGGATGTGGAGGGATTAGTGCAAGGCTTACAGCCCTTATATTCACTCATACGCATAGCAGATAGAGAGGGCTGCACACTTGGACTTGTTTATGAGTTCATGGATCGTGTCGGAGAGTCTATACAGAGATGTCCTTATTTGACATTGGAGAGGTAAGTTGAAACTTGGGTAACCATATTTTATTTTTTGTATGAGCATTCATGTTCAAGTCTTGACTCTTCAACATTCTTAAATCTTATTGTTTTCTAACTTGATTTGTTTTTTATCCACAAGATAGAGGAAATAAAAGGAATATGGAGGAAGAGGTGGGATTGGTTCCATCGCCTTATACATGGGATGGCCAATCTACTACATCCTTTATGGAGATCTGCATCAAAGTCATTGGATATGGAGCTTGTGAATGCTTGGAATGACTATGTAGATCGATTGTATGGACCGTCTGATGTGGAGCTACGTGGGAAGTTGGAGCTTCAGCTCACCCAGTTTCAGAATAATGGACTTTTTGGTAGAGACACGACATGCTTGAGAAGCATGCAGTTGATGCCTGTGACATGGGTGGGAGAGATACGGTGTTGATACACCTGAGCTAGTAAGTCATTCCAATTTCCTCTTGAGTCTTTAACTAATAAGTTATAACTTTGTCTCATGAGTCATTCCTCTTGAGTCTTTAATTTTTAATGAACTCTTTTTTTTTTATCTTGCAGAGAAAGTTAGCCATCCGCATACTTTCACAAGACTGTAGTGCCAGTCCATGTGAAAGGAATTGGACTACATGGGCCCTCTTCCATACAAAGAAGAGGAATAGACTATCTACATTGCAATTGGAGAGGCTTGTCTATTGCCACTGCAACTTGCGTTTATTAGAGCGTGGTGGCCACTCAGCATAGGTGCGGAAGGTGAACGTCGACGAGCTTGATATAGAGAGGGTCCATGATATACCTAGCATTCCGGCAGAGGACCTTGATCTATATGACATGCTCTATCAAGAGCTGACAGTGCCACAGCACGATACGAGGGCATCTCGGACTCGTTCTAGTCATAGAGCACATAGTGTAACAGGTCCATCTACTAGTAGGATGGAGGCATCTACTAGTCGAGCACCACATGATGATGATGATGATAGTGATAGTGATGATGATGATGATAGTGATGATGATGATGATGGTGATAGTTATTAGCGACTCAGAGGATTTTGAGGATTGATGACCGATCATGTGACATGTCATATGTATTAAGATATTATGACTTATGATTTAGTTGATATTGATTGATCATTGTATTATTGACAGTTTATTGTTTGACTACTTAATGGTATCATGGATGATGGTTACTGGTATGATCATTGATGTATATGTATGATGGACATTGGATTCTGACATCACATATGAGTTATGATAGTCACCAGTGTCATAATTTTGAGATGAGGTTGACTTTTTGACATGTTTTTGTCTGATGTCATAAATTATAATTCTTTGAAGTTTGTTTTTCAATGTTACTTGTAACTTGTAAGTTGTATATATATATATATATATATATATATATATATATATATATATATATATATATATATATATATATATATTAATGTATTTGCCTGGACTCTGATGTCATATGAGATGCTTTGAAGTTTGATTCTTGAAAACAATGCAATTGCCTGGTGTCAAGTTCCAACATGAACATTACTAAGTAGTAAGTACTAAGTAGTATGTACTAAGTAGAGTTAGTAGTTACTACTAAGTCGCTTGAATGTACATTGTGAATTTGAATTTTAGAATGAGTCATTGAGTCATGATAATGATTATTTGTAAATTCTGATATCATACATGTGCAATGTGCATCTGGATTCTGCCATCACTGCATTGAACAGGGATTTGGGAATTCGGAATGAATCATAAATATTAAATATTCAATACATATTAGATAAATTAACATAATACATACTACATAATACATATTATATATGTAAATACTATAATATACATCTAAGTTACTATATTTGTAATAAAAAAAAAGAAAAAAAAAAAAAGAAGAAATGGTTCGCAACGTCCAGGCCTAAACGTTGCGATGTTGCTAACGCGTTAGCAACACGTTGCCTTGGACGTTGCGAAAACGTTGCTAACAACCTTGCACATGTAAGTGCTAGTGTCATGTTCATAATACATGTGAGCACCACGGTGGTTCAAAAGCTCGAGCACTGTACTAAAAGGAAGCACAAAGATGGTTGGAATGGCTTGTACAGTAATTGTATTGCAAGAAAAAAATGTGTTTTGGTAAGTGGATAAATCAAAATGACTTTTTCCAATGTTTAAGAGTGAAAATAGAGGTTTTCTTTTTGTTAGGCCATATTTTCGAGAAACCAAAGTTACGAGTTTGATGATGGAGAACTTAACTTTTGAAGGAATTTTCAAACGTTTTTTATTTTAGTGTTTTTTATTAAAAAAGGACTAAAAAAATAACTCCTAACATATGCATCAAAGTATAGGTCATTTTGAATAAAGAATAGCTAAAAAAGAGACTTTTTCAAAAAAGTCATTTTTTATTCACATAGATGGACAGATTTGCCGATGCGAAAAGTAAGTTTCCTCTCTTTTTGTGCAGGAGAGAGAGAGAGAGAGATGATCCCATATCAGCCTTAAAAAAAAACCTACTTAAGCCTACTAAAAAGTGCTCTATTACGTGCACTTTGTTCCCTTAACGAAGTACAAGATTAAGCTTAATCCCTAAAAATTAAGAATCCTTACAAGACTCATGCAGGGTTCATTTTTCCCTTTTATGTATGTATGTATCTATGTATGTATATTTATATGTATATGTATAGAATCCTTACAAGACCCATGCAAGGTTCATTTTTCTCCTTATATATATATATATATATATATATATATATATATATATATATATATATATATATATATATATATATATATATATATATATATATATATATATATATATATAAGTGGTAGGAACAACCAACCTCCAACTTCCACCTTTAAGGGAACACATCCTTTAATCCTCCCCAAAAAAAAACAATTAGCCATGAAAATGACCTTCCTAAACTAAAAATTTATTTTTATTTAAGACACACACACACACAATCTCTTCAAGATCCCCCTAGTAAAAGAAACTTCTCTACATTCAATACATAACACTCAGTGACTAGGGAAAAGAGGATGAGTAAGTTGCAAAATCCCACTCAGAGATCCCAATCGAACATCCTCTCTCAATCAGACCACATAGTGATAATAAGACATGAAATGCATGCAGTTACACAAAAGCCTTGCAAAGTCAGGATGAGTAAACATGTTCAAACATGATTGTATTCTTCCACAAATACCCAGGTTCCTGAACAATGTATAGCCAATTAAGATATTCAGCAAAGGAGAAGGTTTACTCCAGAAAGATACAAGAAACTTTCTTTTCGTTATTACATACGTTACATGATTGTAGTCATGCCATAAATGACATGAACTCGTATCACTGGTATTTGATAGCCATCTCTTAGCTTTAACACGTGATAATCATTTGGAGAAACAGACTGCAAGGTCATCGAGAGATTCTCATTCACTTTTAAATACAAAGTGATTTACAAGGTTATTATGAAAAATATACAATCCCGCTTAACCGATACTCAACTAAAGAGCAACAAAAATAGGCTACACATTCAAAGGAAGTTATAAAGCCATAATTACATAAAAAACATCACTTTTCACCACTTAATAGCAAAAGATGTTGCAAACTTACATTCACATGACTACGATTTACAAGCGTGGGTCCGAATAGTATTTTTCTGATGTGCTCCTTCGCATGGGATGCCTTACCTTCATCTTGACCTTCCACGTACTCAGGGTTGAATTCACTGCAAATGATAGACAAAGAAGGATGATCAGCATCATTCAAACAATCCCCTTTGGTAGAACCAGAAACCTCTGGTTGAAGAGGATGGCGCTGGAATATCATCGACGCAGGCTGTCCATTTATTCAGATGAGCAAAATATGTTGTTTTTTGGATCAATCGGTAAGGAACGAACTATTGAAGGTAGATCTCCCTGCGCAGATTCCAACTTCGGAATCGTCAGGACAAGAAGCCCGCTGCTGTCACAGGATGCTGTAGAGGCCTCCGGAATAGAGGAAGCTGGCAAACGGATGCGCCAATGCGGAAGGTCAAGTTCATCAAGATGTGCAGTGGCGATTTGCGCACCCTGTACGCATACTTTCGTAACATCGGGGGCAATGTGGATCACCTGAGCGCGGATATTATCGATACGGGGCAACGGAGGAGGTAATGTTACCTTGAAGGTGAACGAAAAGGGGGATTCCTGCACCTGAACGGCTGAGTCAGCGCCTACAGGTAATTCAAGCTGACGGGAGAAGAGGTGAGGTTGGCGACGGAGCCTCCTAGCACGGGAAGCGCCGGTAAGGGCACCTGCCGGCCGTAAAGCGCCTCCAATATCGTAGCTAACTGCGATTCTGTTGTTGTCTGATTCCACCATCTCCACAGCTCATCGTCGTCCAAGATCGAACTGGTGTAGACAGAAACCAAGCGGACACGGCATCAGAGAGCAATAGACAGAAAATAATCGGACATGGCATCGGAGAACGAACTGGTTTTTGACAGGGAAACAAGCGGACAGCCTGAAGGGAAAAGCAAAAACAGCGAAGAGCCACAGGTCTTCCCGTTCAACGGCCCGCGTTAAAAGCGAAAGTGGGAAAATAAAAACTAATATTCTAGCCAAAAGGGCGGGCTGGCCAATTCGGAATCTTGCTTTTCTAATTTTCAGCATAACACATCGTTTTCGTAATGGATACTTCGAAACTACACATCAGTCACACGAAGTTTTTTTTTTTTTTTAGAGTACAGAAAATTTAGAAAGTACTCATTATGAAAGGGTGGGCAACCCTCAACGTAAGGATTCGAGTGGACATGTCGAACCATTCACCACTTTAACATCAGTCACACAAAGTGATGTTATTACGATTCTAGTGAGATAAAACGATCTTCTAAGTGAGTGAGTTGTTATTTCTAATTATGCATTAGTAGGAGTGATGTTATTGCGATTCTAGTGAGATAAAGCGATCTTCTAAGTGAGTGAGTTGTTATTTCTAATTATACATTATTAGGTCTAAGATCTAGCTTTCAAAAAGAAAAAGAAACGCTATGTCATACAAAGTGATTCTTTTTCAAAGATGATGAAACATAAGTGTTCCGATGAAGGCCTTGCTAATGCGCTAGAAATGACACACAACTCTTCATTCACCCATCTATTACATAGTTTTCAAGATTTAGAAGTGATTTTTGGACTTAAGTGGATCTACTTTTTGCATGTGCAACCTCCACTATCGCATATGCAACCACAACTACAGTCTAGTCATGTGATTTGTCCTACAGATGTCTCAAATCAAGCCTCAGTGGACTCGAATTAACTTAGGACTCATCTGGATTCAACCAAAGACCTCCTCTTTCCCATCCTTTAGGCCTAAGCACTAGGTTAAGCACATAACTTGTCTAGTACTCTAGATGATCATAATGTTATCTTGAGATTCACCTTGGTCAGGCTACTTTAGAACGTTTTCACTATTGAAGAACATTTTTTTGTCAAAAAAAATGTTTCAATTTATGAACTAAATAATAGCATTCCCCCGATCCCATCTTTTATGGGGAGCATGGTTATCATCTCTCTTATTTGCCCCTTCAAACACAAGGGGATCATGTTGAAAGTTCCATGCTCTACCCTTTTGTCCAATTCGAAAAACATTCTCATGCAAGTTTCATTTATCCCACATGCAAGGAGATTTGCGCTCAACTCCATATAAGGAGGGCCTCACTTCACTCTTCACAAGCTCATTCACTATAGCCCATTGACAAGGGTGTGGTTCCTCTCATCATGGGCTCTCCATGCTCATAGCGCATTCTTTATAAGTTCATTTCTATTTATTTAGTTCATCATGTTTTCTTATCTTTTCTTTCTTAATTTGTTTTAGGATTTCCTTCATAGGTATTTTGTTTTAGCATTTCCTTCTATTTATGTTCATTAAGCATGTATTGCACTCTTGTAACCACCCTCCCTCCCACGTTTGTAATAAGAGTGCTTTTGAGCACTACACCCATTTTTCATAAAGTATCCTCATCCTCATCTTGTGTTTTGTTCATTTTCACATTGTATTCCTCAAGCTGCATCATACCCCTTTGAATGGGATGGAGGATCGCCAGTTTTGTGTAGAAACACTTGATAGGATCTGTGAATGGGAAGTCTATTTTGCACAAGAAGGAGATTTCGATCAATGCCATTCATGTGGAATGGCTAACCACCCTTCGTAGCAAACAGATCGACATCAATCAAAAGGAAATTATGGATGCATCTCTTATGAAGCTTGCCTATGAAGGGTGTCTCTAATAGTACAGCAGCTTTGATGGTGGAGAGAGAAAGGTAGTAGTAAAATGATCACTTCTCAGTGCCCATGTTTCAGGGGACAAAGTGGCAAATCTGCAATTGAATTTGTTGGAGAATATCTTATGTAAAGAAATGGAATTAATGCAGATTTCTTACTCTCATTCTCTTATGCAAGTGGTCATGTCAATATGCCAATGAAAGTGATGCACACATCTGCTAGCAGATTGAATCCTAGATCCAAATATCATGTGAACATGTACCCATATATTGATAACTGAGATAGAACACTAACGAATTTTTCAAAAAACTTGTCTATACAAGGATCTATTGTCTAGTTGGACTATTGTCTGGTTGGACTATGATCCTTAATTGAAGGAAAGTCAGCATTGTCTAGAATTTGCATCTAGGCTCAATTTGGGCTTATCAAATCACCAGCATATTGAAACAAATTTTACAAGCATTGTATTTCTTTCTTCTTTTTATATTCATATGGATTCCTCACGTAAGGGGATTAGATACCATCCTTTTTAATAAAGGTAGGACCTTCCCAATGCCATTAGATACATTTTCCATGCTATTCTCAAATATTATGTACCCCATGTATACTCTCTCTCTCTCTCTCTCTCTCTCTCTCTCTCTCTCTCTCTCTCTCTCTCTCTCTCTCTCTCTCTCTCTCTCTCTCTCTCTCTCTCTCTATCTATCTATCTATCTATCTATCTATCTATCTATCTCTATCTATCTATCTATCTATCTATCTATCTATCTATCTATCTATCTCTCTTGACAAGGATATGCAACACATTACGTCAAGCAAATCAAAGCCCATTATAAGGCCAATCTCACATATCAAAGGCATGCTAAAAAGAGGACCCTACCAAAAATCCCATCAATGGATTCCACAAAGACTACAACAACAAAAAGACTTCATCAACAACAAAGAGAACAAAGGTCAAAGGAAGCAAATGGATCCAAAGACACCATCTACCCCATGATGTAAACCCTTTATATGTCTAGGGATCCCATATGTCGCTAGATCCCCAAATCCACTTAGGTGATCATGTTGGAGTTAGACGTCTGCGGAAGCACGCGAACAACACAAGGAAGAAGAAGAAGCTTGGAGCACAACACACAATACTGATTGTTTTACTAGAGAATGTACAAAGATAAGTAGCCCATTAGGGCAATAGGCGTATATACAAGCCGGGGGAAAAAAAACCTCCTAAAGAGGGAAAAAGTGCCTCGGCGGTCCTAGTGTGTTCACACACATCACTACCTAAATATATTAACAGATCCCCCCTGGGGGTAATGCGGTGAACAAGGAGCTGGCACTCATGTATAAGGAAGTGCCAAGCTATGTGGAAATCACTCCACAAAAGGAAGTAAGCCCAAAGCTTTGCGGAAAGCTTCAAACTTCTCCCTAGGCAGAGCCTTCGTGAAAAGGTATGCAATGTTCTCCTGCGTTGGCACATATGCCAAGCTGATCTCCCCAATAGAGAACCTCTCCCAAACATAATGATAATGCACCTCAATGTGCTTAGTGCGAGCATAGAACACAAGATTCCTCGCAACTCCCAATGCACTCTGACTATCAGTGAAGATGGTGGTGGCAGAAGACTGACCAACACCCAAATCAGCCATAAGGCATCTGAGCCACACACACTCAACAGTCGCTGTGAAAGCTGCCCTATACTTAGTCTCACAACAGAAAGTGGCCACAATAGGTTGCTTCTTTCTCAACCAAGATATACATGAGCTACCAAGCATGAAGCAAAAGCCACTAGTGAACACACGAGTGTCATAGCAACCAACCCAATCAGAGTTAGAAAAAACATGCAAATCTGGCGGTAGTGATCCCCCTTGGGATAAAACAACCCAAGTAGCCGAGTACCACTCAAGTAGCAAAAGATGCACTTAACCGCCTACCAATGCTTGACTCACGGGCAATGCATAAACTTGCTCCTCTGTGAGACAGCAAACTGAATATCTGACTGAGTAATGCATAAGTAAATCAAGCATCCAACAGCCTGCTGATAGAGAACAACATCAAATGCATCTCCAGCATCATGAAGACTCAATCGTAAACATGTTTACATAGGAGTAGCAATAGGTTTACACTCTTCAAGGCCAAAACGTTGCAATAATGTGTCAATATATTTTGTTTGACACAAAGCCATTCCACCATCAACGTGCATAAAGTGAATGCCCAAATAATGATGCAAATGCCCTAAATCAGACATCTCGAATAAGGCATGCAAATCAGCCTTAAAATCAGCAATATGCTTCTCAATAGGACTAGTGAGCAGCATGTCATCAACATAGACAACAATGATCAGAAGCACATCATTAGCACGCTTAACATATAAGGTGCTTTCAGTTGGACTGTTCTCAAAACCATGTGCAATTGGATAGGCATGTATCTTCTCATACCAAGCACATGGTGCTTGCTTTAAACCATATAATGCCTTCTTTAACATGTGCACCTGGTTTTCATGCCCTTTCTTCACAAAGCCACGGGGCTAAAAAAGATACACTTCTTCATGCAAGTCACCATTCAGAAATGTTGTTTTAATGTCCAGTTCATGTACATTCCAACCATGATGGGCTGCAAGTGCACAGATGCTCCGAACAGTAGTCATAAGACATGTAGGTGCAAAGGTCTCATCAAAATCAATGCCTCTTTCATGTGCATAACCCTTTGCAACAAGCCTAGCCTTATACCTGTCAACTGTTCCATCAGGCTTACGCTTCAGCTTGTAAACCCACTTAGTGCAAATGGCCTTCTTGCCACGAGGTTGGTCACACAAAGACCAATTACCATTCTTCATTATAGCATCATATTCAGATTGCATAGTAGCCATCCAATTTTCTGAATTTTGTGCTTCATCAAACAAAACAGGTTCATTCTCATCACAGAGACTAGATGCAGCCATAGCATAGCAATCTGATGCAAATGAGGCACTATGAGAGCCTGAATGAGTATGATATGACGGAGGTGCATCTAATTTGTTGTCACACAAAGTCTCCACCAGCCATTTTCGCATAGTTTTTGCCTGCTCAATATCAGCTCTCTCATCAACAAGTGCATCATGTAAATCTGCATCAGAAATGGAATGATCTTCATCATCACTTGAAACCTGCAAAGGCTGAGAAGTTGCCTCATTAGGACTAGCACTAGACTGTCCACCTATAAAAAGAGGCAGTAAAGTGTAATACATGTCTTTGGAGCTAATAGATGTCTCCTCAGTACATGAAAGCAATGGTTGAATAGCATCTTCCACAAAAATAACATCACGGCTAACCAAAATGCCTTTAGTCTCTGGATGATACAGATGATAGCCTTTACTTTCAGAACTGTACCCAACAAAAATACATTTTACTGCTTTATCATCCAATTTTCTGCAATGTTGTTCACGCACTAATGCATATGCCAGACAATCAAAAACACGCAGATGAGCAACAGACATATCATGGACTATACACCTGTCATCAACAAAGTTCACATCCAAGCCAATCTTGGCTAATGCAGAAACTGATAACAGGTTCTTCTTTATCCCTGGCACAAATAAAGCATATGAAAAAAAAAGAACTACCATCAGTAGTAGTCAAAATGATCTTACCAACTCTCATAACAGGATAAGAGTAGTTTTTGGTGCATGTAACAGTATTCCCTGTAGGGGCAAGCTCGACTGAAGAGAAGAAACTACCCTCCGAGGTAATATGTTTGGTCGCCCCACTGTCAGAGTACTAAACATTTGAGTCTACTACAAACATGCACTGCTCATGAGAAGATGGGTCAAAACTGCAAACAGTAGTAAAAGGCCATTCTTCTTCCTGCTCAAGATTAGTAGACTCTGTTTTTGGTGTAGAGCCCTCTACAACAACCATTCCAGCCTCTTTATTCTTTGCCTCTTTAGCAGTCAGTTTTGGACAGTTCTTTATGATATGATCATTTCTTTTATGGTACTTGCAGAAGAAATTCTGCTTTTTTGATTTCTTTTCATCTTTGTCTTCCCTCTTCGATTGTGCAGAATTAGCAGATTTCTGCTTACTAGTTGAAAAGCTCCATTTTCCTTTGCCCTTCTGACTAGCCAGGAATGCTTAATCTGCAACTCGCATAATGCACATGTTCTGCCTGGACTGATCTTCCTGCAACAGAATAGAGACTAACTCCTCAAATGACAAGGCATTTGGATTGCCTTTCATCATCAACCGAAGAGTAGAAGCAAAACTCTGATATGAATTAGGAAGACCATTCAGAACGGTCTGCACAAGTGAGCTATCTGGTATAACCTCATCAGGAGAAATCAACTATTCCTCCAAGTCTTTGATCTTTATTAGAAAATTGTCCATAGAATCACCTTCATTCATGTGCTCACTCTCCAACTGTTTTTGGAGGTAAGCAACACGAGCCTCATTCCTAGCTTCGTACAATGTGGTAAGTGTATCCCAAGCATCCTTAGCTATTCTGCAAGAGTGTATGTGAGGAATAATGGAACGTTTGACAGATAAAGCTATCAATGCATGTGCTTGGGCATCTCTACCATCCCAACGAATTTTCTTTGCAGTAAATGCAGCAGAAACTGAAGCACAAACAGGAATATGCAAAATATCATCATCTTCGACACCTTCTACATCAGCTTCAGTGCAGTTCTAACAGTTGCAGGTGTGATAGGATGTTTTTCAACGCCTTTCACAATGTTCCATAGTCATTTTGCAACCAATACATGTCGCATCTTATAAGACCACAACGGGTAGTTGGTACCATCCAACTTATCCTGAGCAGCCAACATACAAAATACATCACTGCTTTCAGCCATGGCCAGTGACTAGAATACCTTGATGCAGGAAATCGACTGTTTCTCAAAAAGTTGAACAGAACTACCCAGACAAATTTTGCTAAACCTGTAGAAGACTTTGAGATGCTTATACTAGCGAACTGAAATTGGTATATACCTTTGGCACAAAAAGACGAAATAGCTTGCACAAGTGCTGTGATAGTGCATTCGGAGGCCGAAACAAGCTCAGATCGCGATTTCGGCACAACACAGCACAGCTGTTTTGAATTCAGAAACATGATGAGTATGCTCACCAAAATTCGTGCGATTCTGAGACTACAACCAGAGAGGTGTCGACGATGCCCTAGATGAAGCGGCAACCTGTTATGATACCGATTGCTGGAGTTAGACGTCTGCGGAAGCACGAGAATATCACAAGGAAGAAGAAGAAGCTTGGAGCACAACACACAATACATATCATTTTACTAGAGAATGTAGAAAGATAAGTAGCCCATTAGGGAAATAGGCGTATATACAAGCCAGGGGAAAAAACCTCCTAAAGAGGGAAAAAAGTGCCCCGGCAGTCCTAGTGTGTTCACACACATCACTACCTAAATATATCAAGAGATCAATGTTGACAGTGTGAACTATGCAAGCTTTATGTGGACAAAGGCATCAAAGACCTTAATGTGGACAAAAGTCACGGCTTACATCACTTAGGGTGGTCTCAAGGATAGGTAAGGTCGAACAAGGCAGTCCTAAGGCAATGAAAAAGTCGAGAGAGGCATCCAAAAGCTATAAAGGAAGGAGAAGGATCATCAAATGTATGGAAGTCTTGTAGGTCATTGAAGACTAAGAGACATATACTCAAGGAGGCTCAAGGGGAGAGTCATCCAAGGCTCAAGGAGCTGGAACATAGGAGTCCAAACTAGGAAAAATGCAGAGGAGGGTGATATATGCATAGAGGACGAGTAAGGAGGAGGCATCAAGCCCACACCCCCTCTAGTCTCTTGTAGGTATAAACATGGTCTGCTTATAATAGTTGTAACTCTTTGTGTACATATACAATTCAAGAGATTTAAGGTGCATTTTGTAGCTCATATATGTTTCTTACTTCCACTAGGAGGGCTTCTTGAAATCAGTTTTATGTGCATAGAAATTGGTGTATCTTTGTAACCCTATTTTTTGCATATCCTACATCTCTACATAGTCCATTTTATATAGAGTTATTGACTGACTTAAACCAATCCATTTGAGGTTCTCTATAGCTTTTTGGAAACCTTATAAACCATACCAAGTGTGTCTAAAAGATTAGGTGATTTGGACCAGTGTAACATAGGTGAATCATAGTTTTGTTGCACGATAGTAGAAAAGGTGTATGAAGGGACCTAGGTATTGGGTACATTTCACTTCTAATGTGCAAATATGAGGGATTAAATTCCACCTGTTGGTATCAAAGTAGGAAACATCCTTTGAAGACTTTAGGATAAGAACAAAAAAGCTTTGACATCAAGGCTAAGATGTACATTTCAATGTAACCCTAATTTCCCATTTATTATGGCAGATTTAGGTCAAAAATTGGAGTTGCTTGATAAAGACAACTATCAGCCATGGAGGTTCAAAGTCATGAACTACCTCCCGAGAAAAACTTTATGGCCTATTGTGTGTGGAGATGAAGATAAGTCTAATGTGGATACCAAAGATCCAAATGTCACCAATCAAGAATTGAAGATGTTGAAGGATTGGGAGGAAAGGAATAGGAGAGCTATCTTATATATATCACAAGTAATCCCTAACATTATGATTGGTCATATATCAAAATTTGATCATGCTAGATATGTTTGGGAGGCCTTAGAGAAGATATATGCCGCTTCCACAAGAAGCAAAAAGATGTAGCTTAAGAATGAACTCCATTCTTTGAAGAAGGGTAGTGGTAAATCTATTTTTGACTACACCTTGAGGGTAAATGAGTTGAGGGTGCAATCGGCATCCATTGGTTGCAAAGTAGCTTGTGCACATTGCTCTCAATGGGTTGAGAGGGGAAGACAGTGGAAAACCCTTATTACCACCATCTTGTATAGAGATTATCTACCAACTCTTGAACAGCTGATCCTACACCTAGTGGTAGAAGAGGTTTCCATAGGAGACACATCCAAGAAGGATGGTCACTCACAGGTCCTATATGCTAGCAAAGGCAAAGGCAAGAGTGTGAAGAAGGGGAAAGGAGGAAAAAGAAAGTGGAATCAGTCCAAGGAAGAAGATTCAGATTCAGAAGGAGATAGCAAGGCATCATCTTCAAGGAAGGGCAATAATCGCAAAGGGAAGAACAACCCTCATCAAAGTAAAACTTGTTTTATGTGCTAAGCAGAATCCTATTTCCTCAAATTGCTGGTTCAAGGATGATAAAGGCAAGAAGAAGAAGGATCAAGGGAACTATGCTAATAATGCCAAGAAGGATGATGAGAAGGAGACTCTCCTAGCCACGAGACATGGCTACACTAGTGATCCTAAGGATACAAAGTGGTAGATAGACTCTGGATGCTCTAATCACATGTCATGTATGGAGGAATCTTTTGTTCATATATAGGTCCCAAGCTCAAAAGGTTGTGTGGAGACAGGAGATAACAATGAGCATCTCATTACACATCTGGGTGATGTGAAGCTAGGTGAAGGTAAATCTATCAAGACTCTTATAGATGTGCTCCATGTTCCATCTATTTCCAAGAACCTTATCTCTGTAGGATAGATGATAGAGAGAGAGATATGCAAGTTATATTTGATGCAAAATAGTGCACTGTGAAGCAAGGAGGCAAGGTCATTGCCAAGGGAAGGAAAGAGGGCAGATTGTTCACAGGATGTTGCTCCTACACACAACAAGGTATGTTATGTGATGACTGGTAACAAAAGGATTGCAGAGATTGATCTTCTGCACAAGAGGATAGGAAATATCAATATTCCCAAGTAAAAAAGCATGTGCAAAGTAGGTTTAGTGTAGGGAATACCAAATCTTGAAGGCCAATTTCTACACGAGTTTTGTGATTCTTGTCAGCTAGGTAAGCAAGCAAGGAAGACATTTCAAAAGAGTGAGTACATATCCTCTAAGCTCTTGGAGCTTATACACTCAGATGTATGGGGCCCTGGCAAAGAGGCTTCATTGGGAGGATCTAGGTACTTTTTTGTCACCTTCATTGATGACCACTCAAGAAGGGTGTGGCTATATGTTGTCAAGGAAAAATCAAGTGTTTTAACGCTTTAAAAATTTTAGGTCCCTTTTTGAAGAAAAATGTGATGCACACATCAAGAGACTAAGGTCAAGTGGAGGGGGAGAGTATTTCTCCAAGGAATTCACAAAGTACTTGCAAGACCATGGCATAAAGAGGCACTTTACACCCTGCTGAGAGGAAGAACGGTCATTTGGTTGAGATAGCTAGATGTCTCATAAATGAAGGTAAGTTACCATTCTCTTATTGGGTTGAGGCTATGAATACAGCTTGTTACTTGATAAACAGATTTCCAACAAGTGGTCTGCATAACTTGACTCCACATGAAGTCTATTATGGCAAGAAACCAACCATATAGCACCTCAAGGTATTTGGATGTGTATTCTTTGTTCATATCCCCAGTGAAGTGACAACAAAGTTAGAGCCCAAGAGTGAGGAATGTGTGTTCATTGGCTACTCAAATGATAAAAAAGGCTACAAGTGCTAGAACCCCCTCTCAAAGAAGCTATATGTGTCAAGAGATGTTGTGTTTGATGAATCAAGGTCTTGGTATGGAGACAAGGGCAAGACAAAGTTGGATGAAGAGGATCAAGAGGATTATGTAGACTTTGGTGTGCAGGTTCAACCTTAAGATTCAATGACAATCAATGGACCAAAGTCTTCTACATCTAAGATAAACTCATATGATCACTCTTACACATGATTATGAAAGACCATTAGTTATATTCCAGAGATGTACATGCTTGGAGGAACGAGAAGTTCCTTGCTCGGGGGATAGCCAAGGCCAAAAGCTAGAGAGTTCATACGAGGTACCTACTCATGATGGCCAGATGAGTAGAGGAACCTTAGAGAGAACTCTAGATGGTGACTAGGCAAGGGCTATAAATAGGCTGGGAGGTGAGTCTGAGGCATGTCATTCTCCACTTCTCACATTTGGTATCATAGCTTCCAATAGGAAGTTATGGCCAAAACAATCAAGCTAGGTGAGTGGGCAGCATACCTCCTTGAAGAAGTATGCAGAGAATTAAATACTCTCTACAGGTGGTTTTTAATTATCCAATGGTAGCTTCAAGCCATTCATTGGAAAGCGCTTGGAGTCTACTTTCCATACCAAGTGGAATTGTCCAATTTGGGTTTCATACGAGAGAGTTATGGCCATTTTAGTCAATGTAGGTATGCTAATCTTGCTTTTTCTCTTACTTCCAATCTTTCTTTTTTTTCTCTGTATTTACTCTTCTCTCTCTTTCTAATCTTTTCATTCTCTCTCTATTCTTCACTTTATCTCACTTAGGATCTCCTCCTTCTCTCTTTCTCTTCTTTCATCCTTTCTCTTTCTCCTTCACTTTCTTTTCTTCCTCTCTAACTCTCTCTTTATTTATTTATATCTCAGATATGTGTCGATGCATAATCAAATGCATAAGTACATTCATAATTAGATTACGTATGTGTGTCGTTATGCGAGCAAACATGATTGTGTATGTGTGTGTGTAAACATATGCAATTCTATGTATGTATGCTTGAGTTTAAGAATCTTTCCTCTTTCTTTCTTTAAATTCAAAGTTGAATGTACTGCATAATTTCTAGAAGTAGTATCTCTTTAATTGTCAGAGATAAACCACCCCTTGTCGCATATCAAAATGTGCGGAATGGAGCGTTCTACATGGCAACGCGGACAGGTTTGCAAAAACAAGAAGAAACAAAGAGAAAACAGGCTTCAAAACTTTGGCAGAAACATACTTACCTCACACTGGAGCTCACCATCTGCATATGAAGCGATTGATGCATGGAAAAATGCTTTCAATGGCTACATACCCACTTAAGACACTCATTCCTCACAATATCCATGCCCATCGAGCCAAGGGAAGGAAGAAAAATGACTCAGAAAAGAGAGTTACGAGATTTTCCCCAACACCTCTCTCTAAGCTCTGATACCAAATGTGAGAAGTGGAGAATGACATGCCTCAGACTCACCTCCCAACCTATTTATAGCCCTTGCCTAGTCACCATCTAGAGTTCTCTCTAAGGTTCATCTACTCATCTGGCCATCATGAGTAGGTACCTCGTATGAACTCTCTAGCTTTTGGCCTTGGCTATCCCCCGAGCAAGGAACTTCTCGTTCCTCCAAGCATGTACATCTCTGGAAATGATCGAGCAAATAGTTAGTGAGGTAGCAGCTTCATAGAGATTTGGATGCTACTCTTTGAGGAAATGCCCAAATTCATTGAAATTTGGAGGGCAAGTAGATCCTAGTCTTATCTTTAAGCTGACTAAGTTTCAAGTAATTTGGAGACTTTTAGATAGGTCAAATGACCTCTTCACTAAAAGTGCTGCTAGTAGAGGTAGAGGCCTGAAACAAGTGACATAGGTCTGTTGCAAAGGGCATTTCTCTTCATCGATAGATCCAAATGGAATGATTTTTGTAAATCTCTGCACATAAAAGTGAAGCCTCTGGAATTTATGAAATGACCAGAGACCATGTCACCTAGCTCATTTACTCAAATTGAATGATTTTTGTTTCTAACATTAGCTAAGGACCTCCATATGGTGTGTATAAAATTTCAAGATGAAATGGTTCTCCATTTAGGAGATATAAAGAAAAGAGTAAAAGTTAGCCTCTGCAACTTTTTAAAATATTGCAGGTATAGAGGCTTAGTATTTTGGTCATTCTGAAAGATTCAAATGTCCAAATACTATGAAACTTATATCAATAAAAGTAGATAGTAATAGCTATAGTCTATTAAGTCTTGGAAGAAATTGGACATCATTTGATATGTCAAATGATCTATTCTTCTCATACCAATCTCTTGCGAGGATTTAATTTGGAGTTTGTTTTATAAGTCTAAGGGCTTCAAGAAGATGACCCTATACATTCTCAGAGTTGGTCATCAAGTATTTGAGCCTTCCAGTAAAATGGTCATAAAACTTTGAGCAAATATCTAAATCAAGTGATTTTTGTGCCTAATGAAAGCTTGAGAAAAGATACATAAGAGTGGAAAATTTCATACTTTTTGGATGAGTAAAAGTTAGATAAACTTAAAAATTAATCTGCTGCTGTTGGAAATTGTTTATGTAGGAGACATTGTTGAAAGGCAAAGACTTTTCATAGGTTTTTTATGATATTTTTTGATATGTTGTGATCACCATGGGCTAGCTATGCCCTAGATACTTGTTTATTGAGCATTGGTTTATGATGACCATTCTCAATAGGACAGAGGAGACTCTGTCAAAATTTTCAAGAATATATATAGTGCCACGAGAGCATGGAACATGAGAACTTTAGTAGTTGTTCTCATTTCGTATAAGTGGATTCATACGAGTCGTATAAATTCCAATTTATCATGAGTTGATATTTGATGCAAGCCGCATCCTTCACAAATCTAGTTGAGTTGATTTATCATTTCTCAACTCAAGATGAGTTGATGTTACAAATAGTTATGAGTGATAGAGTCACAGGAATGACTCTGTTCTTTCCATCGAGGGAAGGAAACACTTCAGCAACACTTCATGATTTCATTACATTATTTATGGTTGTGAGTACTCACCGAATTATTCTTATCATTTTTGAGGGAAGTGTTCGACTTTAATCTCATACACGCATCTATGTGGAGTATAAAGTTGGTGGTATGGGACATCAAACTTTGTATTCTACCTAGGTGTAGGACACCTGGTATGGGAGAGAAGTCTTTGATATTGTATTTTTTATATGATTTGGAGTTCATTTATATGATCTTCTGGTATCATCTTATTAGTAGACAACAGAGGGGCAGTTGAGACAGTCACTCTGTATGTGATCGCAAACAAGGCAAGTCTGCAGGAAAGTAGCCTAGAAGAGAAAAGGCAAGGTTTGCACATAAGAACTATGAATAGGCAATTGCATTAAGAAGAAATTCACAGAGTATGTACTACTTTATTTGATATGCCTAAGAATAGGCCATGGTTCATACATAGTGTGTATGAGGTGAGCTAGATGCTTAGCCTAGTGGGCTATGAGTGTGCACACATCTACTTATCATTATTCCAGGTATTTCGTGGACTCACATTATGGTCCTCAGTATATCTGGGAGTGCCAGATTATTACAGTAGTTTACTTGAGACACCTTATTCCTAGTTAGGAATGATTTGATCATAGTGATGATCAGATGGTAGTCATCGATAAAACAAGTTTCATTTGGCGAAAGATACGCTTAACTGCCTACCAATGCTTGAATCTTGGGCAATGCATAAACCTACTCATCTATGAGACAACAAACTGAATATCTGGCCAAGTAATGCATAAGTAAATCAAGCATCCAACAACCTGCTGATAGAGAACAGCATCAAATGCATCTCAAGCATCATGAAGACTCAATTGTAAACCTGTCTCCATAGGAGTGGCAATAGGTTTACATTCTTCAAGGCCAAAACACTCGAATAATGTGTCAATATATTTCATTTGATGCAAAGCCATTCCGCCATCAACGTGCATCAACTGAATGCCCAGATAATGATGCAAATGCCCCAAATCAGACATCTCAAATGAGGCATGCAAATCAGCCTTAAAATCAGCAATATGCCTCTCATGAGGACCAATGATCAGCATGTCATCAACATAAACCACAATGATCAGAAGTACATCATTAGCACGCTTAACATATAAGGTGCTTTCACTTGGACTGTTCTCAAAACCATGTGCAATCAGATAGGTATGTATCTTTTCATACCAAGCATGTGGTGCTTGCTTTAAACCATATAATGCCGTCTTTAACCTGCACACCTGGTTCTCATGCCCTTTCTGCACAAAGCCACGAGGCTGAAAAACATACACTTCTTCATGCAAGTCACCATTCAGAAATGCAGTTTTAATGTCCAAATGATGCACATTCCAAGCATGATGAGCTGCAAGTGCACAGATGCTCCGAACAGCAGTCATACGACATGTAGGTGCAAAGGTCTCATCAAAATCAATGCCTCTTTCCTGTGCATAACCCTTTGCAACAAGCCTAGCCTTATACCTGTCAACTGTACCATCAGGTTTACGCTTCAGCTTGTATGCCCACTTAGTGCCAATGGCCTTCTTGCCAGGAGGCAAGTCACATAAGGACCAAGTACCATTCTTCATTATTTCATCATATTCAGATTGCATAGCAGCCATCCAATTTTTTGAATTTTGTGCTTCATCAAACAAAACAGGCTCACTCTCATCAGAGAGACTAGATGCAACCATAGCATAGCAATCTGATGCAAAAGAGGCACTATGAGAGCGTGATCGAGTACGATATGACAGAGGTGCATCTAATTTGCTATCACGCAAGGTCTTCACCAACCATTTTGGCATAGTTCTTGCCTGCTTGATATCAGCTCTCTCATCAATAAGTGCATCATGTAAATCTGCATCAGAAATGGAATGATCTGCATCATCACATGAAACCTGCAAAGGCTGAGAAGTTGCCTCATTAGGACAAGCACTAGACTGTGCACCTTGAAAAGAGGTAGCAAAGTATCATACATGTCTTTGGAGCTAACAGATGTCTCCTTAGTACATGAAAGTAATGGCCGAATAGCACCTTCCACAAAAACAACATCACGACTAGCCAGAATGCGTTTAGTCTGTGGATGATACAGACGATAGCCTTTACTTTCGGAACTGTAGCCAACAAAAATACATTTTACTGCTGTATCATCCAATTTCTGCGATGTTGTTCAGGCACTAATGCATATGCCAAACAACCAAAAACACGCAGATGAGCAACAAATGGCTTGCGATCATGCCAAGCCTCATATGGAGTGATAGAGTGCAGCGCTTTAGTGGGACACCTGTTCAGTACATATGCTGCACACATGATAGCCTCAAGCCAGAAAATATGTGGTAAAGCCTTACTCTTGATCATACACCTCGCCATCTCCATGAGTGACCTGTTCTTTTCGTTCAGCAACTCCATTCTATTGAGGTGTAAACGACACTGTACACTGGTGTTTTATCCCATGTTCAGCCAGAAATGCATTAAAATCAGAAGACATATATTCCCCCCCTTGATCAGAACGGGGGGTGCCCATTTTACATGCTGACATATTTTCAGGCAAAACCAAAAACTGTTTGAAGCACATGAACACTTCGGACTTTGGCTTCAATGGATATACCCATGCATGCTTGGAAAAATCATCAATGAAAGTCACGAAGTAAAGATAATTTCCAAAAGAAGGTGTCTGCATAGGACCACAGACATCATTATGTACAAGCTGCAATTTCTGAGTAGCCCAAACTGAACCATCTTTTGGAAAGGAAAAACGCTGCATTTTGCCCAAAATACAGCCTTCACAAACATGTTTTCCAGGTGCCTCAAGTTTGGGCAAAGAGGACACCATTTCAGATTTCTGCAGTCGTAGCAAACTAGCAAAATTCAGATGATCAAAGCATGCATGCCAAAGCTTTGCATCTCACATAGCCTGAGAATCATTTACTGCACATGCCAAATCATTTATAGATCTTTCATAGTCTATGAGCTTATATAGCCCACGACATAAAATGCCAGAAGCAATAATCACATCGCCATGTGACAGATCATGAACTGTACACCTGTCATCAACAAATTTCACAACCAAGCCAATCTTGGCTAATGCAGAAACTGATAACAGGTTCTTCTTGATCCCTGGCACAAATAAAGCATCTCACAAAGTGAAAGAACTACCATCAGTAGTAGTCAAAATGATCTTACCAACTCCCATAACAGGATAAGAGGAGTTGTTGGCACATGTAACAGTATTCCCTATAGGGGCAGGCTCGAGTGAAGAGAAGAAACTGCATTGCGAGGTAATATGTTTGGTCACCCCATTGTCAAAGTACCAAACATCTAAGTCTACTGCAGACATGCACTGCTCATGAGAAGATGGGTCAAAACTGTAGACAGTAGTAAACGCCCATTCTTCTTCCTGCACAAGATTAGCAGACTCTGTTTTTGGTGTAGAGGCCTCTGCAACAACCATTCTAGCCTCTTTCTTCTTTGCCTCTTTAGCAGCTAGTTTTGGACAATTCTTTATGATATGATCATTCCCTTTACAATATTTACAAAACAATTTCTGCTTTTCTAATTTCTTCTCATCTTTATCTTCCTTCTTTGAATGTGCAGAATTAGCAGATTTCTGCTTACTAGTTGAAGAGCTCCATTTTCCTTTGCCCTTCTGACTAGCCAGGAAAGCTTGATCTGCAACTCGCATAATGGACCTGTTCTGCCTGGACTCATCTTCCTGCAACAGAACAGAGACTAACTCCTCAAATGATAAGGCATTTGGATTGCCTCTCATCATCAACCAAAGAGTAGAAGCAAAACTCTGATATGAATCAGGAAGACCATTCAGAACGGTTTGCACAAGTGAGCTATCTGGTATAACCTCATCAACAAAAATCAACTATTCCTTCAAGTCTTTGATCTTCGTTAGGAAACTGTCCATAGAATCACCTTCATTCATGTGCTCACTCTCCAACTGTTTTTGGAGGTAAGCAACACGAGCCTCATTCCTAGCTTGGTACAATGTGGTTAGTGTATCCCAAGCATCCTTAGCTGTTCTGCAAGAGTGAATGTGAGGAATAATGGCACGTTTGAAAGACAAAGCTATCAATGCATGTGCCTGGGCATCTCTACCATGCCAGTGAATCTGCTCTGCAGTAGGTGCAGCAGAAACCGTAGCACGAACAGGAATATGCAGAATATCACCATCTTTGACACCTTGTGCATCAGCTTCAGTACCTGCAATTGTAACACTTACAGGTGTGATAGGACGTTTTTCGACACCCTGCACAATGTTCCACAGTCCTTTTGCAACCAACACATGTCGCATTATATAAGCCCATAACGGGTAGTTGGTACCATCCAACTTATCCTCAACAGCCAACAGACGGAATACATCACCGCTTTCAGCCATGGCCAGTGACTAAAATACCTTGATGCAGAAAATTGACTGTATCTCAAAAAGTTGAATAGAACTACCTAGACAAATTCCACTAGACTTGTAGCAGACTTTGAGATGCTTATACTGGCGAACAGAAACTGGTATATACCTTTGGCACAAAAAGACAAAATAGCCTGCACAAGCACTGTGATAGTGAGTTCGGCGGCAAAAACGAGCTCAGATCGCGATTTCGGCACCACAAAGCGAAGCCATTTTGATCTCGAAAACACGTTGAGTATGCTCACAAAATTCATGTGATTCTGAGATTGCAAACGGAGAAGTGTCAACGGTGCCCTAGATGAAGCAACGACCTGCTCTGATACCAATTGTTGGAGATAGACATCTACGGAAGCACACGAACAACACAAGGAAGAAGAAGAAGCTTGGAGCACAACACACAATACTGAATGTATTACTAGATTATGTACAAAGATAAGTAGCCTGTTAGGGCAATAGGCGTATATACAAGCCAAGGGAAAAAAACCTCTTAAAGAGGGAAAAAAGTGTCCCGACGGTCGTAGTGTGTTCACACACATCACTACCTAAATATATCAACAAAATCAAGCAAAACCTTATGTCGATCCTAAATGATGTGAAGTTTCTTTTCAAATTGGAGTCCAAGTTTATCTTTGAGTTCCAGATAGATTAGAAAAGTTAAAGGCCAAAAAGTGAACCAAGTTGTCGCCCATATATTGCACTCCTTTTCCAATCACCAAAAAGGTTGACATGTTGGCATATGAATTACAATTTCCAAAAGAAATTTGGATTCATCTAGAGTTCACTACAAGGAATATGGGCGCATAGCGATGGTTAACGTGACATAATTTTGTCACTATAAAATTGCATAAAGCATCACAACAAGTGTCGAGCATGGAATGTCAATTAAATGACGAAAAATTCAATGTTTTTATCGACATGTGGTGCGACAGGATGTGCGATGGTTACGTCGAGCATCGCTAAAGTGACCATTAAAAAAAGCATCGCATAAGCGATGCTATTTTGTGTAGCATAAGCAACACTAATTATTGTCGCATATGCGATGCTATCTGGACAAGAATTTATGATGCTTTAGCATTGGTTACATGATGGATTTTTGATGAAAAAAATAAAAACATTGAAGGCTCTTCGATGGCCATCTACACGCATCTGATCGAAGAGCTCTCCAACGTTCACAATTGCACTGCACTTATGAGCTGAAACAATCGCTTGCTGAATTGGTGTTTTGTCTAATCTCTATATTATTCTCTCTCTCTCTCTCTCTTTCTCTGTTTCTACCTCTTTCTCTCTTTGAATTATCTCTCTCTCTCTCTCTCTCTTTATTGCAGGTTATTCAAGAAGTTAACAAATAAAAAAATATGGCTAACATTGTAAGTACAATTTCCATTCCTTGTATACCATTTGAATTGTGCTATTTTCATTAGTTAGCATCCTGACACTTATTGATATGCACATACACAGAAGATGCAGGTTCACGCATATACACATATACACATGTACATACACACACATACATGTGCACATACACTTACACATGTTGATATATTTAGGTAGTGATGTGTGTGAACACACTAGGACTGCGGGGGCACTCTTTTTCCTCATTAGGAGGTTTTTTCGCCCTGGCTTGTATATACACCCTATTGCCCTAATGGGCTACTTATCTTTGTACATTCTAGTGGTAATACATTCAGAATTGTATTGTGCTCCAAGCTTCTTCTTCTTCCTTGTGCTGTTTGCGTGCTTCCATAGACGTCTAACTCCAACAATTGGTATTAGAGCAGGTCGTCGCTTCATCTACGGTGTCGTTGACACTCCTCCGTTCACAATCTCAGAATCACACAAAATTTGGTACTTATACTCAAAGTGGTTTCAGAGAACAAAACGACTTCGCTTTATGGTGCTGAAATTGCGATCTAAGCTCGTTTTGGCCTCCGAATGCACTATCGTAGTGCTTGTGCAGGCTATTTCGTATTTTTGTGCCAAAGGTATATACCAGTTTCGGTTCACCAGTATAAGAATCTCAAAGTCTGCTACAAGTCTAGCAAAATTTGTCTGGGCAATTATGTTCAACTTTTTGAGATACAATCAATTTTTTGCATCAAGGTATTCTAGTCATCGGCCATGGCTTAAAGCAGTGATGTATTCTATATGTTGGCTGTTGAGGATAAGTAGGATGGTACCAACTCCCTGTTATGGGCTTATATGATGCGACATGTATTGGTTGCAAAAGGAATGTGGAACATTGTGCAGGGTGTTGAAAAACATCCTATCACATCTGCAATTGTTACAACTACAGGTACTGAAGCTGATGGAGAAGGTGTCGAAGATGATGATATTCTCATATTCATGTTCGTGCTGCAATTTTTGCTGCACCTACTGCAGAGAAAATTCGTTGGGATGGTAGAGATGCCTAGGCACATGCATTGATAGATTTGTCTGTCAAACATGCCATTATTCCTCACATTCGCTCTTGCAGAATAGCTAAGGATTCTTGGGATACACTTACCACATTATACCAAGCTAGGAGTGAGGCTCGTGTTGCTTACCTCCGAAAACAGTTGGAGAGTGAGCACATGAATGAAGGTGATTCTAACAAAGATCAAAGACTTGAAGGAACAATTAATTTCTACTAATGAGGTTATACCAGATAGCTCACTTGTGCAGACCGTTCTGAATGGTCTTTCTGATTCATATTAGATTTTTGCTTCTACTCTTTAGTTGATGATGAAAGGCAATCCAAATGCCTTGTCATTTGAGAAGTTAGTCTCTGTTCTATTGTAGGAAGATCAGTTAGTCTCTGTTCTGTCAGTCTCTGTTCTGTTGTAGGAAAATAGGTCTCTTCAACTACTAAGCATAAATCTGCTAATTCTGCATAATCAAAGAGGGAAGACAAAGATGAAAAGAAATCAAAAAAGCAGAAATTATTTTGCAAGTACTGTAAAGGAAATTATCATATCATAAAGAACTACCCAAAACTAGCTACTAAAGAGGCAAAGAAGAAAGAGGCTGGAATGGTTGTTGCATAGGCCTCTACACCAAAAATAGAGTCTGCTAATCTTTTGCAGGAAGAAGAATGGGTGTTTACTACTATTTGCAGTTTTGACCCATCTTCTCATGAGGAGTGCATGTCTGCAATAGACTCAGATGTTTGCCAGTACTTTGATAGTGGGGCAACCAAACACATTACCTCGTAGCGTAGTTTCTTCTCTTCACTCGAGCCTGCACCTATAGGGAATGTTGTTACATGCACCAATAACTCCTCTTATCCTGTTATGGGAGTTGGTAAGATCATTTTGACTACTGCTTATGGTAGTTCTTTCACTTTCTCAGATGCTTTGTTTGTGCTAGGGATCAAGAAAAATCTGTTATCAGTTTTTGCATTAGCCAACATTGGCTTGGTTGTGAAATTTGTTGATGATAGGTGTACAGTTCATGATCTGTAAAATGGCAACATGATCATTGCTTTTGGCATTTTATGTTGTGGGCTGTATAATCTCATAGACTATGAAAGATTTGTGAATGATCTGGCATGTGTAATACATGATTCTCAGCCTATATCAGATGCAAAACTTTGGCATGCACGCTTTGGTCATCTAAACTTTGCTAGTTTGTTACGCCTGTAGAAATCTGAAATGGTGTCCTCTTTGCCCCAACTTGAGGCACCTCAAAAACATGTTTGTAAGGGTTGTATTTTGGGCAAAATGCAGCATTCCTCATTTCCAAAAGATGGTTTAGTTCGGGCTACTGAGAAATTGCAGCTTATACATAGTGATGTCTGTGGTCCTATGCAGACACCTTCTTTTGGAAATTATCTTTACTTCATGACTTTCATTGATGATTCTGCCAGGCATGCATGGGTATATCCATTGAAAGCAAAGTCCAAAGTATTCATGTGCTTCAAACAGTGTTTGATTTTGGCTGAAAATCTGTCAGCATGTAAAATAGGCACCCTCCGTTCTGATCGAGGGGGGAATATATGTCTTCTGATTTTAATGCATTTCTGGCTGAACATGGGATAAAACACCAGTGTATAGTGCCGTATACACCTCAACAGAATGGAGTTGCTGAACGGAAAAACAGGTCACTCATGGAGATGGCGAGGTGTATGGTCAAGAGTCAGGCTTTACCACATAGTTTCTGGCTTGAGGCTGTCATGTGTGCAGCATATGTACTTAACAGGTGTCCCACTAAAGCGTTGTATTCTATCACTCCATATGAGGCTTGGCATGATCGCAAGCCATCTGTTGCTCATCTGTGTATTTTTGGTTGTCTGGCATATGCATAAGTGCCTAAACAACATCACAAAAAATTCGATGATAAAGCAGTAAAATGTATTTTTGTTGGGTATAGTTCTGAAAGTAAAGGCTATCGTCTGTATCATCCACAGACTAAACGCATTCTGGTTAGCCTTGATGTTGTTTTTGTGGAAGATGCTATTCAGCCATTGCTTTCATGTACTAAGGAGACATCTGTTAGCTCCAAAGACATGTATGATACTTTGTTGCCTCTTTTTATAGGTGGAGAGTCTAGTGCTGGTCCTAATGAGGCAACTTCTCAGCCTTTGCAGGTTTCATGTGATAATGCAGATCATTCCATTTTTTATGTAGATTTACATGATGCACTTGTTCATTGGAGAGCTCATATTGAGGAGGCCAAAACTATGCCAAAATGGCTAGTGCAAAACTTTGTGTGATAGCAAATTAGATGCACCTCTATCATATCGTACTCGTTCAGGCTCTCATAGTGCCTCTTTTGCATCAGATTGCTATGCTATGGCTGCATCTAGTCTTTGTGATGAGAATGAGCCTGTTTCGTTTGATGAAGCACAAAATTCACAAAATTGGATGGTTGCTATGAAATCTGAATATGATGCTCTAATGAAGAATGGTACTTGGTCTTTATGTGACTTGCCTCCTGGCAAGAAGGCCATTGCGACTAAGTGGGTATACAAACTAAAATGTAAGCCTGATGGAACAATTGACATGTATAAGGCTAGGCTTGTTGCAAAGGGTTATGCATAGGAAAGGGGCATTGATTTTGATGAGACCTTTGCACCTACATGTTGTATGACTACTATTCAGAGCATGTGTGCACTTGCAGCCCATCATGGTTGAATGTACATCAGTTGGACATTAAAACTGCATTTTTGAATGATGAATTCCATGAGGTTTTTCAGCCCCGTGGCTTTGTGCAGAAAGGGCATGAAAACCAGGTGTGAAGGTTAAAGAAGGCATTATATGGTTTAAAGCAAGCACCACGTGCTTGATATGAGAAAATACATGCCTATCTAATTGCATATGGTTTGGAGAACAGTCCAACTGAAAGCACCTTATATGTCAAGCATGCTAATGATGTACTTTTGATCATTGTGGTGTATGTTGATAACATGCTGCTCACTGGTCCTCATGAGAAGCATATTGCTGATTTTAAGGCTGATTTACATGCCTCATTTGAGATATCTTATTTGGGGCATTTGCATCATTATTTGGGCATTTAGTTTATGCACATTGATGGTGGAATGGTGATGTGTCAAACAAAATATATTGACACATTATTGTAGCGTTTTGGGAAGACTGTAAACCTATTGCCACTCCTATGGAGACAGGTTTACGACTGAGTCTTCATGATGCTGGAGATGCATTTGATGTTGTTTTCTATCAGCAGGCTGTTGGATGCTTGATTTCCTTATGCATTACTCGGCCAGATATTCAGTTTGTTGTCTCATAGATGAGCAGGTTTATGCATTGCCTAGGAGTCAAGCATTGGCAGGTGGTTAAGCGCATCTTTCGCTACTTGATTGGTACCCGACTACTTGGTTTATTTTATCCCAAGGGGGGATCACTACCGCCAAATCTGCATGCTTTTTCTGACTCTGATTGGGCTGGTTGCTATGACACTTGTATGTCCACTAGTGGCTTTTGCTTCATGCTTGGTAGCTCATATATATCTTGGTTGAGCAAGAAGCAGCCTACTGTGGCCACTTACAGTTGTGAGGCTGAGTATAGGCTAGCTTTCAGAACGACTATTGAGTGTGTTTGGATAGATGCCTTATGGCTGATTTGGGTGTTGGTCAGTCTTCTACCACCACCATCTTCACTGATAGTCAGAGTGCATTGGGAGTTGCGAGAAACCCTATGTTCCATGCTCGCACTAAGCACATTGAGGTGCATTATCATTATGTCAGGGACAGGTTCTCTGTTGGGGAGATCAGCTTGGCATATGTACCCACACAGGAGAACATTGCAGACCTTTTCACGAAGGCTCTACCTAGGGAGAAGTTTGAAGTTTTCTGCAAAGCTTTGGGCTTACTTCCTTTTGTGGATTGATTCCACATACCTTGGCACTTCCTTATACATGAGTGCCAGCTCCTTGTTCACCGCATCACTCCCAAGGGGGATTTGTTGATATATTTAGGTAGTGATGTGTGTGAACACACTAGGACCATCGGGGCACTTTTTCCATCTTTAGGAGGTTTTTTTCCCCGGGCTTGTATATAGGCCTATTTCCCTAATGGGCTACTTATCTTTGTACATTCTAGTGGTAATACATTCAATATTGTGTGTTGTGCTCCAAACTTCTTCTTCTTCCTTGTGCTGTTTGCGTGCTTCTGTAGACGTCTAACTCCAACAACAAATACACACACATACACATGCATATGCACAAACATTTCTACAACCACATAAATAGACTTGCATGCATGCATTATTGCATATGTACATACACATTAACACATTAACACATACTTAAATACATGTATATGCATATCCACATACATGGATGCAAATGGAAATGCATCGAAGTGCACATGCATGTTTCATACATATACACATGCACATACGTACATATACACACACATACACATATATTCACATATATATGCACATACATACACACACATATGCACATACACACACATGCACATACATACATATACACATATACATGCACATACACACATATACACATACACACATACACACATACACACATACACACATACACACATACACACATACACACATATACACATACACTTACACATATACATGCACATACATACATATACACACACATATATATATGCACATGCACATACACATACATACGCATATACACTTGCACATGCACATGCACATGCACATGCATAAATCACACAAACATACACATGCACATGCACATACACATACATACACATACATACACATGTACACTTACACGTGCACATGCACATACACATACATACACATATACACTTACACATGCACATGCACATACATGCATATACACATATGCATATGTACATACATACATATACACACATATACACACATATACATGCACATACGTACACACACATATGCACATACACACACATACACATGCACATACATACATATACACACATACACATGCACATAGATACATATACACACATATACATGCACATACACATGTACACATACACTTACATATATACATGCACACACGTATATACATATACACACATACACATGCACATGCACATACACTTACACACACACATGCACATACATGTATATACACATATGCATATGCACATACATACATGCACATATATATACATAGATACATACATATACATGCATATGGACACACTTACACAAATATAGATATATGCCTACATGTGCATATATATATATTTTATATACACACAAGCACACATAAATATGAATGAATTATATAATTAAAGTAATAAAACACATGCCTAATATAAACAATAATAAAAATCAATAGAACAAGACTTTTCATTACTTAATACCCTACACGCAATTCAAAACATAACTGAAATGAACAATATATAGATGTCATATATATATATATATATATATATATATATATATATATATATATATATATATATATATGTGTGTGTGTGTGTGTGTGTGTGTGTGTGTGTGTGTGAATACATATTCAATGTCATAATCAAGAATTCTAATCATCATGATCATCATGATCATCCTCATCCTCATCATCACGATCATCCGCATGATCTGATGTATCTGTGTGAGCACTCTATGATGATCAAGATTGTCCCTCCTGTGTCTGTCTCTCCTCCTCATCCATATCTGCCTGTCCATAATACTCTTATATTACATATAACAAACATAAATAAGTAAAACAATTAAAACATCCATAAAAATAAAATAATTATATGAAATTTAATAATAATCACAAATGCATCCGGATGATCTTGTATATACTCGCTCAAACGTTGAATTCCAAAATGTGTAGCATACTCGATCTCATGTTTTGTAGGATATCGGCCATAATCCTTTTGCTACATTGAAACAAATAAAAAAGATTAGTTTCTTGTGTTTTAACTCAAATAAAAAATATAGTTACAATAACACATATACTTACAAATGTAGCTACAAAACCATGATGGCCCATTTGGCTTAAGTGAGATGTGTGGCCCGACTCAACTCTCTTCTTTGCAGCAGCCTATTTATTTAAATAGAAAAGAAATACATAAATTAAATGTAAAAATTAATAAAACATATGAGAATTGTAAATATAAACTATTAATTTGTATACCTTCTGTTGAGGAAATGACTCCTAAAGACGTAGCTATCTACACAAAAACTGCCACGTCTCAGGTGGTATGTTAGGTCTCCTCTTATTTTTTCCACCATACAATATCTCCTGTTATTTAATCTCAAATAGAAAAAAAGAATCATAATACATACACATATATACACACATATACACATACACATACCCACATACACATATACATGCAAACATATACACATACATACATGCATACATATACACATATACATACATATAACATAAACATACATATACATATTCACATAGATACATACATACAGAACACACATACACATGCATGCATATACACACATTCATACAATATACATGCATTTATCCCACAAGAATGTGTATTTGTGTATATGTGAATATAATGTTTATGTGTGTAAATAATCAGATTAATAATATCTAATACCATTATTTGTAGATTCCAATCAATGAGACGGAACTCCACCACGGTCTCCTAATCATGCAAGGACTATATACTATAAGTATATCAAACTTTTAATTTTAAATATATTTGATAGATACATAGCTAATATATGTTTTTTTCTTGTTATAATAAGATTCTGATAAATCAAAGGGCACTCCACCACCCCCTACCCATGCAACGACTTCACATGTTTCCTCCAATAGGAATTATGATGAATTTTACTATCAAGAGCATATCATATGTTGGTGTAACTCTTTCTATGGCACGTATCGAAGAACACAATTGGAATGTATTGAACATGAGGCAGAGTATGGTACTTTTGAGCGTGCACTTGGTCAACGTGATAATGCTTGGGTATATATTTTTTCCATAAATTAATGTCATTATTTTATTTAAAAACCATATAAAAAATCAAAATACTATTGATATATAGGAATACTTGCTCGATGATGATGATGGTGATGATAATTCTCATACTCATAATGCTAATATACCTCGTACATGTCATGGACTTGCTATTCATCAATTACAAGCAGAGGTTTCTAGAAATCCTCTACCTCCTGGTTTAGAGAATGAAACAGCTAGAGATTATCCATTTCTAGCTCATGATCGTTCTCTAGTACAAACATATGATAGAAGAAGATATGGAGGATGGAATAGAGGACCAATTCCTTTAGATGGAGAGGTTTTTAACTTTTGGGGTAATCATTATATGATTGCTCCATCCACTATTACTAGTGTTGGTCGTGGTCTCTTTATTGTAGAGGATTTCAGACTCTGAAGTCACTCTTATGTAATTTTGTGGTTCTGTATATGGATGGGGAGATTGGCATTGACTTGCATGTTATGTTCAAAGCATGAGTACTTATGGAATATGCTTGAATGCAGCATCCCTTACTAATTGAAGGATTTCACATGCAAAAAATGAAAGATGAAATATTGATGGAATACCTTACATGCATGGAAATATAGCATGTTTAATAAATAGTAGTCGAGGGTTACATAATAGTTCATGGACTAGTTGCACATTTGAGGAGTGTGAAAATAGTCATGAATCGCCATACGTGAATAGAGATGTAGCAAGATACATAGTTGTCAATGCTATTACTTCATTACATGTTGGTGATGAATTATTAGTGAATTATGGATGGCGTAGACCTCCAAGAGCACCTTTTAGCTAGAGAGAGAATGAAAATTTTCTATCCATATTTAATAACTTATATATTTAATTTTATGTTTAAAGTTTACTTTTTATTCATTTCTAGAATATTAATGATTTTTATTCATGTGTGTCGATTCCAATGTATGATGTTGATGATATTCCACCACACCATTCACAATTGCCAGTAAGACCTCGTTTATCAGAAGCTTTTATGAGGAGGCTACGCAAAAGTGATCCTGTGGAATATGCAAGGTTGAAAGACCTATATTCTAAAGAAGATGAAGTACAAGATTTGTGCGACAATGATGAAGATGATGGCATGGCAAATTTTATTGAGGATTGGTATCAAAATGACAGTGAGAGCATTGATATTTCTAAAAATGAGAAATATATTCGAGAGTAATGTCTAAAGCATGTATATGAAGAAAATCGTTTGACACGACAAATGCGAGCTTACTTATTCTCAATTTTCAAAATCGTTTTGAATGTGTGTATGTATATGTAAGTACGTATATGTGTGTGTATGTGTATGTAGGTGTATATGTGAGTGTGTGTATGTGTGTAAGCATGTATGTATGCATATGCATATGCATGTGCATTATGTATGCATGTGCATTATGTATGCATGTGTGTTTATGTGTGTGTATGCATGTAAGTATGTATCTATGCATATGCATATGCATATGCATTATGTATGCATATGCATATGCATTATGTATGCATATGCATATTCATTATGTATGCATATGTATGCATGTATGTGTATATGTGTGTGTATGTGTCTCTATGTGTGTGTATGTGTCCATGTGTGTGTGTATGTGTGTGTGTCTATGTGTGTGTGTCTATGTGTGTATGTGTGTGTCTATGTTTGTATATACATGTGTATCTGTATATATGTGTCTATATGCATGTGTATGTGTGTGTGTGTGTAAATGTGTGTGGATGTGTGTGTGTTTGTGAGTGCGTGTGTAAGTGTGTATGTGTCTATGTGTGTGTGTGTATGTGTGTGTGTGTCTATGTGTGCATGTGTGTGTATGTGTGTGTTTATGTGTGTATATATGTGTCTACATATGCATGTGTATGTGTGTGTGTAAATATGTGTGTATATGTGTATGTTTATGCGTGCATATGTGTGTGTATGTGTGTGTATGTGTGTGTATGTGTGTGTATGTATGTGTATGTGTGTGTATGCATGTAAGCATGTATATATGCATATGCATATGAATTATGTTTGCAAATGGATGCATGTGTGTGTATGCATGTAAGTATGCATGTATGTATGTATGCATATGTATGCATGTATGTGTATGTGTGTGCGTATGTGTCTCTATGTGTGTGTATGCATATATGTTTGCGTATGTCTCTATGTGTGTGTGTATGCATATGTGTGTGTATATGTCCATGTGTGTGTGTATGCGTGCATGTGTGTCAATGTGTGTGTCTATGTATGTGTATACGTGTGTATCTATATATATATGTGTCTATTTGCATGTGTATGTGTGGGTGTAAATGTGTGTGGATGTGTGTATGTGTGTGTGTAAGTGTGTATGTGTGTATGTGTGTGTATATATGTGTGTATATGTGTGTGTATATGTGTGTGTGTGTAAGTGTGTATGTGTCTATGTGTGTGTATATATATGTGTGTGTGTATGTGTGTGTGTGTGTCTATGTGTGTGTTTATGTGTGTATATATGTGTGTGTGTGCATGTGTATGTGTGTGTGTGTAAATTTGTGTGTATATGTGTGTGTATGTGTGTGTGTATGTGTCTATGTGTGTGTATGCACGTAAGCATGTATGTATGCATCTGTATGTGCATTATGTATGCATATGTATGCATGTGTGTGTGTATGTGTGTGTGTATGCATGCAAGTATATATGTATGCATATGCATATGCATTATGTATGCATCTATATGCATGCATGTGTATGTGTCTCTACATGTGTGTGTCTATGTGTGTGTCTATGTGTGTATGTGTGTGTGTGTCTATGTGTGTGTGTGTGTCTATGTGTGTATATACATGTGTATCTATATATGTGTCTGTATTCATGTGTATGTGTGTCTCTAAATGTGTGTGAATGTGTGGATGTGTGTATGTGTGTGTGTGTAAGTGTGTATGTGTCTATGTGCATGTGTGTGTGTATGTGTGTGTATGTGTGTATGTGTGTGTCTCTATGTGTCTATGTGTGTGTCTATGTGTGTATATATGTGTGTGTGTATGCTTGTGTATGTGTGTGTGTAAATTTGTGTTTATATATGTGTGTGTAAATTTGTGTGTATATGTGTGTGTATGTGTGTCTATGTATCTATGTGTGTATGTGTGTGTATTGGCTATGTATGTATGTATGTATGTGTGTGTGTCTATGTGTGTGTCTATGTCTATATATACATGTGTATGTGTATATATTGTTGGGGATCTAAGGGTCATGTGACCTTACTCCCATATTCATATATATACATCATATATAGAGTATTGCCTCAAGAGAGATCATTATGTGGGTTTCGAGGCTCCCACGCATGTCCGCACGTCGTTCCTCTCTTCTCTCTCATTCCATCTCCTCCTTCCTCCTCTTCTTCTGCACACCAAAGCCCTTCATTGGTATCAGAGCATGCTGAAGGTTGGTGTGCAAGAAGCTTCAATGGAAGCTTAGGTGAGAAGAGGTAGAAGTGCAGGTCGGCATCTCTTGATAGCTGTTCAGTATTTCAGTCATAACTCGAGCTAGGAAGCTCGGATTGACACGTTTTAAAGTTCTGTGCATAGTTAACACAGAGAGCTACAACTTCATAGAAGGGCGCAGAACCTGGTTCGGACTTCTGAAGTGCCGAAAATTCGAAAAACGCAGAGAATTGTAGAAGGCGAATCTACATTGAGTAGGACAGCAGGTCGGTTTTTTTGTCATAACTTGAGTTCTACAGCTCGGAATGCGATGATTCAACTTGCTGCTCGTAGCTTGAAAGATAGCTACAACTTTGTAGAAGAACTCAGATTCAGATTCTGAGTGCAAGGTCACCGAAACTGCAAAATACAGAGCAGTACTGCTGCAAGTGAAATTGAAATTGACAGCAGGTGCTTGTTTTGAGCATATCTTGAGCTACGCACCTCCGATTGAGGTGTTCTTTATGTCGTTACATAGCCAAGAGTTAGATCTTGAAGTTTGCTGAAGACCAAAAGTTCAGATTCAGATGTTATCACCTCTGAAACAGTAAAACACAGAGCAGTACAGTTTTGCCCAAACAACCCTAATTGCACTTGGAGATTGAATTTGCTTTGGAACTTCTTCGAAAGAGAATTTTTGGTGTGCAAGATCTTATTCTCAGAGCTTCAAGGAATTGTACATGTATGATCATTGTGGTAGCTCCTCCATATGAGAGTAGAGCATGATTTTGTTACATGTTTGGCATGTAAGATGACATTGTGGTATACTCTTCTTTGAGGTTTATGTCATCATGAGTTTGATCATGGATGTATAATGGCATTGTGGTTTATAGCTTGCTTATGCCACTTGGTTATGGATTTACTTGCCGATTGCACATACTTTTATGAGAGTTGATTTTGGATCTTGTTTGGTACTTGTATCTTTTGTTTTCCTTGCAGGTACATGATCCAGATTGGAGCCTCAGTTACACGTTTGTTTGTCACCATTATTAGCATTTGGTCATTGATTGATATATATTTGCCAGTGTGATTCTTGGCATATGTGGATGGTGATTCCCACATGGTTATTTTGGTTCTAGAGTCCATTTTACAGAGGAGATGCTGTCGAAATTTCATCGACTTTTATGCTAGAAAGGAGCTCTAGTGGATCTTGAAGCTTGTGTGATAGCTTTGGATCATTGATTATCTCCATTCATTTGGACTTGGTCACAGGTTATTTGTGATAGGTTGGACCATCTTGCAGGATTCATTCTTGAGTGGGAGGTGCATCACCATTGTATTGGCGTGTATTGCCATTAGCTTTTTGGCATATGTAGCTGCCATTATCTTTGGTTGGATCAGTGATAGGTGGTTGTTACCGTTAGTGTCCATGTGAAAGGCCAAATGGCCACCGGACACTTCTTTGTATATGTTCTTTAATAAATCATATAGTGGCCTGGTCAGTCACAGACTGTAAGTTTGACTGCATTTGTAAGACCTAAGAAGTCTGTCTTCGTGCTCCCTGTGTACTGCGTTTTCTGCGTATTCTACAACCTCTGTGCGGAGTACTGTGTGTGGCGTCAAGAGCTCGGTTTTCTACTCCGAGCATATTGTCGTGGAGCTCTCGAGAAGGAGAGTGCAGTGTGGTGCATCGCCAACGAAATACTTCACTGGTATCGGAGCAGTTCGAGGCAAGAAGCTTTGTTCCTTTTATGCGAGCGAAGCGGGCACCCCCCCCACCCCAGCCCCAGGCTTTCTCCAAGGCTTGCACCCCCCCACCCCAGGCTTTCTCCAAGGCTTACGACTAAGGCGGCGACCAAGGCATAGACCTTGGCATACCTTGTCATCCGAGTCACCGAAGTCACCGTTGGCGCCGTTGGCTGCGTGCGAGGGAGGACCTCAACGATCAAGGAATATAGAGGTTCCCGGTACTTCCCGGGACGTCACCCATCCCAGTACTGTTCCCCCCAGAGCTCGCTTAACCGTGGCAATCTCTTGCCACTAAGCTACACTCTTGTGGTGTTTGAAGAAGGGGAAAGACTAAGGTTGACATTACCTTGAACAAGTTTTGGTCCCTCAAAGCTTCATTTTTTGCTTTTAAAGCCTATTTCAGAAGAAATTTTGGGGTGTTTTTGGAGCCATTTCGGAGTACTTTCGCACGTAGTTCTCTTCACACAGGTCCAAGAACATCAAGAAGAGTGTTCCTTGTACTTCTCAGACAATAAATATCAACCTTTGGGTCTGTATTTTCAGCCACATTCGTAAAACTACAGGTTTCTCGAGGGGTTTTCAGTTTTGGTGGGAGCAGTCGCTGCAAATTTATGCAGGTTTTTAAAGCCTAAAACATCAGAGTTGACAGACACTTGCAGGTGTTATTGGCTAGTTTTTGGGCTGTGTATTCAGCCTTTCAGTGTCATTTTACTGCATATATTGAGCACATACACACCATGTACGCTTCTGTGGATACCACGTATGTACGTCCATGTGGGCATTGATATAGCGGTTACGTTCTTTGCATAAAGCCTTTTACGTTTGATAAAGAGGGTCGTGGTGAGGTTTTCTTAACTTGGAGACACCCAGATGTCGGGGTCTCTTCGGTGATGCAGGTGGAAGACTTACCCAGCCTCGCCATAGGAGATGTATGATAGTTGTTCATAGGTGCTCGATAAGCCTAGTTGGCTTCTATTGGGTAACTGATTATATGCAGTGGAGTCAGTGATTCACTATGCAAGTAGACATGTCAGTACTTGCAGTTTTATGATACTTTGACACTGGTCATATGCTAATTTTGCAGAGGATACTCTGGCAAAATTTTTCTAGATTTCTCGTTTAGTCAACTATATAGTGGTCGATTTACTCCTTGATACACTTATTTGTTGGTGTTTGGACTCTTCTAACTCCATTATCATTCTATTCAGTTCTCTACGATCATGGCATCAGAGGTCTCAGGCACATCCAGTGGATCAGGGTCTAGTGCTAGCGTTCCGAGGAGGAGCTATAACTTGCAGGGCAAAGACCATTTTGAGATCCGAAAATTTGATGGCACAAACTTTGCTCTATGGAAGAATCAGATTAAAGATGTGCTGATTCAAAGAAGGCAATGGAAGCCAGTAAATGGGATTTCAAAGAAGCCTGCTGACATGGATGAAGATGATTGGGATGAGTTAGATGAAATGGCCAGGTCTACCATTCGCTTGCACCTAGCAGATAATGTTTACTTTACAGTATTAGACTGTGAAAGTGCAGAGGAGCTTTGGAAGAAGTTATGCAATACATATGAAAAAGAGACGGCATCAAATAAAGTATATCTGATGAGAAAATTATACGACCTTCGTATGAAGGACACAGATAGTGTTGTTGCTCATATAAATGAGTCTGATGCCATATTCTCCCAGTTACAGGCTCAGAAAATGGATATGGACAATGAAATGAAAGCAGTATTGCTGTTATGCACCCTGCCATCATCATGGGATAAATTTTGCACAGCTATTAGCAATAGTGCACCAGGTGGTAAACTTGTCTATGATGACATATGTGGAGCACTCTTGAGTGAGGAGATTCGTAGAAAATCTATGGTTGGCACTCAGAGTGGAGATGCATATAATGTTCGTGATTCTTACCAAGGAAAGAATCAACAACGTGGCAGGAGCAAGAACAAGGAAAAGAATGGTCAACGGAATAAGAGCAGAAGTAAATCAAGGAAGAGGGATATTGAATGCCATTATTGTCATAAGAAAGGACACATGAAGAAAGACTGTTCTGCATTAAAGAATGCTAAAGGTAAAGGACAGAATGTTGATGGGCATGTTAAACAGTTACCTGCACCATCTACTTTGACTGTGAAGATTGAAGAAATTAATGCTATTTCTGATGATGCTGATGTGTTGATACTTGATAGTACTGTGCCATCTGAGGCACTTATGGCTGATTCTCTTTCCCACACCTGACTGCTAGATTCTGGTGCTTCTTTCCATGTGACACCACATAGAGAATGGTTCTCTAATTATGCAGCAAAGTCTCTTGGTACCGTGAGACTTGGTGACTCTTACCAGTGTGATGTTGTGGGGATTGGAGATGTGGTTGTGCAGTTCATTGACGGTTCAAAATTTACTATGCATAATGTACGCCATGTACCTCAGTTATCACGTAGTTTGATGTCAGTTGGTCAACTTGATGACCTTGGTTACAAGGTGGTCTTCTATGCTCAGTCCTTTCGTATATCAAAGGGCAATATGGTTATTGCAAAAGGAAGGAAAGTTTGCTCACTTTACCCTTTATTTGTATCACAGAAAGAACACTTGTTAGCTGTTACTGAACAGCCTATGGCTTGTATTTGGCATGGTCGTTTGGGCCATATATCTCGTAGTGGAATGGAAAATCTTTCTCGTTCTGGCTACTTACCTGTGTTATCTTTCTCTGATTTTTCATTTTGTGAGCATTGTCAATATGGAAAGCAAACCAGAAATGTGCATAAAACACACATTGACTCTTCAATTCAGCCTTTAGATCTTGTTCATACAGATGTGTGTGGTCCTATGCCCACTAGGTCCTTAGGTGGTTCTCTTTACTTTGTCACTTTCATAGATGATGCTACTAGAAAAGTCTGGGTATATCCTATCAAATCGAAGGATGATGTATTCCCTACTTTCAGAAAATGGCTTGCTTCAGTTGAGACTGAAAAAGGAACTAAGCTTAAGGCTTTACGTTCAGATAATGGGGGTGAGTATACCTCACATGAATTCAGCCTTTTCTGTCAGTGTAGAGGGATTCGTAGAGAGTTTACAGCTCCTTATACCCCAGTACAGAATGGTGTAGCTGAGAGGATGAATAGAACTATTCAAGATAGAGTAGTCTCTGTTGCATCATGCAAACCTCTCACAAGGTTTTTGGGCAGAAGCAGTATTGACTGCAGTTCATGTGATTAACCTTTCACCTAGTACTACCAAAGGTCTGAAAGTGGCACAAGAGTTATGGACAGGGAAACCACCATATTATGATCATCTTCGAGTTTTTGGGTGTGAAGCATATGTTCATATACCCAAGAATCTTAGACAGAAGTTGGACCATAAGTCAAAGAAATGCATTTTTCTTGGATATGGTCGAGAAGGAAAATTTGGATATCGCTTATGGGATCCTGAAACACGGTCAGTGATCAGAAGTAGTGATGTCATTTTTAATGAGTCTAAGATGCATAAACAGCCAATTAAGGAGGTTGAAGTGAGAAGAGTGGTGTTTGAGGATACTAGTCCTCCGGTTAGCATGCATAAAAATGCTGCACATAGGGATGTTCAAGAGAATGTCCATTCAGATCAGTCTGCACATGTTCCTGTTCAGCAACCATTGAGACGTTCTGCACGTGTCTCATATCCACCTGATAGATATGTTCCAGGTTTAGATTTTGTTATGCTAACAGATGCCGGTGAGCCCTCTTGCTACAAAGAGGCTATGCAAACAGAGGATCATGTCAAGTGGGAGCGTGCCATGAAGAGTGAGTTGGATTCTATTCACAAGAATGGTACTTGGGACTTAGTACCTTTGCCAAAGGGCAGGAAAGCTTTACCATGTAAATGGGTATATAAGCTGAAATTCACATCAGATAGTGCTTCTCCAAAATATAAAGCACGACTTGTTGCAAAGGGTTTTAAGCAACAACATGGTGTTGATTTTGAGGAAATCTTCTCTCCAGTGGTCAAGATGACTACTTTGCGCATGTTGCTTGGATTCGTTGCAATGGAGGACTTAGAGCTAGTCCAAATGGATGTGAAAACAACTTTCTTGCATGGAGATCTTACAGATGAGATCTATATGGAACAACCAGAGGGTTATGTAGTTCCTGGCAAGGAAAGTCTAGTTTGTAAGCTCAAGAAGAGCTTGTATGGACTTAAACAGTCTCCTAGACAATGGTACCAAAAGTTTGATGCTTTTATGAAGTCCCAAGGCTATTCTCGGAGCAATGAGGATCATTGTCTCTACACAAAGAGATGTTCTGATGGCAGCTTGATATGTTTGATACTTTACGTCGATGATATGTTGATTGCTGGGAAGTCCTCTTATGATTTGTCAATTCTCAAAAAGAAGTTGAGTCAGACATTTGATATGAAGGATTTGGGGGATGCCAAACATATTCTTGGCATGCGCATTACTCGTGATAGGAGTAAAAGATGCATATACTTGTCTCAAAGTGAGTACATATCCAAAGTACTTCATCGATTCAATATGCAGGGTGGAAAGGCATTGAGTACACCTTTACCCACATATGTGAAATTGAGCAAGGATGACTGCCCCAAATCAGATGAGGAAAAGGAATTCATGACCAAAATTCCCTATCAGTCTGCTGTTGGTAGTCTCATGTATGCTATGGTAGCTACGAGACCAGACATTGCATTTGCAGTGGGAGTTGTGAGCAGATATATGTCTAATCCTGGCAAGAAACATTGGGAAGCGGTCAAAATGATTTTGAGATATCTGAGTGGCACTAAGGACAAGTTTCTATGCTTAGGTAGAGGGAAAGCATCCATTATTGGTTACACAGATTCTGACTATGCTGGTTGTGTAGACAATCGTAAGTCTACATCAGGGTACATTTTTCATTTTGCTGGAGGTGCTATCTCTTGGAGATCTCGTCTTCAAGAATGTACAGCTGTTTCTGTTGGGAGTGATGGTTGGATGCACTCAGAAGATTGAGTTGGTACTGCTAATCCTGCTTTGCACCAGCCCTCTTTGATCTTTTTCTTTGTTTCAACTCCTTGATGATGCATCGAAGACTGAGCCTTGTGGAAACTCATATAAGGATGTGTTCTAACTTTTCAAAAAAAAAAAAAAATTCCACCGAAATTTCACCAGACTGCCACTGTACTGTCACCGTAATTGTACCGGAATGAACTATAATTTTGTTTATATTTACTTCAAGTGAACATACATGAAGTAAGGAAGTGACACATGAACTCTCTTAACTAACAGAACTTTTTCTGAAGTTTAAGAAAAAATTTCTCTAGTTCAGACAGCCTCTTTTCGGTCAGACTTTGTACAGTGTATAGATATTTTTTTTCACCGAAAAAATTGATCAACTAAAAATAGAGATGTCTAGCTATAGAGTGAGCTATTTCTCATACAAAGCTTTGCATTACTCTACAAGATCTATTTTGTTCTTCTACCGGAAAATACTCGTTTACTATAAGAATTGCAACAGTGAGCACTTTGACTGTAATTTCTTGATTTCTCAAAAACTGACTGAACCAAGTTGCTTCAAACTTTGTATGTTTGTGGTATGCTTTGAGCTGAATCTATCAAGCTTTGAATCACTTGATTTGGTTCAGTAGATCCTGAGATATACTTCTTCAAGGTTGACAGACTTGAAGATAATGACTAAGAGAATCACAGAGTAGATGAATGTAAGTATTTGTATTAGATCATGTAAATGTACATTCCCACTGGCATGATAAACATAGCTCAATGGTACTCAGAGGTGTAGGCTATAAAGTAGACCTCACACACTCAGTGATTGATACAGTAATACCTCAGGATGAGTGAAGAACTCTCCGCGACATTTTTCCTTGTAGCTTTTATAGGAATTGAGTGATGAATTGAATTAGAATTCAAATCAATCTCCTAAAATCTTTCACCTAAAAAAGTTGATTGAAATATTCTCTCGATCAATCAACCGCCTTTTCACGACTTTCAATCAATTAGGCGTGATTGCGTAATATGCCAAGTCATTTATATTTTTACAAGAGATAAAATGGTAAGAAATCATAGGCATAAGTTCCTGTGGTCTACGTTTCATGTATAGTCTTCAAGTTAGATATCCAAGCCAAATGTGAAGGCTTGTGTTGCACCAACAGCTCCCCCTCAAGCCAAACATTTTGGCTCAAGTCTTCAGCTTCATTCTTCAATCACATCTTGCAATCCAATCATGGATTTGAATCTGCATAACTTAGTTCCATCCAAAGCTTTAGTGAGTAAATCTGCACATTGCATATTAGTGGACACATAAGTCAACTGAATGTCTTTACTAAGCAACTTCTCTCTCACATAGTGGTAATGAACTTCTATGTGTTTTGTCCTAGCATGATATATTGGATTAGCTGCAAGGTGAAGAGAACTTGTATTATCTCCAAAAATAATTGGTGGTCTAGTATATAAGCCTAACTCTGTATACAAAAGCTTCAACCAGATAGCTTCTTGAGTGGCATTTGCTAGCCCTCTATACTCTGCTTCAGTGGATGACAATGCCACTGTAGGTTGCTTTTTTGCTGACCAAGAAATAGGTTTATCACCTGCAAAACATATGTATCCTGATGTGCTCCTCCTATCATCCTTGCAACCTGCCCAATCTGCATCTGAATACACTTTAATATCAATGTCTGATGTATAAGGAAAGTACAAACCATGGTTCTGAGTTCCCTTTAGATACTTCAAGATCTTCTTAGCTGCTTCTAGGTGAGGTACCCTTGGTTTGTGCATGAATTGGCTAAGCACACTTACACCATATGCTATGTCAATTCTAGTCAAGGTAGCATAGTTCAAACTCCCTACCATACTTTGATATCCTGTGATGTCTTCGACTTCTTCTCCTTCATGAGCACTTAGCTTTAGATTGACCTCCATTGGAGTAGTAGATACTTTAGCATCCTGCAAGCCAAACTTCTTGACCATATCCTGTACATACTTCTTTTGAGTGATGTAGATACCTGAATTTGTGTAGACCAATTCAAGACCTAAGAAATACTTTAATAATCCAAGATCATTGATCTTGAATTCCTTCATCATCTGTCCTTTGATATGTCTAATTCCCTGAACATCATTGCCTGTAATAATGATGTCATCAACATAGACACATAAATATATTACCTCTGTACTACTTCTCTTTATAAACAGAGAAGTGTCTGCTTTACTCATCACAAATCCTTGGTCTTGGAGGTAGGTTGTCAACCTGTAATTCCATGCTCTAGGTGCCTGCTTTAAACCATACAGAGCCTTCTTCAGTTTACAAACATGATTTACCTTATTGGGTTCTTCATAGCCAGGTGGTTGTGACATGTAGACTTCTTCCGATATCCATCCATTCAAGAATGCATTCTTCACATCCAATTGGTACATGTTCCAGTTTTTGGATGCAGCTACACTCACCAATATTCTGATAGTTGGCATCTTAGCCACCGGAGAAAATGTCTCCTCATAATCAATGCCTTGGGTTTGTGCAAAACCCTTGGCTACCAACCTAGCTTTATACCTGTTTATTGTACCATCTGAGTTCTTTTTGAGTTTGTAGATCCATCTGGATCCTATCACTTTCATAGATTCTTTCTTGGGTACCAAGTCCCAAGTGTCACTTTCTTTGAGAGCCTGCATTTCTTCATCCATTGCTTCCTTCCACTCTGGTTTAATGATTGCTTCTTCAAATGAACCTGGTTCTTCATTCAATAGATCCTTTGCAAGGTATACAGAATGTTTAGTTACAAGTGATGTGTCATACCCAAATCTGATAGGCTTCTTCTTTTCTCTCTGAGATCTCCTTATTGCTTGAGTTGAGGATTCTGGTATATTCTCTAGCTCCTTCATCTTCATCTTCCCTTTGGATTTCCAAGCCTTGAACTCCTCAAGATCTATTGTAACATCATCATCTGAACTTGAGTCTTCTTTCTGGACTGGTTCCTCCTTGGTAAGCTTTGGGAAATCTTCTTCTATATCATAAGGTAGACTAACCTTCCTGCACTCATTCTCATACCATGAGTCATTTTCATCAAAGATAACATCTCTGCTTACCTTAAAACCTTTGTTTGAGGGGTTGTAGAATCTGTACCCTTTCTGGTTCAGGTCATAACCAATGAAGATACATTTTTCAGCTTTAGGATCTAACTTTCCTCTTACTTGTGAAGGTATATGCACATATGCAATACAACCAAAGATTTTGCAATGATCCAAAGATGGTCTCTTACCATGCCAAGCTTCATAAGGTGTCATTCCATCAAGTGTCTTTGATGGCAACCTGTTAATGAGATATGTGGCAGTAGATACACTCTCTGCCCAAAGATAATTTGGCAATTTCTTTTCATTAAGCATAGACCTCGCTGTTTCTACAATGAGTCTATTCCTTCTTTCAGCTACCCCATTTTGTTCAGGTGAGTACCTTGTAGTAATCTCCCTCTTGATGCCTCTTTCCTGCAAGAAGTCTTCAAACTCATTTGAGAAGTATTCTCCTCCTCCATCTGACCTTAGCTTCTTCAAGTTTCTTCCTGTTTGGTTTTCAACCAGTGCAAGATACTTCTTGAAACAATTAAACACTTCATCTTTATGTTTCATGTAGTATAAGACAGTCCACCTGCTATAGTCATCAATGAAGGACACATAGTACCTCGATCCAGATATGGATGGTTCCTTGCTAGGTCCCCAAACATCTGTATGCACTAATTCTAGATAATCTTTATGCATAAAACCTTTCTTGTTATAAGGCAATCTGTGTGACTTACCAAATTGACAAGCTCCACACTTGTATATCATGTGTTGCTTGGATATATTAGGTATCCCAAGCACACATTGATCCCTGCACATTTGTTTTAAGGTCCTTTCACCAATGTGACCTAACCTCTTGTGCCAAATTTCCAATTCCGATAGCGTTTGATCCTTGTAATTGTACAGAGCAATGTTTTTGGTGTCTTCAAGTTCAAAAGTAAATAACCTGCCTGATTTTTCTCCCTTGGCTATTCTTCTGAATCCATGTCTTGGGTCCTCCACATATGCTCCATGTTGTGTGAATCTGACCTGCAAACCTTTTTCCACAATCTGACCTACACTCATTAGATTCTTGGTGATGGTTGGTACATAGAGTACCCTGCTCAGTAGATTCTGATTACCATCACATGTCTTAACATTGCCTACTTTAACAACTGAATGTTTAGTGTCATCACCTGTCTGCACTTGATGTTTGCCCGTGGGTTCTTCCAAATCAGAGAGTAGTGCCACATTACCAGCTACATGGTTAGAACAACCTGAATCAATATAGAATAAGTGATCATCATTGATACCTGACTTAGAAGTCATATTCATGATCAATAAAGAGTCATCTTGCTCCTCTGCATAGTTGTTGTAATCTCTTCTATTTCTGAATCCACCTTGGTAATTTCCATTGTGGTTGTTGTTGTAATTATTGTTGTATCCATTGTAGCTTTGTTGTTGATTGAATCTGCCTCTACCTTGAGAGTATCCTCCTCTAGAGTAGCCTCTTCCTCTCTGATTCTTATAATTTCTGTAGCACTCATCTGTGATATGGTTAGACAATCCACAAATGTTGCATGTTGATGAGTTGTAGGATCTCCCCCTACCTTGCTTACTTCCTCTGCCTCTACCTCTTGAAGATCTACCTCTCCCTGCATAGTTTGCTTGGGAGGTAGAGCCTTCTTCATCAACCTTCTTACTTTTACCTTTATCTTTAACCTTTTTATCAGTGTATAAGGCAGAGGAGTTGTTACCTTTTGATTGTTCTCCATTCTTTGTAAGCTTTGCTTCATGTGTGAAGAGTTGACCAATCAGGGTTGTTAGATCAGGTGCTTGGATGTCCATGTATAAGTCCATTGCTGTGGTAAAGCTCTCCCATTTGTCATCAGCCTTTAGTCCATTGATTACCTGCCTTACTATTTGTTCCTCTTCAATCTCTTCTCCAATACTTGCCAGTTGGTCTGCAATGTCTTTAACCCTAGTGACAAAATCTGAAACTGATTGCTTTGATTGCTTCCTAAGAGTGGTGAATTCAATCCATAGTTGATTCTTCCTGGCCCTTGTGTTGGAAGAAAAATAATTTGACAAGATTTCCCAAGTCTCTTGGGAAGTCTTACAATTCCTTACATGCGGTAAAAGAAAGTCAGATATAGAGTTAAGAAGGTAAGACCTTGCCAAAGCATCTTTTGCACACCATTGGTTGAGTCTCTCATGTTCATCTTTTGTGGGTAGTCCTCTAGTCTTGAATGAGGGCAATTCCTCATCTCCTGATATGTATCCAAATAAGCTCCTTCCTTGTAGATAGGTCTTCATCCTTAGAGACCAAGCTTGGTAATTGTTCCTGTCCAATTTGTCAATGAATGAAGGAAAACCATCACCCATGATTACCTTATTTGCTCTGATACCACTGTTGGGAGTGATGGTTGGATGCACTCAGAAGATTGAGTTGGTACTGCTAATCCTGCTTTGCACCAGCCCTCTTTGATCTTTTTCTTTGTTTCAACTCCTTGATGATGCAGCGAAGACTGAGCCTTGTGGAAACTCATATAAGGCTGTGTTCTAACTTTTCAAAAAAAAAAAAAAATTCCACCGAAATTTCACCAGACTGCCACTGTACTGTCACCGTAATTGTACCGGAATGAACTATAATTTTGTTTATATTTACTTCAAGTGAACATACATGAAGTAAGGAAGTGACACATGAACTCTCTTAACTAACAGAACTTTTTCTGAAGTTTAAGAAAAAATTTCTCTAGTTCAGACAGCCTCTTTTCGGTCAGACTTTGTACAGTGTATAGATATTTTTTTTCACCGAAAAAATTGATCAACTAAAAATAGAGATGTCTAGCTATAGAGTGAGCTATTTCTCATACAAAGCTTTGCATTACTCTGCAAGATCTATTTTGTTCTTCTACCGGAAAATACTCGTTTACTATAAGAATTGCAACAGTGAGCACTTTGACTGTAATTTCTTGATTTCTCAAAAACTGACTGAACCAAGTTGCTTCAAACTTTGTATCTTTGTGGTATGCTTTGAGCTGAATCTATCAAGCTTTGAATCACTTGATTTGGTTCAGTAGATCCTGAGATATACTTCTTCAAGGTTGACAGACTTGAAGATAATGACTCAGAGAATCACAGAGTAGATGAATGTAAGTATTTGTATTAGATCATGTAAATGTACATTCCCACTGGCATGATAAACATAGCTCAATGGTACTCAGAGGTGTAGGCTATAAAGTAGACCTCACACACTCAGTGATTGATACAGTAATACCTCAGGATGAGTGAAGAACTCTCCGCGACATTTTTCCTTGTAGCTTTTATAGGAATTGAGTGATGACTTGAATTAGAATTCAAATCAATCTCCTAAAATCTTTCACCTAAAAAAGTTGATTGAAATATTCTCTCGATCAATCAACCGCCTTTTCACGACTTTCAATCAATTAGGCGTGATTGCGTAATATGCCAAGTCATTTATATTTTTACAAGAGATAAAATGGTAAGAAATCATAGGCATAAGTTCCTGTGGTCTACGTTTCATGTATAGTCTTCAAGGTAGATATCCAAGCCAAATGTGAAGGCTTGTGTTGCACCAACAGTTTCCACCACAGAAGCAGAGTATGTTGCATCAAGTGAGGCATGTAAGGAAGCATTGTGGCTTTCTCGTCTTGCTTGTGATATGGGTTTGCCTCAGCATGTACCTCACTTGCTCAGTGATAGTCAGAGTGCCATTGCTTTGGCTAAGAATCCGGTCTATCATGCAAAGACCAAGCACATTGAGGTGAGGTATCACTTCATTAGAGATTGCTTAGCCACTGAGAGCATTATTCTTGAGAAGGTTCACACTCGAGATAATGCTGCAGATGCTTTGACTAAAGTTCTACCACAGGATAGCTTTCGACATTGTTGTCACTTGATGGGGGTTACTTGATTCTTGATCTTATGCAGTCACTTGTATACTGTGTAACATGCCCATCAGGTGGGAGGTATAGTTTGTATACTTACACTCAGGTATTCTTTATCATTCTTTCTTTTTTCTCCCATAGTTACTCTGGCCATATTGGCCTTTAGTGGGAGATTGTTACCGTTAGTGTCCATGTGAAAGGCCAAATGGCCACCGGACACTTCTTTGTATATGTTCTTTAATAAAACATATAGTGGCCTGGTCAGTCAAAGACTGTAAGTTTGACCGCATTTGTAAGACCTAAGAAGTCTGTCTTCGTGCTCCCTATGTATTGCGTTTTCTGCGTATTCTACAACCTCTGTGCGGAGTACTGTGTGTGGCGTCAGGAGCTCGGTTTTCTACTCCGAGCATATCGTCGTGGAGCTCTCGAGAAGGAGAGTGCAGTGTGGTGCATCACCAACGAAATACTTCAGTGGTGACAGATTACTTATTGTTCTTTCATTATTGGTTATCTTGTTTGATTGCTCAATTTATAGGGGATACTCTGCCGAAATTTTGCTAGGATTCTTTCACATCTATTTGGTCACTTTGGATTATGCTCATGGTTTTATGCGCATGCTAGATGCATGATTATGTGACAGGTGGTTCACATGGTTTTCTTCTCCAGTGAGACATATGTGATGTGAGTTATGCATATGGATATGCAGGTGTGATCCTATTCAGGATAGAGTATTGTTTCTAGTCTCTTGTTACATTGCTAGTCTATTGGATTGCCAGCATGGTGTCTTCTCGATTTGATGGCACTGACTTTCCGAGATGGAAAGCTCAGATGTGGCATACATTGGTTCGTGCAGGGTTACACATGTATGTGCATAGAGATGCACAGAGGCCTCGTGACATGCCCGACCACGTATGGATGGATATGGATGCATTGGCCAGCTCCACTATCCGATTACAGCTTGTGGATTCTATATATGAGTCTATTATGTATGAGGAGACGAGTAGTGCATTATGGCAGAGACTACATGATATGTATGTGAGTCCATTGACTCATGTGAGACATAGATCACATCGACGACTTCGATGTTGGCACTGTGGTCATGAGGGCCATATTCGACGACGTTGCTTCAGGCGGATGCGACGACGATGTCAGAGATATGCACGTGATGCAGGTCAAGTACTGGTTTCAGGAGATTCTATTGTAGTTGATTATGCTAGTGATGGTGATATCACTTTCTCCTATAGTTCATCTCATGATTCCTCTTATTCATTGGATGGTACACATATGGCTTGGTTGCTTGATGCATTAGCCAGTTTTCATGTTACTCCACATCGTGAGTGGTTTTGTCGATTCTTAGGTGAGAGTCGTGGATGTGTGCACATGCCGGATGGTATGGCATATGACATTGAGGGTGCAGGAGATGTATGCCTTATACTACCTAGTGGAGCATCACTTATACTCAGACATGTACGCTATGTGCCTTCATTCCCTATGAGCCTGCTTTCAGTTAGCCAGTTACAGGAGAGCAGATGCTATGCATTCCTTGGTGAGCATCATTTTCAGTTGCAGTTGGGACAGCTTATGCTTGTCAGAGGTGCTAGGATTAGGCACAGATATCCACTGCAGGTACTTCATGTGAGAGATAGTCTCGTCTCAGTGGGAGTTCAGCGTTATGTGCGATGTGAGACTCGTCATGTCTCATTTTATCTACCTACAGATAGGTCTGTTGACATTCATGATGCATATATATGGCAGGATTCAGATGCTCAGATGGATGCACATGTAGAGCATATTTTGGATGATCATGATGCTTATGGAGAGCATGATTGTTTTGATCATATGGATGCTATTATGGAGCATACTTCGGATGATAAGTTGGATGCTTTAGAGCATGATGTGGATGCTCATATAGAGCATTGTGATGATACTCAGTCAGAGTTTGATCATCAGTTTGACCTTGGTGTTGATGTTGTGCAGTTAGCTCATGCGGAGCATGATGATACACTTGGTGTGGTAGAGCACGATAGCTCTCATGGTACACAGTGTATGGTAGAGCATATTAGCTCTCATGATGCACAGCTAGATACATCCTTGGTTGTGACCATGGCTGATTTAGATGCTGAGGAGTCAGCAATTATGTAGTCATTCTTGGATTCGCTCATGCCAGATGTTGACACAGATATGTCACGACATGTTGGTCTTGATGATGGTGCTTTGGATGTCTTGGATATAGGCATGGCTGACATACTTAGGTTAGCCAGGATAGCACATGTTTCGTCAACATTCGGGAGTCTGATGCACGAGTTGTTATGCTCGAGACCAGACATTGCAGTTGCTATTGGAGCATTTGCACTTGGAGTTGTCAGTCGTTCGATGATTGACATAGGCGTAGAGCAAGTGGGAGCTTTGCAGGAACTTCATGAGTTCTTGCATCAGTCAGATATGAGCTCGACTCTTATCGATATGAGTCTAGAGCAGTTTGAGGTGCATGGATACACCTTGTTCGAGGCGGTTGGTGTAGGCTGATCTAGTATGGGTAGAGATCCGGACTCTTCCTGTACATTAGTGTATAGTCCTACATCATTCTTTGTATGTGTTACCACTTATGGTCACATTGACCCTTAAGTGGGAGATTGTTGGGGATCTAAGGGTCATGTGACCTTACCCCCATATTCATATATATACATCATATATAGAGTATTGCCTCAAGACAGATCATTATGTGGGTTTCGAGGCTCCCACATATATCCGCGCGTCGTTCCTCTCTTCTCTCTCATTCCATCTCCTCCTTCCTCCTCTTCTTCTGCACACCAAAGCCCTTCATATATGTGTGTGTATGCATGTGTATGTGTGTGTGTATGTGTGTGTCTATGTGTGCATATATATGTGTGTGTATATATGTGTGTGTGCATGTGTATGTGTGTGTGGAAATGAGTGTGGATGTGTGTTTGTGTGTGTGTAACTGTGTATGTGTCTATGTATGTGTGTATCTATGTGTGTATGTTTGTGTGTGTCTGTTTGTATGTGTGTGTATATGCATGTGTATGTCTGTGTGCAAATCTATGTGTATGTGTCTATGTGTGTGTGTGTGTATGTGTGTGTGTCTATGTGTGTGTGTGTCTATGTGTGTATGTGTATCTATGTGTGTATATATATGTGTGTGTGTATGCATGTGTATGTGTGTGTGTGTAAATCCATGTGTATGTGTCTATGTGTATATGTGTGTATGTGTCTATGTGTGTGTGTGTCTATGTGTGTGTGTGTCTATGTGTGTGTGTCTATGTGTGTGTGTCTATGTGTGTGTGTCTATGTGTGTATGTGTGTGTCTATGTGTGTGTGTGTCTATGCGTGTATGTGTAAATGTGTGTATGTGTGTGTATGTGTTTATGTGCATATATATGTGTGTGTATGTGTCTATGTGAGTATGTGTGTGTGTGTATGTGTGTATGTGTGTATGGGTGTGTTTGTGTGTCTAGGTGTATGTGTGTGTAAATTTGTGTATGTGTGTGTGTCTATGTGTCTGTATCTATGTGTATATGTGTGTGTGTGTCTATGTGTGTATATGTGTGTGTGTATGCATGTGTATATGTGTGTGTGTAAATCTGTGTGTGTATGTGTGTGTGTGAGTGTACCTTTGTGCTTCTCTGCCTTCGCTAGCTAGGAGGTTGTGTGCACATGCTCAATATCTCTCTCTCTCTCTCTCTCTCTCTCTCTTTCTCTCCCTCCCTCCCTCTCTCTCTCTCTCTTGTCTCAATCCCAACACAAATGTGTCGAGAGAAATCAAATTTTTTTTAACATTCCAGTGCGTCGCTTATGAGATGCTATGAAATCTCACACATTGCTTATGCGATGTTCCAACGTCACAAACAGTTTGCCAACGTTGATTGGAGCATCATTAGATAGCGATGCTATTTGCGATGGTCCAATTTAGCATCACATAAGCGATGCTTTATTGCATTGATTGTGGAAGCTCTAGTATGTAATTGAAAAGTCAAATTCAAAGCTATCAAAGCTTAATCAAAGGGTAAAGAATATACTCTCAAAGGCAATTATGAGTAGGGATGCAAATGAGGAAGGGGTCTACCAAGTTTTCCCAACTCAAAACCCTCCTCAAAATAGTTTTTTTTTTTCCAATTTATTCCCAAATAAATTAAGAAAATGACTATTTTTTGGCATAAAACCATAACTTACTATTGATCATGCTCACATTCTAAAAGCCAAGTAGTGCTCGAGATTCACACCATTTTTATATAGTTTAGGCATCCAATTAGCCTCTAGATAGTAATTTTAACAATAGGTTGGACAGAACCCAGACAAGCAAACTTGCACCTATCAACATGGTGACCACACTTATCTTGATTCATTCCTTGAACCTCACAAGACTCTTATCAAGCTAGAACATGTCCAAGCTAATGATCCACTCCAACAAGAGGATATAATAGTGCCAAAAATGAAGGGTTCTTGGCAAGGTGAAGCATGGAAGAGAATTTTAGATCCCAAATCGAAGAAGGAGGCCTAATTATGAGAAAAACCTCCATTCTCTAAGTTGATTTTTGATGAATAAATGCCAAGTTTTGTATCGTTAGCATTTGCAACTCAGGCATTGGTACTAAAAACACTGAGCCTAATGTTGTTCTCCCTGTGTGGAGGTTGGCTTTCTCTCTCTCATTTGATCTCAATTTTAGTTCAAGCTCATTATCACGTAATTGATGTTGTTGACACGAGTTCAATCTACTTTGTCTCCCTTTGTATCCGTATGATTTCATATCCATTTTTTATCTAGGAGACACTATATTTCATGTTATTTTAGTTGTATCTCCTTATATTTGGGTACCTTTCCATTTGCTTCTACCATTGTATTCATTCTCCTTCAAGAGGAGTTATCCCACATGTGATGTACTTTGGATAACCTCCTCCAACTCTTTATAAGGAGGGCCTCTCCCCCGCTTTATACTCAATTAGAATCTTGGAGAGCCTCCTTTATGTTCTTGGCAAGCTCATTTCTAATCCATGTGAGTTTTCCCATCTCTTGGTCTACTCACTTTGAGTTCCCCAACACTCTTTCATTTTGTGAGTATACTCTTCTTTTCATTTTTGTTCCACATGTGTACTCTCTAAATGGTATCAAAGCATTAGTTCGAGGTCTTGGTGTTACTTTTGGTAGTGATTTTGGAAGTCTTGGTGGTGGTGTTGATGCTTGACTCAGTGATGTTTCTCTCAACTCATAGGAGAATTCTTTTTGCCATCAATTTATGCTCTTTTGGGTCATATTTTTCCCATTTGTCCACTCTCCCACACCTCATTTACACATTTTCCCATGCTTCCACCTGTTTGTGGAGGAACTTTCGGAGATTGAGACATTTATTCTTTTGGGTATGGCTCTCTTCTAGAGTTGATAGTTGATCTCACTTCTTATAGTGTTTATAAACACTTTTGTGGAATTCCTTGGTTGTTATTCCATTTTAGTTGCATTTTTCAGTGTATCTCAATGTTCTTTCAATGTTTTTATGATGATTCTTTCTCCAACTTAGTGGTTTTATGTTTTGAATCTTGTTTGTACCACCATTAGTATCATGTACTACACCTCTTCTTTGCCATACATCTTTTATCACATGTATGTGCTATTCAATACCTTGTACCTTCTCTTGCACATGTAAATACACTAAGAAAAAGTTGATATCTTAAGCAAAGCCACACAATTTGGGTATGTTTCACCTTTCTTCCTTTCTTCTCTCCTTAAATCAAAAGAGAGAAAGTGAAAGAAATACACAAAACATTCTGACGCCAACAAAGGACCTCTTTGAACCACACTCAAAAAAATAGAGATTTGTGTTTGAGGAACTATTATTGGAAGTTAAACCCTCTGGTGGTGATGTAACCACATATTCACTCACATAAAAATGATGGAGAGATGTATTAGATCTTGGATTTATTTGTGACATCACAAGGATTGCCAACACTATTCACTTCTCCTCTCTCATACAAAGAGAGCTGAAGTCATCTCAACACCTCCATCCCACTTATCCTCAACCTTTAGACAAGGAAGAAAAGAAACATGTCTCCCTAAATCCAATAGTAGCCAATCCTCCAACCTATATGCACAACACTCCAATAGTCAAGTATTGCTATTTCTCTAGCACACACTCAAAATGAGGAACAGAGAAAATGCAAAGAAACAGAAGCACAAGTTCTCTATTAGAGTAGCAAATGACATACTTGGTCTATGTTGATATATTTAGGTAGCGATGTGTGTGAGCACACTAGGATCGTTGGGGCACTTTTTTCCCTCTTTAGGAGGTCTTTTTCCCCCAGCTTGTATATATGTCTATAGCCCTAACATGTTACTTATCTTTGTACATTCTAGTAGTAATACATTCAATACTGTGTATTGTGCTCCAAGCTTCTTCTTCCTTGTGTTGTTTGCATGCTTCCGTAGACCTTGAACTCCAACAATTGGTATCAAAGCAGGTCGCTGCTTCATCTAGGGCATCATCAACACCCCTCCAGTCATAGGCTCAAAATTGCATGAAATTTGGTGAGCATACGCAGGGTGATTAGGAGATCAAAATATCTTTGCTTTGTGGTGCCGAAATCATGATCTGGGTTCGTTTTGGCCTCTGAATGCACTATCATAGTGCTTATGTAGGTAATTTCATTTTTTTGTGCCAAATATATATACATGTTTTCGTTCACCAGTATAAGTGCCTCGAACTCTACTACACGTTTAGTGGAACTTGTGAGGGTAGTTCTATTCAACTTTTTTAGATAGAGTCATTTTTCTACATCAGGGTATTTTAGTCAGTGGCCATGGCTGAAACCAGTGATGTATTCTGTATGTTGGCTGTTGAGGACAAGTTGGACAGTACAAAATTACCCATTGTGGGCTTATGTGATGCATCATGTATTGGTTGCAAAAGGACTATGCAGGGTGTTGAAAAACTTCCTATTTCACTTGCAAACACAGTTGTTGAAGATGATGCAAATGGCATTGAAGATGGTGATATTCTTCATGTTCTTGTTTGTGTTGTGGATCTTGTTGCGTCTACTATAGAGAAAATTCATTGGGATGGCAGAGATGCTCAGGCACATGCATTGATAGCCTTGTCTGTCAAACCTGCCATTATTCCTCACATTGGCTCTTGCAGAACAGCTAAGGATGCTTGGGATGCATTTACCACTTTATACCAGGCAAGGAATGAGGCTCATGTTGCTTATCTCTGAAAACATTTGGAGAGTGAGCACATGAACGAAGGCGATTTCATGGACAATTTTTTGTCAAATATCAAAGATTTGAAGGAACAATTGATATTTTTGCTGATGAAGTCTTGCCTGATAGTTCACTTGTGTAGACTGTTCCAAATGGTCTTCCCTATTCATATCCGAGTTTTGCTTCTACTCTTTGTTTGATGATGAAAGGTAATCCAAATGCCTTAACATTTGAGGAGTTAGTCTATGTTCTGTTGCAAGAAGATCCATCTAGGTAGAACAGGTCCATTATGCGTGCTGCAGATGAAGCTTTCCTCGCTAGTCACAAGGGCAAAGGTAAATAGAGTTGTTCTACTAGTAAGCAGAAATCTACTAATTCTCCACAATCAAAGAAGGAAGATAAAAAAGAGAAAACAGAAAAGCAAAAATTATTTTGCAAATACTATTAAGGAAATGGTCATGTAATAAAGAGTGTAGGAATATGCAAGTCCACATCATCTCTTCAAAGTATTATTATAGGTTGAACTCTTTATTAAAGTTAATTATATTCTTAGAGTGATTTATTATGTTTTCCACATCAGCCATAGTCGTGAATAAAACGTCAATGCCAAGTTGGAAAAGTGTTCCTATAATTTACGAAAAATGTTAGGATAGCAGCACACCTTTTCTGAAGGCAGTTTTGCATGGATCATATCTCGCTAACCGTGCATCCCTTTTGGTTGATTCAAAATCTGAAATGTTCTTCATAATATCATGTATCAATTTATCAAAAATCTCCCGCAAATTCATCTCCAAACTCAAGTTATGTTGGCCGCAAGTTGGTAGGTAGAGAATTGGCAGATTGCTAAAAACGGCCAGTAGGCCAACTTTGGAAGCTTGTATCTTGAGCTACGTGCGTCATCTCAAAATGGTTTCTTCATCAAAGTTGTTCCCCATATCATTGAGAATCTCCATCTAAAATAGTTTCACCAAAATCCCATGCATTAGAGAGTTATGCCTATTAAAACAGAGGCTTCTGAGCATTTTTGGCAGACAGATAGAGGGCTGGAGTTGAGAGACAGTTGACTCATTTCTTGTGGTTGTGGAGTGCATCCTAGGGACTAAAGTAGAGTGGTGTATACCACAAACTCTTGACCATTATACATTGGCTTCATTTGTATCATTGAGCTCATTTGATAGTGTTATTAGCTTTGTTCTTTTCAAGTAGTTTGAGCTTGATTTAGCTTCTACTACTAAACTTTGTATTTGTCTCTCACATCTCATCTCATATATTCTTTGAGAGTGTGTTTAAGCTTAGCTCCTCATATTTCTCATGGTATCAGAGCACCTAGGTTAGAAGTGCCTAGTGTGAGCATATTTGAGTAAAGGGAAGAGCCTCGATTCAACTTATTGCAGCTGAAGATGGCACCAAGTCTCCATAACCTACACTTAGAAGGAGTTGAGAAGCTCAATGGCAACAACTATGCTACATGGAAGGTAAAGATGGGGTCCTTACTTTTCTTTCAAGATTGTTGGGATTTAATTTTGATGGACAGACCAACTGGAAGTGAAGGAGAATTATCCAAATGGGATAAGAAGTCCATGTTTGCAGTTCATATGATAACGTTGAGTGTCAAAGATGACATTCTCAGCCATCTCCTTGATGTGAAGACTCCCAAGAAGGCATGGGAGACATTGAAGAATATCTACGAGTCCAGGAGCACCTCAAGGCAAGTGGCATTGAGGGCTGAACTTACCAATTGTATGAGGAAGCAAGGAGAGGATGCTTCAAGCTTCATCAAGAGAGTCAAGGATCTACATCAACAACTAGTGGTTGTTGGAGATAAGATGTCTGACAAAGAGCTCTCTACAATCATCATCCATGGATTGTGAGATGGATATGAAGGCTTAGTTCAAGGCCTCATCATCTTGAGGGAGAAGCCATCTCTTGAGGAGATGGAACAAATTTTCAGAGATGAAGATCAAAGGTAGGTTGCAATGAAGTCAATACATGATGGAGGAAAGGCATCAACATCGAATGACAAAGCACTCTTCTCATCAAGGGGAAGAGGAAGATTCAACACACAAAGAGGAAGAGGGTGGCATCAGCCCACTCACAACCAAGATCGACAAGATCATGAAGGTAATCAATCTTTCCAAGAAAGAGGACATCCTTCCTCAAGAGGTAGAGGAAGAGGAGAAGATAGAGGTAGATATTACTCTATCCAATGTTACAATTGCTCTAGGTATGGCCATTTTGCTAAAGATTGCAGGAGTAATCAAGATAATGGGAGAGGAAGATTAGCCCACTACATGGATGGAGAAGGTGGAAATGAGTCCACTTATTTTGAAGAAGATTCTTCACTTGTATCATTAGAAGAGATAGCAGCCCATACACATGATCCCAAAGAGGAACCATGGTGGATTGATAGCGGAGCAAGTTCTCATATGACTTCTCATGCTCAATACTTTTCTAATATTGATGATTCTCATAGTCGTACTATCTTTACAGCAGATAGTACTCCAAATTCTATTGCAGGGAAAGGTGACATACCCATTCGATTGGGAACGGGAGAGAAAACACACTCGGTAATGTTCTCTTGGTACCATCGCTTACCAAGAATCTACTTTCAGTTGGATCTATGACTGAGAAGGGACTCAAAATAGAGTTTGAAGACCAGCATGCCTCATTAAAGATCCAAAGAATTCCTACAAGGTGGTTGCTAGAGGAAGAAAGCAAGGAAAGCTTTTCAAGTTAGAAGGAGAAGTCTCAGCATTTTCAACAATGGGAAATGACAAAGCATCCCCCATTATGCCTACCGAGTTATGGCACAAGAGGTATGGTCACTTGAACTTCAATAGTATGTGTATGCTGAAGGAGAAAGGCATGGTCATTGGAATTCCAGCCTTACAATGGATTGAAAAAGTGTGTGAAGCGTGCTGCCTTGGAAAGCATGCTAGGAGTAAGTTCTCAAAGAGCAGCTCAAGGGCACGTGATATACTTGATGTGGTGCATGCTGATGTATGTGATTCAGCCCACACTCCCTCACTTGGAGGGAATATTTATTTTGTTACCTTCATGGATGATTTCTCTAGATATACTTGGGTTTATTTTATGAAGTCCAAGGCTGATGTATTTCAGATTTTCAAACACTTTCATGCTATTTTGGAAAAGATGATAGCACGAAGACTAAAGACTCTACGATCTAACAATGGGGGAGAATTCCCGTCGAAGGATTTCAGCCATTATCTACTTGAGAATGGCATTCGAAGGCAACTTACTTGCAGCTACACTCCACAACAAAATGGAGTGCCAGAGAGGAAGAACAAGACATTATTTGAAGCAGCAAGATGCATGCTCAAAGACAAAGGTCTGAGCAACATCTTTTGGGTTGAAGCAATCAACACTTCATGCTATTTGATGAATAGGTCTCTGTTGTATAAATCATGGGTTAGACCCTCCAAAAGCAACCTATGTTCTTGGATTTAACCCTTGAGGTTTTATTTCATAGAAGTCTCAATTGAAGGGTTTGTTACCTTAGGAAATTAACCTAAGGGAATAAAAGCTTAGTCTTGGGAGAAGCTTCTCCCAAGTGACACCTTGACTCGTACGTGACTTCAATTGAAATAGAGGCCATGTGATTCTCTTTGGAAAGTATCCACATGAAGGACACTTGGAAGGACACATGGCTAAAAATTAAAGCATGCAACTCTTGGACCTTTGGTATATATATGGGTGGAGTTGGATGGGTGGAAATGTACTCACTCACTCTCTGGTGGATGCTATGCTCTAGGAAGAAGTTTTCACAACAGTGGTAATCAGAGCCAAGTTCTTTTTCAAGTACTTGTAGTGTTTTCTTGATTCATGTGCAGGAAATCTACTGGAGGCTATAGTAAAGTTTGAACTCATCAGTAACTGCGTCGTGAATTCATCAGTAACTGCATCGTTACTTTTTCGGTTGAATTTCATGCCTGCTCTGAGTACTAACACCAGAGCCTAAAGATGGTACCTACCCAACCTCTAGGTAGGTAAAGCCTTAATCATTTAATTGTCAAGAACCTCCAGCCGACGGATCCCACACGTGGAGTTAATAAGATGCCATTGATAGTCGGGCCTTCTTTCAAGTCAAGGCGAGTGTTTGGCATCTGCCTCGTGGAAGTTGAAACGCGTGCAGGGCCCAGGCCGACGAGCAGAGCAGTATTGAGCCTTCTCTCTCTAGACGACGCCGTCAGAGGATCGCCATCGAATCTTTGCAGCTTTAAAGGCAGCTAGAGACGCGCCACAAGCCACACGACGCCAAAAGAGGGCCCAGCTCACACATCCGTGTGTCGACGTCTGGGGATCAACTCAACGCGCGCTCTCATTGTACAATCATTATTAAAGGAGTATTTTCCCACCAACCAACCCCCGACTCAGGAAGATGATTGGACGCGACCGCCGACCCCGCTTATTCAAAGCGTCTCTGTGGCTCTGTGAATCGAACTGCCCGGGTATCTAGTCGATGATTGTGTGCACAGAACTCAGAGAAGTACACTTTTGAGTCATCCAATCATATCCTGTAAAAAGACACCATAATCCAGGGGCTCATGCACTCGAGTTCTTTTGTATTACGAGTCTGTGACCCACTTTAGGCGTTTGAACATGAGATCAATCGGCTTCAATTCCGAAGTTCAACCTTACTACCTATAGCCTGCCGATCGAGAGGTCCCACAACGCCTTTAAAAGGAGAAGGTCCCACACGGGATTTGATCCCATGGCCATTTGATCAATAAAGCTTTGCTTTATCCAACAAAGCAAGGCTCACTAATCAAGCCCTTAGATGGAGAATATTCTTAGTTGGTACCCACGGGGCATCAATCTCCAGTCAAACACCAATCAAGCACACATCGGCCAGAAGAACGAGCAGCGAAGGTTTGAAGATTGAAGAGTCTAAGAAAGTTCAACCGAGGCGGTGTATCAGTGAATCATCCAAGGCGGCCCAAGCCGACCTACAACTAGAAGCAGATATCAAAGAAGAAAAAAATCAGGGAAGTACTGGATTTAATTTTCATCTATTTTCCTTCAGTATTAGAAACGACATTTTCTTATTTCTAGTTGATTCAAAAGTATTCACTGAAGTATGGGGGATTCATATGCAAGTAACATGTTATTAGACATTCCTAGGCAGGAAGAGGATTATGCACCGCAGGAAGGGGGTAGACAAATAGATTACACTCCAAGTCTTCCAGAGATAGGCCAAGAAGAAATGCAGAAATTAGATATTTATAAAGAGTTGAATGGTTTGGATGAAAAAATGAACGATATCCAAGCAGATATGGTCATTGTTAAAGAAATCCAAAACGAGATGGGTACCCTTCGTAATTCAATCAATGAAGTTCAAGGGAAGATGGAACAAATTCTTAATACGATTTTTCCATCCTTACCCTTACTTGCACAAAGGAGTTCCTTGTCTATTCGACCAAGGAACCCATCATCTAGTAAGGGAACTGATGCCCCTTTACCCTTGCATAGTAATGTATCTTTAAGAAATAAAGATAATGAAGTAAATCCTCCTCATACTGCCATTAAGTCTAGAAGCTTGTCTTTTGCAAAAGACTTAAAGCCACCTCAATTTTCAGGGGAAGATAAAGACCGAAACAAAGATGCAGTCTTGACATTTTTAGAAAAATGGCAAGACTTACATCAGTTGAAAAACACCCCTGAAGCTTATCAAGTCTTAAAAACAAGTTTATCACTTGGACCTAAGGCTTATAAGTGGTGGATGAGCTTAAAGGAGGCTCAAAGAATCCCAGAAACTTGGAATCAATTTGAAGAATTCTTCAAAAAAGAATTCTTACCTGAAAATGAGGATGAGAGAAACTAGGAAGAATGGGACAAAATCCTGCAGAGAGGACGTCCCCTTTCTCTATATATTTCTCATTATCGAGAAATAGTACTTAAATTGCAAAATCTTGATGAATTTCATAAGGTAAGAGGTTTCATCCGTGGTCTCGACAAGCAAGTCAAACATGAAGTGAAAAGAAGTGCTCCAAAAAGTTTAGAAGATGCTATTAAGTTAGCACAGATCTATGAAGATTATGCTAAAACTGGGACACAACCACTTCATCTTGTCGGAGACAAAAAAGTTTAAACTAGGTAAAAGAAAGCTAGGCACATTCAAAAAAGACGACTTTAAAACCCCTAGACCTTCACGACCTAGGCTAGACCCTGAGGTTTGGGAAAAAGCAAAAAATGAGAATCTTTGCTTTAAGTGCCTTAAGCTAGGACATCTTAGTAAGAATTGCATGACTAGGGGACAACAAAAAGCCACCCGTGAGGTAAGAGGAAAAGAAAAGACAGGAATACACTTAGTCCAAACATTAAATCTCGAAAATAGTAAAGTTTGGAAAAAAGTGGAAGTCCTTCACGAAGACGACAAGCATAGTGTTGTTTGTCTGACTCAATGTGGGTCCAAAACCAGTTTGGACCTCATGAATTGGTCAAACTTCATGCTTGTATAAGTGGTGAAAAGGCTAGAGTCATGATAGACGACTCGGCCACCCACAATTTCCTAAACTACTCACTGGTGAAGAGATTAAAGTTGCCACAACAAAAGTCACCTCATCAGTATGTTGTATCTATGATGCAGGGTCAAGAAAAGAAAGTCTGGGATGCTATGATCTGTAACCTCGAAATAGAATTTCAAGGTTATAAAGATAAATTAGACTTTCAGATCATGCACATGGAAAGAACTGATGTGGTTTTAGGTAGAGAATGGCTTTGGGGTTTAGGGAAAACACTTAAAAGAAGCTATCAACTGAATACTTTGGAATTTGAGAGAAATGGAATCCGTTATCTAATTCAAGGAGAGCATGATGTGCCCAGTACTCCTTTGATTTCTAGCATGGAGTTGAAAAAACTTGTAAATACTCAAAAAGTGGAAGTTTTCATGATACTTCCAACTGATGTAAACATTGTACATAATATGAATCAAGTTTCTTATATCTTGTCTCCCTTATCTGAACATCAAAGGTTTAAATTTAAGTGTTTAATAAATAATTATCGGGATGTCTTTCCAAAAGAACTTCCCCATGGCTTACCTCCTTCTCGTGGGCAAGTCGACCATGCTATAGACTTGCTCCCAGGAACTAAGCCTATATGTAAATCCCCTTATAGACTCCCTTTTTCCCAGCAGGCTGAAGTAGAAAAGCAGTTAAACGAATACCTAGTTAAGGGATTCATTCAACCTAGTCTTTCACCCTGAGCATCACCCATTCTTTTGGTCAAGAAAAAAGATGGATCAATGAGGCTATGCATTGACTATCGAGCCTTGAATAAAGTTACAATCAAGAATAAATATCCAATGCCCCGAATTGATGATTTATTTGATCAATCAAAAGGAGCTAAGATATTTTCAAAACTTGATCTCTGTCAAGGATATCATCAAATTAGAATTAAATCTGAAGATGTTCCTAAAACAGCTTTCAGAACTAAATACGGGCATTTTGAATTTTTAGTCATGCCTTTTGGACTAACAAATGCCCCAGCCACGTTTATGACACTAATGAACACTATATTAAGCCCTTATTTGGGAAAGTTTGTAGTTGATTTTCGTGATGATATTCTTGTCTATAGTCAAGATGCAGCCTCTCATTTAGAACATTTGGAAAAAGTTTTCCAAGTTCTAAGAGAAAACAAATTATTCGGAAAAGAAGATAAATGTGAATTCTTTTCATCAGAAATCAGATATCTTGGACACATTATATCTGATAAAGGGATTCAAGTAGATCCTGATAAGGTCCAAGTTATTCTTAACTGGCCTCACCCTAAAACTATTACAGAACTTCAAAGTTTTTTAGGGTTAGAAGGATACTATAGAAAATTTGTACCCAACTTTGCAAAAATCTCAACCCCTTTATTTGAGAAATTAAAGGGTAAACCCAAAAACCTTACTTGGGAGAAGGAACAGGCTGAAAGTATGGAAATACTTAAAAGAGCCTTAGCTTCGGCCCCGGTTCTACAAATAGTAGATCCAAATGAACCTTTTGGAGTTGAAACAGATGCTAGTGATCTAGCAATAGGAGCCGTGTTGATTCAAAATGGTTGACCAATTGCTTTTGAAAGGCAAAAGCTAAATTCAGCTCAAAGAAATTATTCTACCTATGAAAAAGAGCTTTATGCAATTGTACATGCTCTGAAAAAATGGAGACATTACTTGTTTGGCGCCCAAGTAACTATAGTTTTTGATCAAGCCAATATTAAATGGTTTGCAAACCAATCCGAATTATCAGGTAGAAAAGCTAGATGGGCCGAATTACTCCAAGAATTTGATTATGAACTCAGATACACAAAGAGAAAATTTAATATTGTGGCAGATACATTAAGCAGGATGCCCATGTTAAATTCTTTGAGTTTCATACAAATTTCTAATGAGTTAGTAACACTCATGAAGGGCAAGTATCAAGAAGATACTAGTTTTAGCGAATCCTGGAAGAAGGTTTCAGTTAGGTTATTACTTTCCCTTGCCTCCATATTCAAGTGGAAGGTGAAGCAAATGGATGTCAACAATGCCTTCCTCAATGGCATACTTGAGGAAGAAGTCTACATGCAACAACAGGAAGGATACATTGTCAAAGGTAAAGAGCACATGGTATGCAAACTTCTCAAAAGTTTGTATGGTTTGAAGCAAGCTCCCCGAGCTTGTATATGCAAGGATTGATGAGCATCTTTGCTCTCAAGGCTTTCAAAGAAGCAATGCTGATCATAGCTTGTATTATAAAGTCAAGGGAAAAGATATTGTTATTGTTCTTCTATATGTGAATGATCTCATGTTGACAAGAAGCAATGAAGCAATGGTTGAAGATGTTCAAAGAAAACTCTCTAAAGAGTTTGAAATGAAGGATCTTGGTGACTTACACTACATTCTTGGCATCGAAGTCTCTCGACTAGAGAAGGGAGATATATTTATCTCTCAACAGAAGTACCTTTTTTCCATTCTTGATAGGTTTGAGATGTCTCACTCTAAGCCGGTCTCTACACCTATGGAATCAACTCTCAAACTCACGAAGGACGAGAATGGTGTTCCATATGATGAAACACTATATAGACAACTCATAGGATCTCTCCTCTATTTGACCATCACAAGACCTGATATTTGTTTTGCAATGAACTCTCTCTCCAAATATCTATAAGCTCCCAAAGTATCTCATTGGAATTCAGCCAAGAGGATTTTAAGATATTTGAAAGGTACTTCTTCACTTGGTTCTCTATGGAGGAGATACATTGAATCTTCATGGATTTAGTGATTCAGATTATGCAGCAACCTTGGTTGATCGAAAGAGCATAAGTGGAAATGCCTTATTCCTAGGCAATGGAGCTATTTCATGGAGTTCCAAAAAGCAAAGTACGATCAGCTTATCCTCTACAAAAGCTGAATACAAAGCTCTCACAACCTCAGCTTGTGAAGCTATTAGGCTGAGAAGATACTTGGATGAGATTGGTTTCAGCGAAAACCAACCTACCACGATTCATTGTGATAATGTCTCAGCTGAATCTTTGGTAAAGAATCCATTCATGCATCAACGAACCAAGCACATTGAAGTGAGGGAGCACTTCATCACAGAAAAGATACAAAGAGGTGATATCATCTTACACCATTGCAACACAAAGGAAAATGTGGCTGACCTCGTCACTAAAGCTCTCGACAAGGAGTTGTTCATCAAGCATAGATCATCACTTGGCATGATGGAGCTCCCCTTAAGGGAAGGAAGTCATGAGTAAGGGAAGGCTCATCATGCATCTTCAACAAATAAGGGAAGGATCATCTTCATATGCCTTCAACAAGCATTTTATTTCAAGTTCTTATTATTTTGAAGATGTTGGACTTGAGGGAAGGTGTTGGAATATGCAAGTCCACATCATCTCTTCAAAGTATTATTATAGGTTGAACTCTTTATTAAAGTTCATTATATTCTTAGAGTGATTTATTATGTTTTCCATATCATCCATAGTCGTGAATAAAGCATATTTGAAGTCAATGCCAAGTTGGAAAAGTGTTCCTATAATTTAGGAAAAATTTCAAGACAGCAGCACACCTTTTCTGAAGGCAGTTTTGCACGGATCATATCTTGCTAACCGTGCATGCTTTTTGGTTGATTCAAAAGCTGAAATATTCTCCATAATATCAGGTATTAGCTCACCAAAAATCTCCCAAAATTCATCTCCAGATTCAAGTTATGCTGGCCGCAAGTTGGTAGGTAGAGAATTCGCAGATTGCTGAAAACGGCCAGTAGGCCAACTTTGGAAGCTTATATCTTGAGCTACGTGCATCATCTCAAAATGGTTTCTTCAGCAAAGTTGTTCTCCATATCATGGAGAATCTCAATCTAAAACAATTTCACCAAACTCCCACGCATTAGATGTTGGTGCATATCAATCACCAATTGAAGATTTGGAGTGAAGAAAATGGATATATTCACAAGAGTGAAGGACATGTACACATATGTACATTAGTTATAACATAGGTTACATATACTTATGTTTTGATGAGAGTTTGTACATAGATGTCTATAAATACTTTTGAAAAAATGTCGGGCAAATAGAGAGAGCAGAAGAGAGAAGACAAAGAGAGACCATGTATGAGCATAGGAATAGAGAAATTAGTGATTGTAAATGTCAATAGACAGTTGAGAAAGAAGTTGAAGTCTCTCTCACTTTTCAGTTGTAGTCTTCTCCTGAAATGAAGGAAATGTTGCACCCGATGTTTCTGCGTCTACTCCGTCTATGGTAGATCATTTGTGAAATCCTTTTGAGGATATCTAAGTTGTTAGTTAATGAGTCTGTGGTTTGAATTTTAGAGTCTAATTGTAAACAGGTGAAGAGAATTGCTGATAGGAACATTCACATGTATTGAGTGTTCACAGCTCTCTGAAACAGGCGCACATTTCGAGTCCAAAGAAATGAGTAGTGCTCAGTGCACAGTGTAAAGTTTTACACATATGATAGCTTAAAATCTAAGTTGAGAGATAAGCTATCTTCAGTCAAAAGGATTTGGCAAAACGGGTTCGACATTGTGAGAACCAAAGTTAAGAAGTTAGGGGTGTAGAATCGACTGTTCTGAGTAACAGTTTCTGACATAGGTAACTTGTGAAATTGATTTCTCAAGTTATACTATAGCTTTTGAAGTAATTTAACTTGGAGGTGATGCGCAATCCCTAGGAGATGATTCGTACAAAGTTTCATCAAAAACTTTACATGTTTGATAAGTCAATGTGAAGAAATTCTGCAGCAGACTTTTCTGTGTTTCACTTTCTTCACAGATTTTCTTAATTTTGAGAATTTGGAGATTAGACCTATAATTTAGTGAAGGTTTTGACTTACTCTTGATATAGAGGTGTTCTAAACTCAAGAGTAGGTTGTTCTTTTGGAGATTAACACTCTCCATCAGTGGTATCAGAGCAGGAGACATCAAATCAAGGAAAGGAAGGTCCCGATTGCTGCAGATTCAAGAAGTTCAACATTTGAAGAGCTAAGAAGTGAAAGCTTGGAGTCAAAAGCCTAAGGAGAAGACTACTCGACATCAAGAAAGGCAAAAGGAGCCTAATTCGAAGTAAAGGTACATACATTGCTTGTAAAGCTTGAAGTTTTCAATACACAGGTGGAAACAAGATGGGAGATGCTCTACAGATAGAGAAATTGGATAGGGAAAACTATCCTGCATGGTCAATGAGAATGGAAGCTCATCTTATGAGCAAATATTTAATTGGTTACATCACAGGAGAAGAAGAGAAGCCAGAGTTCAGAGATCCTAGTGTTCCAACTAGGGAAGAGTTAGCAGATTTGAAAAATTGGATGAAGAAAGATGCTCAAGCTAGGAGCATTATCTATATGGGAGTCAATGATTACTTGTTACCTCACATTAGAGGTCTTGAAAGTGCAACTGACATATGGAATGCTTTGGAGGAGCATTTTCAGAACACTACAAAGTCAAGGAAGGCATCCTTATGGGCAGAGTTTACTACCTTCAAGAAGAAGGCCTCTCAGTCCATCTCAGATTATGTGACAAGGATGAAAGATATTGCAGATGCTTTAGGAGCTGTTGATGAAGACATTGAGGAAGATAAATTGGTAAGGCAAATCCTTACAGGGTTGAGAGGTGATGACAAATGGAAGCCATTTATTTTGTCTACAGAACTATCACTTGACCATTTCACTCCTGATTTAAATCAATTGTTAGGTCATATGCTAACATTTGAGCAGGATGTTAAAGGAGATGGTGACAAGAGTACAGGTCATGCAATGTACTCAAAGGATAAGAAGAAGAATAGCAAAGGAAAACAACAAGCAGGTGAAGATGAAGGAACAACTACTCAAGCCAACTTCCTAAGAGGAAGAGGAGGTGGCAAAGGTAGAGGAAGAGGCAGGAACAATAAAGATGGAGGCAAAGCTTGCTGGATTTGTGGTAAGACAAATCACTTAGCTAATGATTGTTGGCACAATACTCAGAATAATAATGGATATAGTCAAAATTATAATGCAAGAGGAAGAGGTGGCAGAAATCAAAGAGGTAATTACAGAGGTAGAGGTGGAAGGAATTACTTTGGAAGAAATGCAGGTAGAGGATTCCAAAGTCAACAATACAACAACACCTACTACAATTATGCTTCAGATCAAAAGGAAGATTCAACATTGATAATGAATGCAACTTGTGAAAGGCAGAGTGAAGATCAAAGAGTCTTCTACATTGACTCAGGATGTAGCAATCACCTGAGTGGTAACATATCTTTGATGACTGATTTGGAAAGTAAAGTTTTTAATCATGTTGTTCAAACAGGTGACAACACAAAGCACAATGTGAAGTCAATAGGATCAGTGAAGGCCAAGGATGGAAGCACCTTATTGAGTAAGGTCTTGTATGTTCCTACAATCCCTAAGAATTTGATAAGTGTAGGTCAAATTGTTGAAAAGGGATATGAAGTAAGGTTCACTAATGATGGAGTATATGTGGAAGACCCTAGCCAAGGGTATAAACAGATTGTTTCAGGAAAAAAGGAAGGAAGATTATTTACATTGAAGATTCAAGGTAACATTGGTCATGCTATGTTCACATATGAAGGACATAAGATCTCTGAGTTAGATCTTTGGCACAAGAGGCTTGGACATTTCAATGAAAGAGGTATTAAAGATATGGTTAACAATGGTTCAGTGCTTGGATTGCCTAATGTTGCAGGTCAACATATGACATACAAATGTGAGGCATGTCAATTAGGTAAGGCTCATAAACATTCCTATTCCAAGCATGGTTTTATGCACTCAGAGAAGCTTGAGTTGGTACACACAGATGTGTGGGGACCATCAAAAGATTTCAGTATAAATGGATCAAGGTATTATGTGATTTATGTTGATGATGCTACTAGGTGGATCACTATCTATGTGATCAAAGATAAGTCAGAAGTGTTTAATACATTTAAACACTATCATGCATATGCAGAAAGAATTACAGGTCATAAGTTGAAGAGACTAAGGTCAGATGGAGGGGGAGAGTATTTCTCAAATGAGTTCAGTGATTACTTATGGAATGCAGGTATAAAAAGGGAAATTACTTGCAGGTACTCTCCTCAACAAAATGGTGTTGCAGAAAGGAGAAATAGAACTCTTGTTGAGTTTGCAAGATCCATGATGAAGGAGAAAAATTGCCCTAATTATTTGTGGGATGAGGCTGTAAATACAGCCACTTATTTGGTCAATAGGTTACCATGTAAAGCCTTGCAGGGTATGACACCATATGAGGCTTGGTGGGGTAAGAGACCTACCTTGGATCATTGCAGAGTATTTGGGTGTGTGGCATATGCATATGTGCCATCACAATTAAGACACAAGTTGGAACCCAAAGCTGAAAAGTATGTTTTCATTGGCTATGATGACAAGCAGATGGGCTATAGGTTGTGGAGTCCATCAACAAAACAATTTATGGTTTCTAAAGATGTTACATTTGATGAACAAAACACTTGGTATGCAGGTACAATCAATATCAATACAGGTGATGAAGAAGAAGTGAGTCAAAGAAAAGGTAAATCAAAAGTTCAAATATTTGATGAGCAAGAGAATAATGAAGTGCAGGTTGAGGTGGAAGAGACACCAAGATTTGATCCTGAATGTGAAGAGCCAGAAACCTCAAGGAGTGGAGAACTCAGAAGGTCAACAAGAAATAGGTGGCAACCTACAAGGTATAGTTATGATACTTCATTTCTAGCCACAAAAGATTATGCTTATATGGTGAATACAGATGAAGACCCTTCTACATATGAAGAGGCAAAAGGTAAGGAAAAATGGGAGAGTGCTATGCAGGAAGAATATGATGCACTATTGGAGAATCAAACATGGGATTTGGTTCCTAAACCAAATAGTCAGAAGATTATTGGATGCAAGTGGGTCTACAAGACAAAAAGGTTTGCAGATGGAAGTGTGTCTAGATACAAGGCTAGACTTGTTGTCAAAGGCTTTGCTCAGACATATGGTATTGATTATGATGAGACATATAGTCCTGTGGCAAAAATGACAACCATAAGGACACTTATTGCTATTGCTGCATGTAAAGGTTGGAAGCTATGTCAACTTGATGTGAAGAATGCTTTTTTGAATGGTTACATTTCAGATGATGTATTCATGGAGCAACCTCAAGGGTTCAAAGATAAAAGGTATTCAGATCATGTGTGCAAGCTCAAGAGAGCTTTGTATGGCTTGAAGCAGGCCCCAAGGGCATGGAACTATAGACTTGTGAAGTTCCTAAAAGAACTTGGTTTTCAGGTGTCTAAAGCAGATAGTAGCTTGCTTGTCAAGGCAAGTGAAAATGGTTTCATATACATGTGCATATATGTTGATGATATAATTCTTACAGGTACAGATGAAGAAGGAATACAAAAGCTCAAGAGGCAAATGGAAAAGGAGTTCAAGATAAGTGACTTGGGAGACTTGTCATACTTCTTGGGCATGGAGATTACATATACTCAACATGGAGTATTTGTGACCCAAGAAAGGTATTTGAAGAACTTGTTAATCAAGTTTAAAATGGATGATTGCAGGGTAGCACCTACACCAATGGAGGTGAATCACAAATTGAGTAAGTATGGAGGTGAAGAATTCAAGGACATGAGACAATATCAGAGTTTGGTTGGTAGCCTTATCTATGCTACTCTAACTAGACCTGATTTATCATATGCAGTAGGAGTTTTGTCTCAATTTATGCATTGCCCAAGGAAAGAACATTGGATTGCAGGACAAAGGGTGTTGAGGTACATTAAGGGTACACTCAATGAAGGTTTGTATTATGGGTTTACCTCAGATACAAATATCAAAATTTATAGTGATGCAGATTGGGCAGGTAATCCAGATGATAGAAGATCTACATTTGGGTACATGTGTTATGTGGGAGATAAACTTATCTCATGGTGTTCCAAGAAGCAACATACAGTTGCTTTATCTTCTACAGAAGCAGAGTATAAAGGCATGGTTGAAGCTGCAAAAGAAGTAATTTGGGTCAAGACATTGATGAAGAGTCTTGATATTATGCATGGGGTACCAATCATATATGGAGATAACATGAGTTCATTGTATTTAGCTGCTAATCCTGTTTTTCATGCCAGGACCAAACACATTGAGATTCAGTATCACTTTCTAAGAGAGAAAGTGATGGATAAGGAGATTGAAGTCATACATACTTCAACAAAGGATCAGATAGCTGATATGCTTACAAAGAGCTTGGATGGACCAAAGCTACAGAAGTTTAAGGACATGGCAGGTATAAAGAAGAAAGGAGAAACCTCAATTGATGATTGAGGGGGAGCTGTTGGTGCATATCAATCACCAATTGAAGATTTGGAGTGAAGAAAATGGATATATTCACAAGAGTGAAGGACATGTACACATATGTACATTAGTTATAACATAGGTTACATATACTTATGTTTTGATGAGAGTTTGTACATAGATGTCTATAAATACTTTTGAAAAAATGTCGGGCAAATAGAGAGAGCAGAAGAGAGAAGACAAAGAGAGACCATGTATGAGCATAGGAATAGAGAAATTAGTGATTGTAAATGTCAATAGACAGTTGAGAAAGAAGTTGAAGTCTCTCTCACTTTTCAGTTGTAGTCTTCTCCTGAAATGAAGGAAATGTTGCACCCGATGTTTCTGCGTCTACTCCGTCTGTGGTAGATCATTTGTGAAATCCTTTTGAGGATATCTAAGTTGTTAGTTAATGAGTCTGTGGTTTGAATTTTAGAGTCTAATTGTAAACAGGTGAAGAGAATTGCTGATAGGAACATTCACATGTATTGAGTGTTCACAGCTCTCTGAAACAGGCGCACATTTCGAGTCCAAAGAAATGAGTAGTGCTCAGTGCACAGTGTAAAGTTTTACACATATGATAGCTTAAAATCTAAGTTGAGAGATAAGCTATCTTCAGTCAAAAGGATTTGGCAAAACGGGTTCGACATTGTGAGAACCAAAGTTAAGAAGTTAGGGGTGTAGAATCGACTGTTCTGAGTAACAGTTTCTGACATAGGTAACTTGTGAAATTGATTTCTCAAGTTATACTATAGCTTTTGAAGTAATTTAACTTGGAGGTGATGCGCAATCCCTAGGAGATGATTCGTACAAAGTTTCATCAAAAACTTTACATGTTTGATAAGTCAATGTGAAGAAATTCTGCAGCAGACTTTTCTGTGTTTCACTTTCTTCACAGATTTTCTTAATTTTGAGAATTTGGAGATTAGACCTATAATTTAGTGAAGGTTTTGACTTACTCTTGATATAGAGGTGTTCTAAACTCAAGAGTAGGTTGTTCTTTTGGAGATTAACACTCTCCATCATTAGAGAGTTATGCCTATTTAAACAGAGGCTTCTGCGCATTTTTAGCAGACAGACAGAGGGCTGGAGTTGAGAGACAGTCGACTCATTTCTTGTGGTTGTGGAGTGCATCGTAGGGACAGAAGTAGAGTGGTGTATACCACACACTCTTGACCATTATACATTGGCTTAATTTGTATCATTGAGCTCATTTGATAGTGTTATTAGCTTTGTTCTTTTCAAGTAGTTTGAGCTTGAGTTAGCTTCTACTACTGAACTTTGTATTCTTGTTGGTTTAAGGATTGCTCACTTATTTGTCTCTCATATCTCATCTCATATATTCTTTGAGAGTGTGTTTAATCTCAGCTCCTCATTTTTCTCAAAGAGTTGTCCAAAACTAGCTACTAAAGAGGCAAGGAAGAAAGAGTCTGGAATGGTTGTTGGAGAGGCCTCTACACTCGAAATAGAGTCTGCTAATCTTGTTCAAAATGAAGAATGAGAATTTACCACTCTTTGCAATTATAACCCATCTTCTCATGAACATTGTATGTCCGTAGTACACTCAGATGTTTGGTACTTTGATAGTCGTGTGACCAAACATATTACCTCGCAGCACAATTTCTTCACTTCACTTGAGCTGCCCCTACAGGGAATACTGTCACATGCACCAACAACTCCTCTTATCATGTTATGGGAGTTGGTAAAATCATTTTGACTATTGCTGATGGTAATTCTTTGACATTGTTAGATGCTTTATCTGTGCCAAGGATCAAGAAAAATCTGTTATCAATTTCGGCATTAGCCAAGATTGGCTTGGTTGTGACATTTATTGATGAGAGATGTACAGTTCATGATTTGTCAAATGGTGATGTCATTATTGCTTCTGGCATTTTATCTCATGGGTTGTATAAGCTCATAGACTATGAAAAATCTGTGAATGATTTAGCATGCGTAGTACATGATTCTCTAGCTATGTTAGATGCAAAGCTTTGGCATGCATGCTTTGGTCATCTGAATTTTGCTAGTTTGCTACGCCTACAGAAATCTGAAATGGTGTCCTCTTTGCCCAAACTTGAGGCACCCGATAAACATGTATGTGAAGGTTTTATTTTGTGCAAAATGCAACATTCCTCATTCCCAAAAGATGGTTCAATTTGAGCTACTCAAAAATTGTAGCTCGTTCACAATGATGTGTGTGGTCCTATGCAAACACCCTCTTTTGGAAACTACCTTTACTTTGTGACTTTCATTGATGTTTTTTTCCAAGCATGCATGGGTATATCCATTGAAACCAAAGTTTGAAGTGTTTATGTGCTTCAAATAGTTTCTGCTTTTTGCTAAAAATCTATCAACATGTGAAATGGGCACCCTCCATTCTTGTCGAGGGGGGAATATATGTCTTTTGACTTTAATGTATTTCTGGCTTAGGGTGGGATAAAACATCAGTGTACAATGCGGTATACACCTCAATAGAATGGATTTGTTGAATGGAAGAACAAGTCACTCATGGCGATGGTGAGGTGTATGGTCAAGAGTCAGACTTTACCACATAGTTTCTCGCTTGAGGCTGTTATGTGTGTAGCATATGTACTTAGCAGGTGTCCCACTAAAGCATTGCAGTCTATCACTCCATATGAGGCTTGGTAGGGTCGCAAGCCATTTGTTGCTCACCTGCATGTTTTTTGTTGTCTGGCACATGCATTAGTGCCTAAACAACAACATAGGAAATTGGATGATAAAGCAGTGGAATGTATTTTTGTTGGGTACAGCTCTAAAAAGCAAAGGCTATCATCTATATCATCCACATACTAAACACATTTTGGTTAGCCGTGATGTTGTTTTTTTAGAAGATGCTATTAAGCCATTACTTTCATGTAGTACTAAGGAGACATTTTTTTAGCTCCAAAGACATGTATGATACTTTGCTACCTCTCAGGTGGACAGTCTAGTCGTGGTCCTAATGAGGCAACTTCTCAGCCTTTATAGGTTTCATGTGATGATGCAGATCATTCCATTTCTGATGCAGATTTACATGATGCACTTGTTGATGAGAGAGCTCATATTGAGGAGGCAAAAACTACGCCAAAATGGTTGGTGCAAACTTTGCGATACAATAAATTAGATGCACATCTATCATATCTTACTCGTTCAGGCTCTCATAGTGCCTCTTTTGCATCAGATTGCTATGTTATGGCTACCTCTAGTCTCTATGATGAGATGGAGCCTATTTCTTTTGATGAAGCACAAAATTTTGAAAATTGGATGGTTGCTATGCAATCAAAATATGATGCTATCATGAAAAATGGTACCTGGTGTTTATGTGAGTTGCCTCCTAGCAAGAAGGCCATTGGCACTAAGTGGGTATACAAGCTGAAGCACAATCCTGATGGAACAGTTGATAGATATAAGGCTAGGATTGTTGCAAAGGGTTATGCATAGGAAAGATGCATTGATTTTGATGAGATCTTTGCACCTACATGCTGAATTACTACTATTTGTAGCATCTATGCATTTGTAGCTCATCATGGTTGGAATGTACATGAATTGAACATTAAAACTGCATTTTTGAATGGTGACTTGCATAAAGAAGTGTATGTTTTTCAACCCCATGGATTTGTGTATAAAGGGCATGAAAACCAAGTGTGCATGGATTGAAAAAGGCATTAATTTATATGGTTTGAAGCAAGCACCACGTTCTTGGTATGAAAAGATACATGCATATCTGATTGCACATGGTTTTGAGAACTATCCAACTGAGGGCACCTTATATGTTAAGTTTGCTAATGATGTGCTTCTGATCATTGTTGTGTATGTTGATGACATGTTGCTCAGTGGTCCTCATGAGAAGCATATTGCTGATTTTAAGGCTGATTTGCATGCCTCATTTGAGATGTCTAATTTGGGGCATTTGCATCATTATTTGGGCATTCAGTTTATGCAAATTGATGGAAGAATAGCTTTGTGTCAAACAAATATATTGACACATTATTGTAGCATTTCGGCCTTGAAAACTGTAAACCTATTGCTACTCCTATGGAGACAGGTTTTGTCATACTTTATGGAATAATGGAATGTTAACTGGATCTTAATGCCTTGAGGTTTTTAATGTGTTTTGTGTTTTGATTTAGCAGGTGAAGATTCATGAGGGTGTGAATGTGCATGGACTTATTCAAAATTTTTTGGAGATATTTAGAAGAATATTTAGAAGATAGTTATTTTTAGAAGATAGTATTTTTAGTTATTTTGTGTAAAAATAATAGATTGCTTTAGAAAGCAGCATTTTGTAAAAATAGAAAATCGCAATTTTGTAAATAAATCAAAAGCATGCTTTTTGAAGTGCCACCCTCATGTATCTTCTATTGAGGACATAATAAGAAATGCCTATAAATACACATGCTCTGATACCACTGTTGACCTTCGGATCCTGCAGACACATGTACGTAGAGGATAGTACAGAAACGAAATCACACAGAAGTACTCACAAAATAGAAAGAGACAAGGGACTTGAGACCAGATTGGGTACAGTTTCATGTATCTTCTATTCAGGACGTAATAAAAAATACCTACAAATACACGTGCTCTGATAGAATCGTCCATCATAATATGTGGATAGTATTTTTAGTTATTTTTTGTCAAAATAATAGATTGCTTTAGAAAGCGATATTTTTGTAAAAATAGAAAATCATGATTTGTAAATAAAGCAAAAGCATGCTTTTCAAAGTGCCACCCTCATGTATCTTCTATTCAAGATGTAATAAGAAATACCTATAAATACACATGCTCTGATAGACTCGTCCATCAAAGTATGTGAAGGAAGATTGTACCCAATCTAGTGTCAAGTCTCTTGTCTCTCTCTATTCTCTGAGTACTTTTGTGTGATTTTGTTTTTGTACTATCCTCTTCATACGTGCGTATGTAGGATCCGAAGGTCAATGGTTTTAGGATTCAATCTTCATGATGTCGAAGATGCATTTGATGTTCTTCTCTATCACCAAGCTGTTGAATGCTTAATTTACTTATACATTAGTCGGCCAGATATTCTATTTACTATCTCATAGATGAGTAGGTTTATGCATTGCCCAAGTGTCAAGCATTGGTAGGTGGCTAAGTGCATCTTTCGCTACTTGAGTGGTACCCAACTACTTGGATTGTTTTATCCCGCAGGGGGATCACTACCGCCAGATTTACATGTTTTTTTTTACTCTGACTAGGCTGGTTTCTATGGCACTTGTGTGTCCACAAATGGTTTTTGCTTCATGCTTGGTAGCTCATGCATATCTTGGTTGAGCAAGAAGCAGCCTACTGTGGCCACTTCCGATTATGAGGCTGAGTAGAAGACAACTTTCACAACAACTATTGAGTGTATGTGGCTCAGACGCCTTATTGCTGATTTTGGTGTTGGTCAATCTTCTACCACCACCATCTTCACTGACAATCAGAGTGCATTGGTAGGCACGAGGAACCTTATGTTACATGCTCACACTAAGCATATTCAAATGATAGCTTTTTCATGTAGATCAAATCCACCTCAATCATGGTGTAAGCTTGATGTTCCAAAAACTCCCCCTCAAGTTGAAGGATGCTTGAGTCTTCATTCTCTAATGCATTGAATAAATGCCATTGATTTAAGTCTAGAAAGCTTCATTCCATCAAGTACCTTTGCCATCATATCTGCTACTTGCTTTTCATTTGGAACAAAAGAAATCTCAATGTCCTTTGCCACAAACTTCTCCATGATGAAGTGGTAATGAACCTCTATGTGTTTGGTTCTTACATGGAGAATATATGTGAGGTTTGGAACTCACAAGTCCCAAATCTATATACAATTCTTTTAACCATATTGCATATGTTCAAAGCTCTATACTCTCCTTGGAACAAAAGAAATGTCAATGTCCTTTGCCACAAACTTCTCCATGATGAAGTGGTAATGAACCTCTATGTGTTTGGTTCTTACATGGAGAATATATGTGAGGTTTGGAACTCACAAGTCCCAAATCTGTATACAATTCTTTTAACCATATTGCCTATGGCCAAATCTCTATACTCTGCTTCAATTGAGGATAAACCAAATCTTGGATGCTTCTTGGAACTTCATGACACTAGCTTTGAACCTGCAAATGCTAAGTAACCAGAGGTACTTCTTCTATCATCCTTAGCTCCTTCCCAATCTACATCTGAATAGATTTTGATATCCAAATCTGACGAGTAAGGATAGAATATATCTTCATTGATTGTACCTTTGGGGTACTTAAGTACTCTCTTAACTGCATCCATGTGTGGTCTTCTTGGTGAGTGTATGAATTGACTTAGCACTTCTACACTATATGAGATATCTACCCTTGTATGAGTAGCATATATCACACTACCTACCAAGCTTTGATACTCTTTAATGTCTTCAATTTTCTCACCTTCATAAACACTAAGTTCATGATTCATCTCCCAAGGTGTACTTGTAGGTTTACTGTTATCCATTTTAAACTTAAGAAGTAGATCTTGAATGTATCTCCTTTGAATCAAATACATTCCTTCATTTATCTATATGACCTATATACCTAGGAAGAATGTGAGATCACCTAAATCATTGATTTTGAACTCCTGTTGCATGTGTCTCTTGATCCTTTGAATGCCATTCAGATCATCACATATCACATTTATGTAATCTAGCTATACACATAGATAGATAACCTCATTGTGATCGCTTTTGATGAATAGAGAAGGATTTGAGTTGTTAGGTTTGAACCCTTGATCTTGAGGGTATGTAATCACCTGTAATTCCAAGCTCTAGGAGATTGTTTCAATCCATACAATGCTTTCTTAGGTCTGCAAACATAAGATGCATGATAAGGGTTTTCAAAACCTGGAGGTTATGACATGTATACCTCTTCATTTATCCAACCATTTAAAAATTCATTTTTTACATCAAGTTGAGGATTCTCCAATTTCTTGTAGTAGCTACACTTACCAATGTTTTGATTGTAGTCATCTTTGCAACTTCTAAGAATGTTTCCTCATAGTCTATACCATGACTTTGTGAGCATCCTTTGGCAACTAGTCTTTCCTTGTACCTGCAAATTGATCCATCTAAATTTCTTTTGAGTTTATATACCCATCTGCAACCAATTACCTTTTGATTGGGTGACATTGGAACCAAATCCCAAGTGTCCATCTCCTTTAATGGATCTATTTGTTCTTTCATGGCCTTTTCCCAATTAGGCCTTCCCTTTGCCTCCTCATAGGTTGAGGGTCCTTTTGAAATTGAGTCTTTTACCAAGTAGACTGAATGCTTTGTAATAAATGTGGAATCATATCGGTACCTTTCTGGTTGTTGCTTCTCCCTTGTTGATCTTCTAGGGGCTTGCTTGGAGCATTCTCCATACTCCTTCATCTTTGCTTTGCCTCTTGACTTCCATAGTTTGTAATCATTTTCCCTTTCATCTTGGTCATCATCTATATCACTTACTGGATCCTTGACCTATGTATCATCCTTGATTCTTTTTAGAAGCGTCAATAGACAAGAAGGCCAAAGAAAGGGGTTATGAGCAAGGAGATGGAACCATCATGCAGATCAGGCATATGCCTAATCAAATTTGCATAAATTATTTTCAATCAAGAGTGATTTTCATCACTACACCAACACTTTAAATATCATTTTTGATATCTTTAGCTCCGTTTTTTTCAAGTCGAGGAGTGTTCAAGCTTGAGGATTATTAGAATTATATATGTACCAATTTTCATAATGTTTAGATTCTGTTTGAGCCCTCAAATAAGCCCTAGAACCTAATTCTTAACTAGGTTGAACGCTAGGTTTGGACAGGGCCAAAGCCAGTGAAAACCTATAAAAAGAGCTATAGAGATCATTTTTTAGGTTGGCTTGGTATAGATTGAAGATTTTGTAATAGATTTCTTGTGTAATTGAAAGCATTCCATTGTTCCACTCTTTGTTCTTGCCTTGTGTGCATGTGTGTGTATGTGTATGCATGCTTGTGTGCTTCTCACTTACTCACTCGTGCACTTCACTTGCTGATGGTCATCATACCACCCTCACGTCTCTGTAGATTGACAATTATGAGGTGGATTTCCTCACATTGGTGTTTTACATTGTGCTAGAGTGACATCAAATTTGGTGCCATTTCTAGGGAGCACGCTTCTAGGATGAATGTGTGATGGTAAGACGTAGAGTTGTAGCATTGGAGTCATAGGTAATATCCTTACTTTTCATTATTTTTTTGTACTTTCTTCACCACCATCATTAATTCTCACCATCTCCCACCTCAATCTCCTTCCTCGTTGAATTTTCAGTTTTTTAGTCATATTCCCTTCCCTAGCTCATTCCCCTAATTCCATTTGTGAGAGAAAGCAAGAGAGAGCTATTTTGCATTTAGCTTTTGTGTTATGTGTGAGCATTTCTTGCACATTTTAGTTGTATCATCATTACAGTAGCTTCCACAGGTATGATAGACCTCTATAGACTTTCCAAGATGATGACTGCAATAGATAGAGAAAGTTGGTACTTCTTGTTTTCATGCATGGCATGATAAACCGCACCACTAGAGCATCCTAAATCACAAAAAAATCCAAAAAAATTGCATTTTTTTGGTCTATCATGATAGAGAAAAACTACGATAGATGATAGACGACAAACACCATCTATGGTGACAGACTAAAATCCATGATAGACACCCATATATCATGACAGAAACTCATCTATCACGATAGACAAACAAGACACCACAATAGACACCTATCTATCGCGATAGACTGAAATCCATGATAGACACCCATCTATCACCATAGACACCATCTATCATGATAGATTGAAATCCTTGATAGACATCCATCTATCACAATAGAAACCTATCTATCAGGACATACCAAAATATGTGAGAGATGATAGACGACATAATCTGTCTATCACGATAGATAGAATACCACCATAAATGATAGATAGTCTATCACAATAGATAGGTCTATTGTGATAGAAACCCATCTATCATGATAGATAGCCACTTATGATAGAGACTATCTATTGTGATAGACACCCGTCTCTCACGATAGACAGCCAGTTTCAGCCAAAAAATTAAGGTTACAAAATTTTTTTAAATTGGGGCTAATTTTGACATTTCTTTCAAGCACTTTTACCTACACGATTACGAAGGGCTTAAAAAAATACACAAATATCTTAAGAGCTTCTGTTTGTCCCAGGAGCCGAAATTGACATAACTTTTTTGTACAATATCCATTTTTTGAGCTCTAGAGTGCATTGGAAAGCTTGTTTCCATCAATACAAAGGGGGGGAAGTAAAATAAATAGAACAAAGTAATTGATACAAAAGGACGTAGCAACATAGTTGTACTCGAGAAATCTAGGTTAATCAATAAGGCTTAGGAACCTTGGATCAAGTAGACATCTAGGCCATGATAGACAAAGCACTAGGACTTCTGAGGCTAGTATCAACCACACAGCTAGGTTGTGGGCCCAGCAACACAGTGATTATCCCTACGTGCTGATTTCAGAGACAAGTGACTCAAAGATGTCATTTAGCATGGAGATACCAATATGTAGTTCTGGTGTTGCATACCTAGAAAATCTAGAAGGCCCATATAAGACTCAATTGGAGTATATTAGGACCAACCGATTAGGTGCTCACATCTATGAGGATGGTATGAAAAGGTCAATTGTCCAACTTAGGAATCAAGATTAGCCAATTGGATTGGAACACCCAATGATCAAGTTTGAAGAAGTCTCATTGATAAAGAGGGAACCATATTGTACATGTTCATGAGCTTACTAGATAGAACTAATGAATTTGGAATTATGATTCTAGAAATTGACCTTGAAGACCTAGAACAAGGACACACAGGAGGAGAGCCTAAGACCTCTAGGGGCAAATTGGACTTAACCAGAGTGATCATCCGAGAGTGGATTCCCCAAGATAATAAGAGCATAGAGTTATTCTTAAATAGAGAAACAAATGAGGCATTCTAGAGATATAAACTTGACCAACCTAATCAACTTGGGACAATCACCATATATGAATGTAACGATCTTGATACACAAGGAAAGGTGGTCTACTTAGACAACACCTCAAAGAGAGTGTTTGTTGTATTGAAGCATAGTAGGCATGCCGACACCTGGAAGGGTGAATTTGTTTTTCACCAACCAAGATCAAATTTATCTTTTGGCCACCAAGGAGCTAGAACATCCCAAGCTCATGCAACTCAGAAGGATAAGAGTAGGGATAAACCTGAAGTCAGTTTTGCACTTGAAAGAGAAAAAACCAAAGCAGAAATGGGTAGAATGGATAATGAGAGGCATAGAGGCCCAAGACTTCAAAGAGGCATGGATCAATTTCCCATGCCAAGGCCCAGAGAACATCCTAGGATCTTGAGGCCTACATAGTTCGTTAAGTCCATGAAGAACTGCTTCGATGGCACGAGTCCCATACGATCACATAGCAGAGCTTAGGCAAGTTTTGAGAGATGAACAAGTTGAAGAATTGTTCATTCAATACAATGCTTTTGGCCTAACACTCAAGAACACTACCTTGTGCTAGTTTCAACCACTTCACCAAAGGAAATTCAAAAACATTGACCATCTATTGCATGCCTTCATCACTGAATTTTCTAAGAGTGGCATCAGGCACAACACCTCATCTCTAATACATGGCTTCAAACAAACACCTCAAGAAATAGTTCGACTTGCAGGAAGAGGGTTTAGACAATACTTAAAGATATGCCCTATTTCTGAGATACCCACACCAGCCAAACAATTGGATTTATTCCTAGATGGGCTTTAAGTACCAAATTGAGGTCTTATGTGTACTAGAAGGAACCTAGATCCATACATGCATGTGCATAGACATTGAGGATAATATGGGTGAAGAATTAGAGCTTTCAATCTATAAAGATTTAGATAGCTCTACTAGCCTCACCTCCAAACCATCTATATCTATTGAGGAACTTGCAAAGAAGGTAGCTTAGAAGTAAGGTGTCTCTAGCAAAGACACCTAGATTTGTCTTAGTGAAATGATGTTATACCTATGTAGGAGACCATATGGCTAATGTGTGCCTAATCATGGCTCAACCCCAAGTGAACCCTAACAACCAATACTGCACAATAGAAAGGAGGTACACTAACCACACCGCACAATATTGCCCATATAACAAGCAAGTGGTTAGGCAACACTACCCTCAGCCATATCAATAGCAAGGAAGAAACCCAAATGAGTATCCACCCCAACAATACTTTAGGCCTTAACAACCTTACCAGCCACCCTATCAAACTCAACAAAGGCCTCAACTAGTGTTAGTTCAACAACCTCCACCTCCATCCAATGTGATCGCGATGAAGTATGAAGTTGCTAAAGAAAATTTGAATAGAGCCTTAGTGCTAGCATCACCATTGATTTCAGAAAGTGACACGAACAATCAGAGTTTTGACTCGGCTCACATGGATAGTCACCTGCCTACTATATGGACTCACTAGAGCATAAGGAGTTTTATCCTTACCAAAATCCTAGCGAACCTAGTTGGGAGCCAGGGTATGATAAGGTCATGTATGCAAATCCTAAATCTAGGTCTCAACTGAGACAGATAAGACCCCCAAGACTTAGAGGATCATTCTACAGATGCGGAGATCACTTCATTCATGATTTTCCTATACCTCCACCTATGCAACCCCAATTGATGATAATTCAAAGTTTTTCTTTGAATTATGGGAAAGAGCACCTTTTAGGATTGTCCTTAGAACCCAAAAAATGGGCTGAAGATCACTCCTATCAACATCATTGGGTTAGTAGTAGATTCTAATGGAATTGTGACTTCCATTGCCCTAGTGCAAGTAGTCACTAGAGCTCAGGCATTACAATAGAATCAAGGCTTAAGCCAAGAAAAGAGTTCTGAGGTTAGTTAGACCGAGAGTCTAACTAAGAAATGGACAAGAGCTTGGAAGGATAGCCATGAACGAATGAAAAATAAATGGACAAAGAAGATGATCAAGCTTGAGGAAAGCTTAAGGGAAACAAAAACCAAAATAATTCAAATGGCATCTCAAACACAGTCTCACACATCACCACCACCATCACCATCACCATCTCCATCTAATCAACAAGATACTCTGTCTATTTATGGAGAATAAGAGGATACCCATTCTAGTGAATGATTAGACTTCTAGTCTAATTCCTTACAAGAATTGCCTCATTTCACAGTCCATGGGAAACAAAGTCCACCTGTACGAGAGCACCCATTGTCATGGTACAAAACAAAGACTCAGTCATACCTAGGAATACAGAGGTAGTAAAGAACACTAAAGTGCAGTGGAATCTCACTTTAGAGGAGCTACTCAAGGTTAAACTAGAACTGTGGAAACATGTAGCTAATCAAGTTCTAGAGTTAGCTAAAATGCATTCCCAAGTAGGATCACATCAAGCAGTGCTAGAAATACCCTTGGATAAGTTAGGTGACATGAACAAAGGAGAAGAAGGAAACACCTTACTCCCTATCACTCATCAAGGTTACACAACTAAGGCTATTTTGGACTCAGGTGTAGGAGTTTCAATTGCTACCACCTCCTTATGAAAGTGTTGGGTCAAACCAACACTCAAGCCAATAATAATGAAATTACAGATGGCTGATGGTCACATAGAGAGACCCGTAGGACTGTTAGAAGGGATAACTCTTAGTACTTGTGCTACAGAGTTTGAGCATACTTTTTCCATAAGTGAGTTTAGCAAAAAACAAGCCTATGAAATGATTTTGGGAAGACCATTCATGAGATAGTTGCAAGTAGTGTAAAATGGGGGAATTAATTCCTTGTATTTGCAACACTTTGGTATTACAACTAAAGTCATTCTCAAAGACTACTCTCATAGAGACGTGTGCCCCCTATACAATGGAATCCCATCCATAGAACCACTGATGACATGGAGTCAATGCACTCGATAGGAGATCTTCATGGATGCGTGAAGACACTCACTTATGGATGTGCAAAGTTGCAGTAGAAGAAGAGAAAAGAGAAAACGCTAGAGAGGTAGGTGCAGAAAAAACTTATAGATTAGTTAGAGACCCAACCTATGCACCTGTAGTATTTTCGAACAAAGAGTTTGAGCTTCATGGTTGGCATAAATCCTAGCCACAATGGACATAGCTATCAATGAAGAACAATTGAAACCACATTGTGATAAGATGGCTATGACATTTTGGTTTTCCCAATAGAACCAATCATGTGTGATTCTGCTATCAAAGAATGTGAGCCTAGTATTTGACCAAGCAAGTGACTTGGATTTAGAATCAATTATTATGGATCCCGTTTGTGCATCATAAGAAGAATACTTGCATGTAGTAGAAGCTCACCCTCAAGGACAAGAAGGTCTTAAGCACAATGTGAGGTTAGCCACACAAGTAACCAATAAGAGTGGAGGCAAGAAAAGAAAGAAGAGAAAACTCCCACTAGAAGAGGAAGAATCTTTATTTGAGGTTCCTAAAAAATTTAAGAAATATGAGGTCGAGGATAGGAAAGTCATGATCAAAATGCCTAAACAAGAAGCACTCACAAAAGTGGCATACGATAACAAAGAGACAACTAAAAAAATTACTGTGACCATAGAAGAAGGTGAGGTATGATGCACATATGTAGGACAGGACCTGACTGAGGAAGAGGAAAAAGGTTTGATTGATTTATTAGGAGAATACAGAGATGTGTTTGCATGGAG
>CM035427.1:94673436-94813436 GCA_020310875.1 Ceratopteris richardii | reverse complement strand
TAAATTGAAAACACTAATTTTGATATTAGGGTTTTAAAGCCCCTAATTTAAAAACTCTAATTCAACCTTTTAGCCATATGTTTGAAGTATATGTACACATTGCATCTATTCCTCCGACGTCCTACTAGAGAGATGTCTCTCCTCCCAACCTTATGCCTCTATATATAGCTACTCGAATCAACGAGGATCATAATATATATAAAGATATATACACATCGTGTAGATAGGATACATAAATATAAATGGAGTACATATATTATGCATCACACATACATGCCTAAATGCACACATAAAAATATATATACATACTAACATATTTACATGTACACATTTACACATAGACATATATACATATATACATATATACATATATACATGTACACATCACATATACATGTCTACATGCACACATAAACATATATATACATGCATACATATTTACATGTACATATTTACACATAGACACATATACATATATACATGTACACAATTATAAACAGTTGCATATATTACATGAATACATGAATATTTTACATAAATGCATATGCATATATACACATATGCATATTTAACACATGTATACATATATCACACACATGCAAACACATACATATACATGAAATACATATATATACATACTAACATATGTATACATATAATACACATGAATACACACACATATGCATACATACATGATAAAAATTTGCTCCTCGAAGATAAAGCTATATATAAAATAATTAGACATACCCCCGAGCTTCATGTTCTAAATTAGAAGAACACGATTTCATCTCTCTAGTAGGATTCATCGTTATTCAAGTTAATAAAAAAATCTATTATCTGATATCCATTCAGAAGCTTCAAGTTATTGATCGATAACTAGAGTAGAATTTACTATCTAATCTGTTCATATGTTTTCATTATTGCCATCATTTTGGTAAGACATCAATATATTCTCATCTTCGTTATCCTTATTGATTTCATTTATTTCTTCTATTGTTAAATCTATGTTCTCATGAATCACATCATCTATTGATGGATTAATATCTATTTCTGGTAATTCCTCTTCCTCATCAGTAGAATCAGCATGTAGAGAATTATCCTCTTCATCAAAAAGATTAGTATCATTATCACGTATAATGATTCTAATTTCTATTTCAGATGTTGATGTATATGTATCTGATGCTGAATCATCAAGGACTTTCTTCGATCTCTCTAACAATAAACTGTTCAAACAATGACCTACCTCTAGGTTGCACATGAATGACTTGCCACCAAGGATGAGCATCTGGGTTTTTATAAAAAAATGTTTGTTCAATATGCGTAGGAAGAATATATGGTTCTTTAGTAGATCGCATTACCTTGGAAGAATCAATTGCCCAAAACCCAGATAATTCCTTTCTTAATGTGGAATTACTACCTTTATACTCCGCTCGAAACCAGTCAACCTTCAGTATGACCTATCAAAATATATAACAACAAAAACCCATTATTAGGTGCTTTAAAAAATAACTAACTCTATAAAAAAATATAAACTTTTTTCTACCTTTTTGAATGTACGAAATGAAATTTCGTAGATACCAACAATAGTTCCTATGTAACTAAGATTGCTATCTATAAGGTTCGTGTCTTTTGAGCTAGCACATGATAGTTGCTTGAAAGAAGCAACAATACCAGAATCCTCTATTTTACGTAAATCATCAATCGCTTTGATTCTAATATGCTGTCCAAAAGCCCACATATTAGTGAACATTCGAGCCTGCAAAATAAATTTAACTAGTAAATAGAAACTAACATACATTTATGAAAAAAATAAAATATTATTTTAATAAAATTACCTTTCGTTCACAACCTATCATTAACTCTCTTTGCTCATCTGAAATTTCTTCATTATTTGCGTTGGCACGTTGCAAATGACTATATAGCCAATCTGTGAAAGAAGATATATCTGTAATCTCATTATTATCGAGATTACATGTAAATCTTTTGTTTTTTCGCCTTTTTACTTCGGAGATTTTGAAGTTCCTCGTACTCGCTAAGGAATGCTTGCATGCATTCGCTATTATATGCTACAAAAGTAGAAACATCATTTTTTTCTTGAAATGTAAATAAGAATGGAACCCCCTTACCTGATAATACCTCATCTGCTATTTTTGAAGAAGACTCGTTGGTCCATGCACGTGGAGCTTCTTCATGAACTCTTTCAAGGTACTCACTAACGTAATACATGCACTCTTCAAGCATCCAACCCTTTGCCATGGATCCTTCTGGTTTCGCTCTTTGTCACACATAACCTTTTAATACTCCCATAAATCGCTCGACCCAAAACATCCATCGAGTGTTGACAACACCTGCAATCTCTATTTCATTTACAAGATGGACTAATAAATGAACCTGAATATCAAAAAATGAAGTAGGAAGTTCTTTCTCCATCAAACATAGTAGCTCTTTGCATTCACGTTTTTTTTGTGGGATTGAGTTTTTGTCAATCTCTTTGGATGTAATCCACCTATACATATCATAAAAACAATTATAAAGAAGTTAATTAAAAAAAAAGATATCCAATATTCATACATATTAAATATAAAAGTATCAAAATTACCTTATAAGTGATCCAAGACGATAGATCACATCTCATACTCCTTTCGTTGTACATCCATCGATAACCAAAGGTAAAATATGTTTCAAAAAGTTATGCCAGTCATGGGTCTTTAATCCAGATAAGCTCTTATCATCCATAGTAAACATGTTTTGAAAAGATGCTCCATATCCTGTAGGAGTCTTAATCAATTGAATTCTATTGTTGATAGTCTGTATCTCTTTTGTTGTAAGTACCCAAGGAGCAGGTGCATAAGTCGTTTCTTGTCGATGTCTATCAAAAACTGGCCATAACTTTGGTTTGGATTTTTTATCTTTCAAATCATTCCTTGATGTTGTGGTAACTTTTAGTCCAAGAAGATGTTGCCATAGTGAATAACCAATATTTTTTAATAAATGCATAGGATCAAGAAGATGACATACTTTTAACTCTTTCCAATACTCCAAAGAATACCCTATTGATATGTTCTCTACGAGTGCCAATTTTCCTTTACCTCTGTTCACATACTCATTATCTGAATCATCACTGAAGATTTCTGCTTCTGGATCTATCAGAGGTTCATCTGTCCATTTTTTATACCAATCCATAGGCGTCATAGGTTTTGGACACTGACCTGTTTCAAGCTTTCCATTAAAATGTATTGCTTCTCTTTTAGATCTTAATGGATGATCATCAGGCAAGAATCGTCGATGTCGAAGATAAATATTTTTGTTGAGATTCTTACTATAGATTGATCTCAACCAATCACCACAATATGGACAAGCTTTATAACCCTTAGTAGATATTCCTACATCATGGAAAATGATAAAAATATAATTAGATTAAATCATATTTATTTACATGCATATTGAGTAAAAAAATTACATCAATACCTAAACAAACACCATATCCTGGAAAATTGTGAATAGTCCAAGCCACAATACCACGAACCGTAATATGTCTTTCATTGATGCTTTTCGATACATCAATGACATTAATACCTCTCCATAACTCTTGAAGATCGTCAATGAGAGGAGCAAGATATATATTCATATCTTTAACTTTTCTTTTGCCTGGGATTAAAAGTGAAAGCATTAAATGTTTCTTTTTAATGCTAAGATATGGCAGAAGATTATAGTTTATTACTACCACTGGCCATGTTGACCATTTACTGGATTTCATGGAGAATGGATTAACCCCATCTAATGCAACTCCTAACTTTAGATTCTGTGGATTTTGTGCAAATTCAGGCCATGTAGAATCAATATGATGAAAAGCAACACTATCATGAGGAATTCTAATTATTCCATCAGTACTTTTGTGATCATGTCCCCAAGTCAAAAGCTTTGATAATTCGGGGCTTTGAAACATATGTCTAATCCGTAGAGCCAATGGAAAATGTCTCAATACCTTTTTTGGGATTTTACCTTCTTCACCCTTATATTGAGGAGATTGACATTTGGGACATGTCAAAGAGTCTACATATTCACCTCTATATAAAATACAATCGTTAGGACATGCATGTATACATTGATAATCTATACCAAGATTGTTGATTATCTTCTTCATTTCATCATGTGAGGTAGGAAGAATATTCTGAATTGGTAAAAACTTTTCAGATAATAACCTGTAAGTTTATCAAAAAAAGATATATTGAAAAAAGTAAATAAATAAATATACATACATATATATATATATATATATATATATATATATATATATATATATATATATATATATATATATATATATATATATATATATATATATATATATATATATATATATATATATATGCATATAATTTTATATATGTGTATGCTTATGTGCATCTTTCGAAATATTCACGTAAAATTTGATTATTTTGGATGGCAGGATACGATTGTTTGTTTTGGAGGATATGAAGTATGTACCTTCATTGAATGATTTGTCGATTCTATCATATGTTCAGTTTGAAAGTGTGAGAAGTGGGTTTATAATTGCTATTCGAAGAGTTTGGCACTGTTTATAGGCCATACGATGGTGACCTGGATGAATCGCATGCACAGAGGTTACTCAAGATAGAGCAACCTGATTATAAGGGACTAGTACCAGCAGGATTCCTGGGGTAGCAGGATTCCTGGGGTATGCAGTAAACCTCTTGCATGTCAATGATGAGCATATGAACTTAAGGATAAAAAGTGAAAATCATGGTGGCTTGAGAGGATCACTTTTATACAGCTTGTTCAAAGAACTCCAGGTTTATGACACTGAAGTTTTTTGAACAAGCTGTATAAAAGTGATCCTCTCAAGCCACCATGATTTCCACTTTGTATCCTAAAGTTCAGATGCTCATCATTGACATGCAAGAGGTTTACTGCATACCCTAGGAATCCTCCTAGCACTAGTCCATTATAATCAGATTGCTCTATCTTGAGTAACCTCTGTGCATGCGATTCATCCAGGTCACATACCATTGTATGGCCTATAAACAGTGCCAAAATCTTTGAATAGAAATTATAAATCCATTTCTCACACTTTCAAACTGAACATATGATAGAATCGACAAATCATTCAATGAAGGTACATACTTCATATCCTCCAAAACAAACAATCGTATCCTGCCATCCAAACAATCAAATTTTACGCGAATATTTTGAAAGATGCACTAATAGTTTTAAAAGATGCACGGATAAAAGTGTCCATTGAGTTTAAGTTCTTGTTCTTACCGTATCTAAAGTAAGAATAAAAACCTGCATGTATTTATATACATATATATTTATGCATATATATATAAATCGATAGAAATTGAAAATTATACCTTAATAGTGTCGAAACAGATACATTACTCCATCCAAAACGATTTTGAAGGTTGAGAATAAGTAAGCTCGCACTTAGTCGTGTCAAACGAATTCCTTCATATACATGCTTTAGACATTCCTCTCGAAGATATTTCTTATTTTTAGAAATATCAATGCTCTCACTGTCATTTTGATACCAATCCTCAATAAAATCTGCCATGCCATCATCTTCATCATTGTCACACAAATCTTGTACTTTATCGTCTTTTGAATATAGATCTTTCAACTTTGCATATTGCACAGGATTAGTTTTGCGTAGCCTCCTCATGGAAGCTTCTGATAAATGAGGTCTTACTGGTAATTGTGAATGCTGTGGAGGAATATCATCAACATCATACGTTGGAATCTACACATATAAATAAAATTCATTAGTATTCCATAAATGAATAAAAAGTAAACTTTAAATAAAAAATTAAGTATATAACTTATTAAATATGGATAAAGAAATTTTTATTCTCTCTAGCTAAAAGGTGCTCTTGGAGGTCTACGCCATCCATAATTCACTAATAGTTCATCACCAACATGTAATGTAGTAATAGCATTGACAACTATGTATCTTGATACATCTCTACTCATGTATGGTGATTCATGACTATTTTCACGCTCCTCAAATGTGCAATTAGTCCTTGAACTATTATGTAACCCTCGACTACTATTTATTAAACCTCCTATATTTCCATGTGTATAAGGTCTTCCATCAATATATAATCTTTCATTTTTTGCATGTAAATTCCTTCTACTAGTAAGGGATGCTGCATTCAAGCATATTCCATAAGTACTCATGCTTTGAACATAACGTGAAAGTCGATGCCAATCTCCCCATCCATATATAGGACCACAAAATGACATAAGAGTGACTTCAGAGTTCGGAGGCACATACAAATCCTCTACAATAAAGAGACCACGACCAACATTAGTAATAGTGGATGGAGCAATCATATAGCGATTACCCCAAAAGTTGAAAACCTCTCCATCTAAAGGAAGTGGTCCTCTATTCCATCCTCCATATCTTCTTCTATAATATGTTTGTACTAAAGAACGATCACGAGCTGGCAATGGATAATCTCTAGCCGTTTCATTCTCTAAACCAGGAGGTAGAGGATTTCTAGAAACCTCTGCTTGTAATTGATGAACAACAAGTCCATGACGTGTACGAGGTATATTAACATTATGAGAAAAATGATCATCATCATCATCATCGAGCAAGTATTCCTGTATATCAATAATAATTTGATTCTATATATGGTTTTTAAATAAAATAATGACATTAATATATATAAACAATACATACCCAAGCATTATCACGTTGACTAGGTGATGGTGCATGCTCAAAAGTACCATACTCTGCCTCATGTTCAATACATTCCAATCGTGGTCTTCGATACGTGCCATAACAAGAGTCACACCAACATATAATATGCTCTTCATGGTAAAATTCATCATAATTCCTATCAGAGGACACATGTGAAGTCGTTGCATGGGTAGGAGGTGGTGGAGTACCCTCTGATTGATCAGAATCTGCACATAATAAGAAAAAAAAAATATAAGTTATGTATCCATCAAATATATTTAAAATTAAATGTTTGATATGCTTACAGTATAAAGTCGTTGCACGATGAGGAGATGGTGGTGGAGTTCCATCTGATTGATCAGAATCTACAAATAATGGTATTTGATATTAATAATCTGATTATCTACATACACAAAAAATTCACATATATATATTTACACATACACACATATTCACATATACACATTTATACATACACATATATTCACATATACACTACACATTATTGTTGGATAAATGCATGTATTTTGTATGAATGAGTGTATATGCATGCATGTGTGTCTACGTATATATGTGGATATCTATATGTGTGTTTATGTTATATGTATGTATATGTGTATATGTATACATATATATATGCGTATATGTTTGCATGTATATGTGTATGTGTGTGTATATATGTGTATGTATTCTGATTTTTTTTCTGTTTGAGATTAAATTAACAGGAGATATTGTATGGTCGAAAAAAATAAGAGGCGAGCTAACATACCACCTGAGTCGTGGTAGTTTTTTCATAGACAGCTACGTCTTCAAGAGTCATTTCCTCAGCAGAAGGTACACAAATTAATGTTTATATATATTTATAATTTTTATATATTTTAGTAATTTTTTACATTTAATTTATGTATTTTTTTTCTTGAATAAACAGGCTGCTGCAAAGAAGAGAGTGGAGTTGGGCCACACATCGCACCTAAGCCAAATGGGCCATAATGGTTTTGTAGCTACATTTGTAAGTATATGTGTTATTGTGAGTATATTTTTTATTTTAGTTAAAATGCAAGTAACTAATGTTTTTTATAAGTTTCATTGCAGCGGAAGGATTATGGCCGATATCCCACGAAAGATGAGATCGAGTATGCTACACATTTTGGATATCGGCATTTGAGCGAGTATATGCAAGATCATCCTGATGCCTTTGTGAGTATTTTTAAATTTTATATAATTATTTTATTTTTATGAATGGTTTAATTGTTTTATTTATTTATGTTTGTTATATGTAATACAAGAGTATTATGGAGAGACAAATATGGATGAGGTGGAGAGACAGACACAGGAGGGACGATCTCGATTGTCACAGGGTGATCATGACGATGAGGATGAGGAAGATCAGGATGATCATGATATTGCTGATGATGATGATGGTCATGATGATGATGATTAGGATTTTAGTTGATTATGACATTGGATTATATGTATTTACATTGATATATATATATATATATATATATATATATATATATATATATATATATATATATATATATATATATATATATATATATATATATATATATATATATATTATCTATATATGTTTCATTTCAGTTATGTTTTGAATTGTGTGTATGGTATTAAGTAATGAAGAGTTTTGTTCTATTGATTGTTATTATTGTTTATATTAAGCATGTGTTTTAATACTTTAATTATATAATTCATTCATATGTGTGTACTTAAGTGTATATGTATGTATGTGCATGTGTATGTGTGTGTATATGTATGTATGTGCATGTGCATGTGTAAGTGTATATGTGTGTATGAGTATGTGCATGTGCATGTGTATGTGTGTGTATATGTATGTGCATGTATATGTGTAACTCTATGTGTATATGTGTGTATGTGCATGTGTGTGTGCATGTGTATATGTGTTTTAATACTTTAATTATATAATTCATTCATATGTGTGTACCTAAGTGTATATGTATGTGTGTGTATATGTATGTATGTGCATGTGCATGTGTGTGTATATATATGTATGTGCATGTGCATGTATAAGTGTATATGTGTGTATGAGTATGTGCATGTGCATGTGTATGTGTGTGTATATGTATATGCATGTATATGTATAACTCTATGTGTATATGTGTGTATGTGCATGTATATGTGTATATGTAGGTATGTGCATGTGTATATGTGGATGCATGTGTATGTGGATGCATTTCCATTTGCATCCATGTGCATGCATTTGAATGTGCATGCATGTGGATGTGCATATACATGTATTTGCGTATATGTTAATGTGTGTGTGTATATATATATATATATATATATATATATATATATATATATATATATATATATATATATATATATATATATATATATATATATATATATATATATATGCAATAATGCATGCATGTAAATCTTTTTATGTGGTTGTAGAAATGTTTGTGCATATGCATGTGTAAATGTGTGTATGTCTAAGTGTATGTGCACATGTATCTGTGTGTATATATGTGTGTGTATGTGCATGTGTATATGTGTGAAGGTGCATCTTCATCATGTATAAGTGTATAAGTGCATATCAATAAGTGTGAGTATGCTATCTAATGAAAATAACACAATTCAAATGATATACAAAGAATAGAAATTGTACTTACAATAGTTATCCATACTTTTTGCTTGGTTAGCTTCTTGAATAACCTGCAATAAAGAGAGAAAGAGAGAGAGAGAGAGAGAATTCAAAGAGAGAAAGATGTAGAAAGAAAGAAACAGAGACAGAGGGAGACAATAAAAGAGAGCTTAGGCAAAACAACAATTCTGCATATACTTGCTTCAGCTCGTAAGCGCAGCGCAATTGCGAACATTGGAGAGCTCTTCGATCGGATGCGTGAAAATGCCGATCGAAGAGCCTCCAACGTTTTAATTTTTGTTCGTCAACAGATCGTCGTGTAAACGATGCTACCCGTTGTCGCATAAGCGACATGTCTTAGCGTCGCTTATGCGACCGCAAAGTGCCGTCGCTTATGCGACATAAAAGAGCGTCACTTATGCGATGTAAAAGAGTGTTGCTTATGTGATGTAAAAGAGCATCGCTTATGTGACGCTTTTAAATGCATCGTGTTAGCGACGCTGTATGGAAGCGTCGCACCTCGTCGCGCCACAAGTCACAAAAAATGTCATTCACTTCGTCGTTTAATCGACGGTCTGAGCGCGATGCTAATTACGATGCATGTTGCAATTTTATAGCGACGAAATTTTGTCGCCTTAACCGTCGCTATACGCCAGTATTCCTTGTAGTGCACATTTATATACACCACCATGGAATGCCCCAATATCATGTCAAAATAGTGTGCCTCATGATAGAATTTTGATCTATTCATGCATATCCAACAACTGTAGTATCCAAGAATGATTTGTAGATATAGGAGTTCTTGAATCTTCCTTTGGTTCATGTATATGCAGACCGAAGGATAGAATTGCCCTCCACATTTGAAGTGAAGGAAAAGTTGCTAGGTGTTGGGGGATTCTTGTGCAGAAAGGGAATTGAGCATTTGTAGGAGAATGGAGAGTGAAAACAAGAGAATTAATGACACCGAAAGATTCTGATCAATTAGTAAGAGAAGAATAAAAGCTTGTACATAAGACAAATGCTCTGCGCAATATGCCAAAGACTGAATAATGCTCATGAAACAAGATTACAATGTACTTAGAATCTGCCGCCGACCTTTGCACTAGACCTCCACCTTCTCCAAGCTTGCCCTTGTGCACACCTTGCACCAAGCTTCCAATAAGGGGAGGGATGGACAACTTTTGTCGACGTGCATCTTCAATGGGACCTTGGAACTCTTGCTATTCCTTGCTTCACCTTCTCTGCATACAATCTAAGTCACTCTTGTTGCACCTTGCAATGGCTCTTTGTGTTGCGTGCACTCTCTCTGAATGTATCCCCTCTCTCTTGCTATCCCCTATCACACAATAGCTTGGTCCAACCAAGAATACTCCTTCCTTGGGTGTCTGTTCACATACGCTCCTAACTCCCATAGCATCTTGGGCCTCCCTTGTATGTCCCAAGATTGTCTCCCAAATTGGGCAGCCAATGAATCGTTGTTTTGTCCTATAGTGACTTTAGGATAATACAAAATTTTGAATGGGGGGCCATACTTTCACTTCTGCGTACATTGCCGCTTCACATACCTTCACATTTTGCCTTTTAATTCTTCAATTGTGCACCTAAAAGAGGGTTCATCTGAACCTTCCAAACACTTTAAAACACTTTGAACCTTAGAGAAATTACAAAAGGACATTCTGCAACCTGCAACCAACTTTTTGTAAAATATGACCTTTGTCACGGAACAATTAATTGTGCACTACTTGTGCACCTTGATACCCGAACGCCTTGACTTTGCCCATGTTAACCTTGACTTTGAACATGTTGACTTTGATCGCTTTGACTTTGATCCTTTGACTTTGGTTGTGATGACTTTGACCAATGTGACTTGTATGGGCTCAATAGTTGCCCACCACCTAATGGGCTCTCCGTCTTGGAGAGCTACCAGCCAAAACTGTGAGCAGAGATGAAAGCATGATTCTTGTGCTACAAAATCTTCAAAAGGACACTTGAGCAACTACCAAGTCCACTAGGAGCAGTAAAGAACAAACACTAGTGAAGAACCAAAAGATGGAAATTTCACATTGAAGAGCAAAGGATGGAGAATCGATGGGAAGAGGATTTTGGAAGGGGGGTTGAGGGGCTGAGAGGGATAGGGTATGGAGGGGTAAGGATGGGTCTTGTGAGAAGGCTAAATGTAAATCAGAGAGTAGGGTTGTGGGCTTTGGAGAGGGTTAAAATGAGAAAATAGTAAAGCTATGGAGGGTGCATATGGGAAAATATGAAACATAGGGTAAAATAAACAGAGAATAAACCATGGGGACCACATGCAAAATGAAAAACATGTGATCAATGTGCTCAAAACATGTGGGTTTTGCCCAAAAGTCAGAGAAAAGTTGGGATTTTTGAAAAAGTAAGTCAAAGAATGAGTCCAAAGGTGCCAAAAGACATGAAAATGACCCCAAGTTTGAAAAAAATGGCCATCCGAGGCACAATCTAGAGCCAAAAGCATTGGACCAAGGAAAATAGTGTATATATATATATATATATATATATATATATATATATATATATATATATATATATATATATATATATATATATATATATATATATATATATATATATATATATATATATATATATATAATTTAATGTATGTTTGATCACGAAGGTCCGTCGGTAGGATTTGAACCCAAGTGGGCTCAATACTTTGTAATGCATCTTTGACCTTACCTGGTTCATCTTCAATTGAAGTTAGTGCAAGAATATTTTTTATTTCAAAATGTTCTGCATATATTTACTTGACCTATATAATCTTTTGTCTTCTCGTTCTTCCTTTAAATGGCTTAATCCCACTACCTTATAGTGTTCTTACATACAATTTTAGAAGTTTTTGGAATACTGGTGAAACCTGTGATTCATTTGCAACTCTTTCTTCAGGTGTCTCCAACTCTTCATAAGTTGGTATATCAAAAGGTAATGAAGAAATAGGCAAAGATGGAGATGTAGATGGAGGTGATGTAGGTTCAACAACTTTCTCTTTGCCTTTATCAAGTGTAACAATTGGGGTTTGAGAAGCTTGTTCAATCCCCCTTTTTGGTTGAATCTAAGCATCCAAATTTATCTCGAAGAATGCAAATTGTCTGCCTTGATGAAGTCTAGAATATCTGCATGCATATCATAGATCTGACTTTTTGTAATATAAGCATTACAAGAGAGTAGGATACCATCTGTCTTTGGTACATAGAATCTATATACTTTAATTTCAATTGCATAGACAATGAATACTGTTTTGGTTGCTTTGACATCTAGCTTACCATGATCCTTCTTCTCAATGTGAACATAGGCTAGAGATCCAAAAATTGAAATAATTCATATTGGGATTCTTCCCATGATAAGCTTCATAATGAGTTATAACCTTTAAAAATTTTGTGGAAGATCTACTAAGAATGTGGTTTGTTATATGTAGTGCATCAAACCAAAATTTAGGTGAAAGTTTCTTAGAGGACATCATACTACGCATCATTTCAACAAGTGTCCTATTCTTCCTCTCTACAACACCATTATGCTATGAAGTATCGACAATAGATGGATGATGAGAGATTCCTTTGTCATCTAGAAAATACTTGAAGTCTTTTGACAAATACTCTACCTCTTTCTCAATTTTCAAAATCTAGATATTTGACTGAATTTCAATCTCACTTTGCATAAATACCAAAAACCCATGAATGTCTAGAGAATCATCTATGAATGTAACAAAATATCGAAATCCTTGAATAGAATCTACCCTCATAGGTTCATTCACATCTGAATGTCTAATCTGTAATTTCCTAGTAGTTGTGATGTATCCATGCTTCTTGAAAGGTAGCTCATGCAACTTTCCTTCAAGACATCCTTCACATGCTTTTGTATCATCTAGTAAAGCAAGAGTGGGAAGGCTCTCCACCATACCTTGATCTTTAATGTGCTTGAGAGTTGTGTAACTGATATGAACAAATCGAGCATTCCATAACTTCATGTTTACCTTAGGTGTTGATGACCTAACAACATTTGCATTACTAACTTTGGACAATACAAACATTCCACTTCTTTTTTCTCCTTGCAAAAGGCATTGCTCCTCATTTGGAGTAAGGATCTAGCATGAATCTTTCTTGAATAGTACCTGACAAGAATGTAGAGATGGATATATATATTTTTTTTCATTTTTGGTACATATAGAACATTAAAAATAGTGAATTTTCCTCCTACTTTGGATTTTAGGTTTACTTCTCTAACACCTACAACATCAAAATCATGACCATCTACTATGGTCACCCTTCTTCGCACAGGATTAGTAAGGGTAGAAGACACCTTCTTGCAACCTGTCGTATGCTTAGTAGATTAAAAAAATCTTCTTTTTTGCATTCTGCAATGTAATTCCCATGTTTCTTGTAGTAGTGGTCTTGTCCTTTCTCTTAGGTGGATGTAGTAGAAGCTAACTTCTCTTTAAGAGTTGTAGAAGTATTGGAACTCGATGTAGTAGAAGAAGTAGTTGAAGACTTTGAAGCAGAACCCTTACTTTCCTTATTATTTTGTTGACCTTTTTTCTCCTTCTTTGTTGTCTCCTTCTTCTTTCCTTTAGATGATGATACCATAGCTTCATCATTATCTTACATACTCTTTTGATGACCTTGATCTTGAAGTAATAGAAGCTGCAACTCATCAAATGAAATTTCTCTATCTCTTGTAGAGAGAGAAAGAGAAGTAACAAATGATCTATAAGTAGATGGAAGTGAATTTATGAGAGTATTCACCATCTCATCATCATGAATTATGACACCAACATAAATTATCTAATCTCTTAAGTCTTTGAGTTTCAAAATATCTAACTCAACTAATTCACCAACTTTCCTCCTTGTGTTGGCTAGTTGTTCCTTGAGGTGAACTTTCCTAGCAGGGTTCCTACTATGATAAAATTCTCTAATTCCAAGCAAGCCTGAAGAGAGGTTCTGCATGACCTCATTTATGGAATAATATACCTCTTAACTCCCATAGCTATAAATGAGAGTTCTTGAGCATCTATTGAATCCCATCTGGATTGCTCTTGTGAACATTGAACTTGCATCTGTCTCCTTCTATCTGTTGATGAAGTTGTAATCTCCTCTTCTTCCTCTTCAGTTTTTTGGGTAGAGATTGGAGTAGAAGCCTTCTTGGATGAAGAAGCCACATATTCCTTTTCTTGTCTTGGTTTGGGGTACTTGCCATTGACAATGCTCCACAGATCCTTGGATACTAGCAAATTCATCATCATAAAACTCCACATTGGATAGTTAGACATTCCATCTAATTTATCTTATTTTTCAAGTCTATCTCTATAGTCACATATCTTGAGTTAAGGGTGTATGTCAACTATGCTCTGATACCAAATGTTGAAAGTGTGGTAGGCCCAATAAATCAATGAGGTAAAATCCAAGATCTTCCAACTGTTAACCTTAGAACATGACACACCTTGACTTGATCAAGATAGATAAATGAAGATAGAGAGAAATAAGGATTCAATCATAAAAGTGCAACAACTTAGTGCTACTACACACTACTAATGAGAAATGTCAACTACAATGAGTGCATATGATACAAAAACAAAATGTATGTTAATTCTAAGGATGCTAGAGCTATGAGGTATAAAATGTAAGTGAATATATGCAAAAAATAAGGATAAATACTATTCCAAATAGTCAAGATAGCAAACCCATAACTAAAATTATGTCTTCCTCCTAGTGTTGAAGTAACACGCAAGGGCCTAGTACAATAGCACCACAAGTAGAAACCCTAAAGAACAAGCTACAACTCTCTAGAATCAACATGCACATAATGGATATGTGAAGAAGAACAAGGTTGGACATCTCCAAACTGCTTCAAATATGCATGTACTCCTCCTCTTTGAATCTTCCTTGAGTTCTCCTTGAGTTATCCTTGAGTTATCCTTGAGTTCTCCTTGATTTGTCCTTGAGTTCTCCTTGAGTTCTCCTAGCTCATCACCCAAAAGCTTAGCTAAACTAGCTTGTAGATCCTTGATCTAGATTGATCTTGATGGATAATTGAGAGGGTGAGTGAGCCTCTCCTTATATATTAGTGGAAAATCCTCCAAAAAAGCATCCACACCTCCAAGAAAGCAAGGTGCATGGAGGTCTCAGCTTTTGGGCTTGCTTTTGGTGAAAAGTAGCTTGAAAAGCATGATGAAAAGCTGAATTAGGGTTTGCAATTTCAGGTCCAATCTGAAACCAAATGGGACAATATTATATATAATTGGAAATCTCTCAAGGATTAACTTGCAATGGTGCAATATCATTTTTTCCCATTTTTACTAAATTTTCACTAAGTCCTAACATAAGGATTGCTTTAACATTGGAACTTTGGGACATCCTCACATTGTTTTCCAAGAGCTAGAATGGTTGTTGCAGAGGCCTCTACACCCAGAAGAGATTCTTTTTATCTTGTTCAAAATTAAAAATGTGAATCTACTAGTGTTTCCAAAGATGATCCATCTTACACATGAACAATGTATATCTTTTATAGACTCAGATGTTTGGTACTTTGATAGTGGTGCAACCAAACATATTATCTCACAACACAATTTGTTCACTCCACCTGAGCCTTCACCTATAGGGAATATTGTCACATGTGCTAAAAAATCCTCTTATCATGTAATGGGAGTTGGAAAGATTGTTATGACTATTGCTGATGGAAGTTTGTTCACACATGGTTAGATGCTTTGTATGTGTTAAGGATCAAGAAAAATCTATTGCCAGTTTCAACATTATCCAATATTGTCTTGGTTATCAAATTTATTGGTGATAGATGTATAATTCATGATCTCTAAAATGGCGATGTTATTATTGCTTTTGGCATTTTATAACATGGATTGTATAAGTTCATAGAGTATACTTTTTTTTTGGATGATTCAACATGTGCAATTCAAGATTCTTAGGCCATCTCAAATGCAAAGCTTTAGTATGCATACTTTGATCATCTAAATTTTGCTAGTCTAATTCATCTATAGAAATCTAAAATGGTATCATCTCTAATCAAACTTGAGGATCCTTTTAAGCATGTATGTGAATGCTATATTTCAAGCGAAATTTAGTGTTCGTCCTTCCCAAAAGATGGTTCAATTCAAGTTGTTCATAAATTGCAACTTCTTCATAGTGATGCTTGTGGTCCTATGCAGACACCTTCATTTGGTAACTATCTATACTTTGTGACTCCTATTGATGATTTCTCTAGGCACGCATGTGTCTATTCATTGAAATCAAAGTATAAAGTGTTTATGCTCTTTAAACATTTCTTGGCTATGATTGAAAATCAGTTAGCATGTAATTAGGTACTCTTCATTCTCATCGAGGAGGAAAATACGTCTTCTAATTTTAATGCATTTCTGGCTGAGCATGGGATAAAACTTTAGTGTATAATGCCATATAGACCTCAAAAAATGGAGTTGTTGAAAGAAAGAGCAGGTCTCTCATGAAATGGTAAGGTGTATGGTCAAAAGTTAAGCTTTACCACATAGCTTCTAGCTTGAGGTTGTTATGTGTGCAACATATATACTTAACAAGTGTCCCACCAAAGCACTACAATCAATTACTCCATATGCGGCTTAGCATGGTCACAAGCCATCTATTTCTCATCTACATGTCTTTGGGTGTTTGGCACATGCATTAGTTCCTAAACAATAATGCAAAAAATTAAATGATAAAGAAATGAAATGTAATTTTGTTGGGTATAGTTCTAAGAGCAAAGGCTATCCATTGTATCATACATAAATTAAACACATTATGGTTAACCATGATGTTGTTTTTGTGGAAGATGCAATTAAACCCTTATGTATATGACACTTTGGTGTCTCGTCTTACAGGTGGACAATGAAGTGCTTTTCCAAATGAGGCAATTTCTCAACCTTTACAAGTTATGAATAATGATGCAAATCATTCCATTTCTGGTGCACATTAACATGATGCACTTGTTGATGAGAGGAGAGGTCTTGCATAGAAGAGGAAAAAACTATGCCTAAATGGTTGGTGCATACCTTGAGAGATAGCAAATTAGATGCACCTTTTGTTGACAACATGAGTTTATCCTCTTCATTTCAATTTTATCCGTATGGGTGCATCTTTGTTTTGTATCTAGGATACACTCCTTTTCATATTATTTTAGTTGTATCTCATTGTATTTGGATACCTTACCATTTGGTTCTACCATTGTATTCATTATCCTTCAGGTGGAATGATCCCGCATATGATGTACTTTGGAGACCCTCCTCTAGCTCTACATAAGGAGGACATCTCACTGACTTCATACTTGGTTAGAAGCTTGTAGATCCTGCTTCATGCTATTGGCAAACTCATTTCTAACCCATGCGAGTTTACCCATTTCTTGGTCTACTCACCTCGAGTCTCTCACACTCTTTCATTTTGTCAGTACAAACTTCTTTTTGTTTTTCTTCTGTGCACATACTCTCTACATGGTATCAGAGCTTTACACGGTGATCTTGGTGGTACTTTTGGAGGTTTGATGATGGTGTGCTTTAGTCCTTTTTTTATGGTTCTTCCTTCTCATAGTGAGAAGCCTCTTTGCACTCAAGTTCATGCTTGTAGAGCATTTTGGGTAACAAGTTTTGCCCATCCTCCCATCCATTTCTAGCTTTCTTTTCCACCCTCTTCCACCCTTGCATGTCAAGTCTATGTGGTGTTTATACACTCATTGTAATTTTATGTTTGTGTATTCAAGCTTTTTTCGGTTCTTGCAACGATATCTTTGGTGGAATTTCCATGCACATCAATTTTTGACATCCTTGGTAGCATGTAATTCTCATGTAAATCAACGCCTATGATTTTTTGGAGCCAAATCTCCTCATACTCATATAATGCTACTATAGATCTTCCGTGCTCAACGACAATCTGATAATCATCTATGGATTGTATTGATTTTGATGCACATTCATGGAAGATTGGAGTTTTATGAGATATATGTGCTTATTTGAAGAAGATTTCCATTGCTCTACTGTCAACACCTACTCTTTGAGTATAGAGTACAAAACACATGGTTTTAGTGCATATGATGAATATGTAAGCACTATGAAATATCCCACCAAAGATCCAAGTTCAAGTTTGAGTTCACCCATCTACACTTTAGAGGGGGATGCAATAATTTCTATTCAAAACCTAGAAGCAACTGCTTCTGACCAGCCTAAGAGATCTCAAAGGCTCATTACAAAGAAGCAATGAGAACAAAGTGATTATGTCAATTATGAACTTATGCACCAGCTTCAACAAATTCTAGAGCCTTCCAATTTTGAAGAAGCGAAAGACTAATCTGGGTGGGAAGAAGCCATGCAGATAGAGATGGATGCAATCAAAAAGAATAATACTTGAACACTTTTTCCAAAGCTTACTAATCATCAAGGTATTGGATTTAAGTGTCTATACAAAGTTAAGTACAAATCAGATGGTACCTTGGACAAGTACAAAGAAAGACTTCTAGCTAAGGATTGTAAGCAGAAGCATGACATTGATTATGAAGAAACCTTTGTCCCTTCTACAAGGTTTACAACAATAAGAATCATTCTTGCATTAAGTGCACACTTCAAATGACCCATTTACCAACTCAACATCAAAATTGCTTTCTTCAATGATGGTCTTTAAGAAGAGATATGTATAGAACAACATGAAGGTTTGAAGATTGAAGGAAAGGTAGATAATGTATGCAAACTTCACAAAGTACTGTATGAAGTTAAGCAAGCTCCTAGGGCCTAGTATGAAAAGATCCACAAGTTCTTCGAAAATAAAGGATTTCAATAGAGCACTACCGATGCTAACTTATACATATACGAGAACGCGTCCTTAATTGGAATAATCATCCTTTATGATGATGACTTGATTTTGATAGGATCATATGATGAACATATCCAATTCATCATCACATAGCTTTATCTTGAGTATTCCATGGAAATCTTGTTCTTCTTCACTATTTCTTAGGCATGGAAATGTGGCAAACAAAAGAAGGTATATTCCTCTAACAAAAGAACTACTACTCTAATCTTCTTTCTAGATATAACATGGATTAGTGTCACTCAATATCCACATCACTTGATCCAAACATGAAGCTCACAGTAGAGGACTCATCATCACTAATGGATGTGTGCTTATTGACAGCTTGTTGGCTCTTTACTTTAGTTGGCCAACACGAGACGAGATATTATCTATGTAGTTTGCATTCTCAATCATTTTGTACATCAACCTTGTCAAACACATTGGGATGCTACTTAGAGACTACTCAATACATTGCCCTCACTTGACATCAGGATCTTTGGTATAGAGGGGGCATTGATCTCATAGGATACTTAGATTTAGATTGGGTTGGTGATCCTAATTCTTGACGGTCTACTTCTTGATACATATTCTTGTTTGGCTCAAGACCTATATGTTGGGCAAGTAAGAAACAACCTAAAATTTCTCTATCATTGACCAAGGTCGAGTACTAAGCATCCAACATTGCAATATGTGAGACTATCTTACTTTGATGTTTATTATCTAACATTGCCATTTTGCAGGATAATCTGACATGCATCCATACCAATAACTAGTCAAGCTTGCCCATAGCTAAGAATCCAATGTTCCATGCTTGAATGAAGCACATTGAGATCCAATACCATTTCATCTAAAAGAAGCTCATACACAGGAGAGTACTATGCAGTAGTGTACCTCTTAGGAGAACTTGATGGACATGTTCGCAAAGGTTCTACATCAAGTTTTGCTCCGATGCTTGGTGGACATCTACAACATTCAGCTACTCCAAGAAGGAGCTATAGAGTGTTACCATTAGTGTCTACTGAAAGGCTAAATGCCCATTGGACACTTTACCTAAGAAATTTGTGTTCGTGCTCTCTTTGTACTATGTGTTTTTATGTATTTTGTAGACCCTGTGTGGAGTATTGTGTGTTGCATCCATAGCTTGGTTTTCTATTATGAGGGTATTGTAGTGGATCTCTTGAGAAGGATAGTTCACCATCTTGCATCACCATTGCATCACTTCACTCATACAAGAGCATTTTGACACAAAAGCTTTGTTGCTTTTATGCAAGCAAAGCGATTGCCTGCCCACCCACCCAATGCTTTCTCAAGGCTTACGAATAAGGAGGTGACCAAGGCATAGACCTTGATATACCTTGTCACCTGAGTCATCAAAGTCACCATTGACACTGTTGGTTACACACGAGGGAGAACCTCAATGATCAAGGAAGACGGAGGTTCTCGATACTTCCCAGGAGGTTAGCCATCCCAATACTGTTCTCCTTGAAGCTTGCTTAACAAGTAATCTCTTGCCACTAAGCTACACCCTTGTGGTGTTTGAGGAGGGGACAAATTGACATTAATATTATCTTGAACAGATTTTGGGTCTTCAAAGCTTCATTCTTTGCTTTCAAAGCCTATTTTGAAGCATTTTTGGGATGATCTTGGACTCATATTGGAGTACTTTCATGCATAAGTCTCTTTACATAAGTTCAAGAACATCAAGAAGAGTGTTCTTTGTAATTCACCGACTACGATTATTCAAATATGGGACTATGTTTTCAGCCACATTAGTAAATCTACAGATTTCTTGAAAGGTTTTCAATTGTGGTGGGAGCAACTACCACAAGTATATGTAGGGTTTTTGAGCCTAAAGAATAGAGTTGATAAACACTTGTAGGTGTTAATGGATAATTTTTGGGCTGTAAATTCAGCTTTTCATTGCCATTTTACTTCATATATTGAGCACATACACACTATGTATGCTCCGATGGATATCGGTTATTTATGTCTATGTGGTTATTGACATAGTGGTTGTGTTTTTTCATAAAGCCTTTGAGAGATGAAGAGGTTCATGGTGAGGTTTTCTAATTGGGAGACATCTAAATGTCGGTGTCTCTTCGGTGATGCAAGTAGAAGACTTACCCAACCTGGCCATAGGAGATGCATGTTAATTTTTCGTAGGTGCTCGATAAGCCTAGTTGGATTCTTTCGATTAAGAGGCTATATGTAGTGGAGTTAGTGATTCACTTTGCAGGTTTACATGTCAGTACTTGCAATTTGATGAGTTTTCTTACACTAATCATATGCTCATTTTGTAGAGGAGACACTCACACAGTTCTTCTAGATTTCTATTTTTCAATTAGACAATGTCAATTTCACACCTTGGCACACTTATTGGTGTGAGTACATATATTCTCACATAATACTTTTGGTTGGTCATTGCTATTCAATAATGCATTTTTTTGGGGAGACTCTCTCAGATTTTTCCCAGAATCGATACTTGGTCATCCTTTTTTGAGCCTTAGTGGTGTTTGGACTATACTAGCTACATTTCATTCTAGTCAGTTCTCTATCATGATGGCATCATGAATCTTAGGCACATTCAGTGGATCTGGGTCTAATGATAATATTCTCAGAAGAAGCTATAACTTGCAAGGAAAAGAACAATTTTGAGATATGGAAATTTGATGGCACAAACTTTTCTCTGTATAAGAATCATATTAAAGATGTGTTGATTCGGAGGAGATAGTGCAAGTCAGTAAATGGAATCTCAAAGAAGCATGTTGATATGAATGGTGATGGTTGGGATGAGCTAGATGAAATGGCTAGGTCTATCATTCGATTGCATCTAGCAAATAATGTTTACTTTATAATATTGGATTCTGAAAGTGCAAAGGAGCTTTGGAAGAAGTTATGCAATACATACAATAAAGAAACAAAATCAAATAAAATGTATCCAATGGGAAAGTTATATGACTTTTGCATGAAGGACATAAATAGTGTTGTTGCTCATCTAAATGAGTTAGATGCTATATTCTCTTAGTTACAAGCTCAAAAAAATGGAGATGGATAATGAAATGAAAGAAATCTTATTGCTATGCACCTTGCCGTCATCATGGGGTAGATAATGTTTACTTTATAGTATTGGACTGTGAAAGTGCATAAGGAGCTTTGGAAGAAGTTGTCACATAATCTTAGTAGGATATGGTTGAACCACACCTTAAGAGAGAGGATAAGGAGGTAATCCTCAACCATGGCTTTTGGGATAAGTGGTTAGCCCATCACACTCCTAACCGGGAGGTCGTGAGTTCAATTCCAAACATTGGCATAAGAGCCTAGTTGAGGAACTTGGGCAAGATGGAGGTAAGAGGCCTCACTCGTGGGCACTTAGGAAGCTCTTGAACGTGGATGAGTCTGAAACTAGACAAGAAGGAAGGCACATGGGCATTTGGGCACCAACGGAGGGTTGGGTAGGTTCAAAATAGGTCCATGCATTGGAATTTGAGGCTAGTGGAGGTGCTCAAATGTGGAAAAGGGCCAAAGTTAAATAGAAGGGTCCACGAGTGAGCATTGAGGACAATGCTCAATCTAAGGGGGGAGGAATGTCACATAATCTTTGTTGACCTTCGGAACCCGCAAATTCATGAATGTAGAGGATAGTACAAAAATGAAATCACATAAAAAGTACTCAGAGAGTAGAAAGGGACAATAGATTGGACACCAAATTGGATACAATCTCCCCCCACATACTCTGATGGATGAGTCTATCAGAGCATGTGTATTTATAGGTATTTCTTATTATGTCTTGAATAAAAGATACATGAGGGTGGCACTTTGAAAAGCGTGCTTTTGCTTTATTTACAAAATCATAATTTTCTATTTTTACAAAAATGTTGCTTTCTAAAGCGATCTACCATTTTTTACAAAAATAACTAAAAATACTATCTTTTAAAAATAACTATCTTCTAAATATTCTTCTAAATACTCCAAAAATATTTGAATAATTCCATGCGCATTCACACCCTCATGAATCTTCACCTGCTAAATCAAAACACAAAACACATTAAAAACCTCAAGGTATTAAAATCTGTTTAACATTCCATTATTCCATAAACTATAACATGCCTCCCAATTGACGAGCAACTGACCTCAATTGATAAGAATAAAATAGATCTGGAGGGCCAATCACATGTGCTATCATTGAACAATCATAAGCATGTTCCATGTAAAAACACATGCATGGAACTGGAAAACTGGAATTTAATGTGATTGTCAATGATAAGCAGAAATCAAATGATCATAATGTGGAGTTAGTGATGTTTTACGAATCCATCGAGATTTTCCAAGTGAATGGGTTTTATATTTAACTAAATATCTATGATATTGGTTACCTGTGCATGTAGTAGTAACATCATAATCAAGTATTTCTCTAGAACTAAAATTTCAACATCCTCTTCAAATAAAGGAGGATCATCTAAAATAGAAGTGAGTGGTAATGTTTCTTTAAATTGTTTCAATAAACTTATATAAAAAGAATTATGTATATTCCAATGAGAAGGTATATCTAATCTAAAAGAATTTTCATTAATTTTTTGAGTAATATAGAAAGGTCCATAATAACGTGGTGCAAGTTTGACCTTAGGATGCTGTGAAATATTTTTCAAACGTCTCTTAATTATTCGTAATCATACAAAATCATTTTCATTAAATTCTTTAGCTACTCATTTCTTATTAACATTATGCATATAATGTTCTTGACTCTTTTTAATGTGCTCATGAACTTCATGAAGTGTAGAAATATGATCTTATGCAAAAGAATCAACCATAGGTATGTCAGTTTGAGTGATAGACATGGGAGTGGAAAGCTTTTTACCATACATGATTTCATATGGTGCACGTCCAGTAGTGCTATGTGTTGTGTTATTATATGCAAATTGTAGTAAAGGAAGTTTCTCATCCCAATTACTTGGATTATCTAAAGAATAATAACGACTTTAATCCAAAATAGTAATATTCATAGCTTCACTTTACCCATTAGTTTTAGGACGAAATGCAGAGCTAAAGTCTATTTTAGAACCTAAATTTTGAAATAATGCAATCCAAAAGTGATTACAAAAACAAACATCTTGATTCGATCAAATAACTTTTGGAAAACCATGATGCGAAAAAATACATAAATAACTTAGTAGCTTGAGGTGCAGAAAGAGTCTTTTTACAAGGAATGAAATATGCTTGTTTACTAAAACCATCAACAATTTTATGAATCATATCATTATAAGATGAAGTTGAGGGAAGACCAGTAATAAAATCCATAGAAATTTGTTTCCATGTTCCATTAGGTATGGGAAGTGGCATTAATAATCCAAATGTTTTACCATGATGTCGTTTCATACGTTGACACACAATGCAATGGGAAATATACTGTGCAATATCTTTGTCCATATTCGGCCAAAAGAAGAATTCTTTACATGTAGAAATACTACTTTGTATGTCCCTATGACCCATATATAATGGTTCATGCATCTCTTTCATAAAAAATTCTTCAAAACCTTGTGTAATGCATAACTTGTGTTCGAAATACAACAATCCATTATGAAAAGTGTAGTGATCCTCACTAAATACTGGAGAATTATTGAAAGCATTTCATGTTTATGAAAAATACAAATCAGATGTATAAGTAGGAATCATGTCATGAAATGAATGGATACGAACAACAAAAATATTATTAATAGAAACAATATTTGTTTGTAGGGATGGGAAACGACTAAGGGCATTAGCTACAACATTAGCTTTGCTAGGTTGATATTGAATCATAGGCTGAAAATTTTGTATGAATGAAGCCCATTTAATGTGTTTGTCAAAAATCAAGGGTTGATTTAACAAAAGCTTAATAGCTTGTTGGTTTGTTTTGATTATGACTTCAGAACCCATGAGATAATGTTTCTTAATTTTGTAAAAGTTCCTTATCATATGTAATATAGTTCTTTTCGAAAGGTTTAAGTTTCCTACTTTCAAATGCAATGAGATGAACATTTTGTATTAATACAACACCTATACCTGAACCACTAGCATTTGTAACTACATGGAAAGGTTGTGCAAAATCTGATAATTGCAAAAGAGGTGCATGAGAAAGTGCATGTTTGAGTTTTTCAAGAGATTATTGTTGTGCTAATCCCCACACAAATTTTAACTTTTTCTTCAATAATAATGTGAGTGGGAGTTCTAAATAAGAAAATAATTTTATAAACTTTCCATTAAAACTAGCTAGCCCTAGAAAAGAGCGTACATCATTCACAGATTGAGGTACATGCCATTCTTCAATTACTTTAATTTTCTTTGGATCTACATGAATAACTTGAGTAGAAACAATATATCCTAAATACTCTAACTCTTTTTGGAAAAAGTAACTCTTTCAAGATTGGCATAAAGTTTTTTTTTACGTAACAAATTAAAATTGTTGCTAAATGCTTTTCATGGTCATCATTTTTCTCACTATAGACAAGTATATCATCAAAGAAAACAAGAACAAAAGCTCGGTAATCAAGCAAAATGTTATTCATCAAACGTGCAAATGTAGTCGATGCACTTGTGAGTCGAAAAGGCATTACCATGAATTCAAAGCGATCAGTTTGAGTTCTAAAAGCAATCTTATAAATGTCATTTTGTGTCATTCTTATCGGATGATACCCAGATTTAAGATCAATTTTACTAAAAACACGTGCTCCACAAAGTTTATCTAGCAAATCATGTATCATAAGAATAGGATATCTATTTTTAATTATGATCTTATTGAGCACTCAATGCACATCCTATAAATCTTATTCTTCTTCTCTACTAACAGAACAGGTGCTCCAAAGGGAGAGGAACTAGGTCTTATTAGTCCTTTATGGAGTAAATCCTTAACTTGATTAGCTATTTTTTGTTGATGTAAAGGTCCATGCCTATAAGGTGCTTTATGGGAAGGGGAACTACCAGGAATTAAGTCTATGTTGTGGTCAGGTGTTCCCCTAGAAGATGGTAGTTTAAAAGGAAAATCGGCCATAAAACAATGAATTGTAGCATTTCCTAAATGCACGTTTTACTTGAGTATGACTAATTAATGAAAATGGTTTGAAGTCATGCATTGTAGACAAACAAATATCTTGATTGCTAAACTTAAAGCTCATGGTGTGTATATGATAATCAATGCATGGGTTATAATGATAATGAAAAGGCATACCAAGTATAACATCATAGGACTCTAAAGGAGTAATTAAGAATGTGCATTCATCTATGTATGAACCTATACAAATATGAACGTTATGCACTTCACTTGTAACATTATATCTATTTCCTTGAAATGAAGCCTAGAAGGAAATAAGTTGAATTGGAGATCTTTCACTAGTGTATGAGAAATAAATTCATGCAAACTACCATCATCATGTAAAATATTAACAACTTTACCATTAATAGTACCTTGCATGCAAAGTAAAGAATGAATAGAAATTTTGTTACCCAAGGTACTTTGATCTTGTTCCAATGCTTCTTCGGTCCAATCACGTTGAATGTCTTCAGGAACCACCTCCATGTTGTGTACTTGAGCTCCAACAAACTTCATGTCGTTAGTTCAGAACCTACATTTAGCTTTAGTATGACCAAACTTACCACAATGCCAACAAGTGATATGAGGCCTCTTTTGTTGAGCATCCATCATTGTAGATTGAAGGGTTGGAGGTTTTGTAGGTTGTAAAGTGGGTGTCTTGGGTACTGGTGAGAATTGGATTGAGAAGGGTACTGAAAAGTAGGTGTACATTGGAAAGTAGATAGGTGCTAAAAAGTAGGAAAAGAAAGATAATGAAGGGATGCTTGAAAGGAAAATTGGGTTTGATTAGTGGTTGTCATTGACGCGTTTGTTGTAAGCGATTTGGACTTGGTGATGGATTGAAACTCTTTCTCAACATCATGTGCAAAAGGAATAGCTTCATAAAGGGTCATGGGACATAGGGTGTTGAGCTTAGCTTGGATTCCCATCTCCAAACCATCTTCATACTTCCATTGCAAGGTATCTTCAGGAATCGTTTCAAGCAAACAAATAAGTAATAATCGTTGCCAAAAATACTCAGTATAGGTAGATACAGTATCTTCATCTTTCCATCCAAAAGTTGTCCATGATTGACGTGCATGTAAGTGGAATTGAGGAGGAAGGAAGGACTCTTTGATCTTTTCTTGAAATGCTTTCCATGTGGTAAGGCAATTGGTGCTATGGCACACAATATTCCACCATAATTGGGCCTTATCCACCAAATAATTAGTAACAAATTTCACTTTTTCACTTCAGAGTAAGATTCATCAGAATAGAAGTCATCAAACTGAGATAGCCATGAAAGAAAAAACTGGCCATGCTTTTGCCCATCGAATCACGAAAATTGGAATTTTTTTGCACCAATCTTGGATTGCGTGCCTTGTTCTTGGGTGATAATAATGACCTTCACCACCCTAACTAGGTTATTGTCATCACTTTGCAATTGTTGGAGTGTAGCATTGTGTTCAGTTCTTGACATAAAAGTTCCAATTATTGTTCAGGCATTATCCTAGATAGGAGTAAAATCCTTGGTGCTATGAGTAGGGTCCATGGCCTTATGTAGAGATCCAAAACCTAGGTCTACATTAGACGGTTGAGATGAACACCAAATTGTGAACGGAATGGAGGCCATGAATCACAATCAGATATTGAAATCACCCCCAAGATGCCTTGGCTCAAATACCACTATTGACCTTCGGATCCCACAAATGCACAAACGCAAAGGATAGTACAAAAATGAAATCACATAAAAAGTACTCAGAGAATAGAAAGAGATAAGATACTGGACACCAGATTGGGTACAATCTCCCTCCGAATACTCTGATGAATGAGTGTATCAGAGCATGTGTATTTATAGGTATTTCTTATTACATCTTGAATAGAAGATACGTGAGGGTGACGCTTTGAAAAGCGTGCTTTTGCTTTATTTACAAAATCATAATTTTTTATTTTTACAAAAATATCGCTTTCTAAAGTGATCTATTATTTTTATAAAAATAACTAAAAATATTATCTTCTAAAAATAAGTATCTTCTAAATATTCTTCTAAATATCTCCAAAAATATTTGCATAAGTCCATGCACATTCACACCCTCATGAATCTTCAGCTGCTAAATCAAAACACAAGACACATTAAAAACCTCAAGTCATTAAAATCCATTTAACATTCCATTATTGCATAAAGTATAACAATCTTAGTAAGAGATGGTTGAACCACACCTTAAGAGAGGAGATTAGGAAGTAGTCCTCAACCATGGCTTTTGGAGCAAGTGGTTAGCCCATCACACTACTATGAGCTCAATTCCTAATAGATGTTATGCAATACATATGAAAAAGAAACAACATCAAATAAAGTGTATCCGGTGAGTAAGTTATATGATATTTGCATGAAGGACACAAATAGTAATGTTTTTCATTTAAATGAGTTTGATACTATATTCTCTTAGTTACAGGCTCAAAAAATGGAGATGGATAATGAAATGAAAATAGTCTTATTGCTATGCACCTTGCCATCATCATGGGATATGTTTTGCACAACTATTAGGAATAGCACACCTAGAGATAAACTGATCTATGATGACATATGTGGAGCACTCTTGAGTGAGGAGATTCGTAGAAAATCTATGGTTGGCACTCATAATGGAGATGCATATAATGTTTTTGATTCTTACCAAGGAAAGAATCAACAATATGGTAGGAGCAAGAATAATGAAAATAATGGGCAATGGAATAAGAGTATAAGTAAATCAAGGAAGATGAATATCGAATGCCATTATTGTAATAAGAAAGGACACATGAATAAAGATTGCTATGCATTAAAGAATGATAAAGGTAAAGGCCAAAATGTTGATGGGCATGTTAAACAACTACCTTCACCACCTCTTCGACTAAATAATGTTTTTGATTCTTACCAAGGAAAGAATCAACAATGTGGTAGGAGCAAGAATAAGGAAAATAATGGTCAATGGAATAAGAGTATAAGTAAATCAAGGAAGATGAATATGGAATGCCATTATTGTCATAAGAAAGGACACATGAAGAAAGATTGCTATGCGTTAAAGAATGATAAAGGTAAAGGCCAAAATGTTGATGGGCATGTTAAACAACTACCTGCACCACCTGTTCGACTAAATATTGAAGAAATTAATGCTATTTCTAATGATGCTGATGTGTTGACACTTGACAATACTATGCCTAGTGAGAATCTTAAGGCTCTCTTTCCCATATGTCTCTTCTAGATTTTGGTGATTCTTACCATGTGACACCACCTAGAGAATGATTCGCTACTTATGCAATAAATTCTCTTGGTATCGTGAGACTTGGTGACTCTTACCAATGTGACATTGTTGGGATTGGAGATGTGGTTGTGCAATTCATTGATGGTTCAAAATTTACTATCATAATGTATGCCATGTACCTCAATTATCATGCAATTTGATGTCAGTTGATCAACTGGATGACCTTGGTTATAAGGTGGTTTTCTATGCTTACTCCTTTCACATATCAAATGGCAATATGGTTATTGCAAAAGGAAGCAAAGTTGGCTCACTTTATCCTTTATTTGTATCATAAAAAAACCACTTGTTAGCTATTACTAAACAACCTATATCTTGTATTTAGCATGGATTCTTGGGCCACATATCTCATTGTGGAATGGAAACCTTTCTCGTTCTGGCTACTTACTTGTGCTGTCTTTCTCTCATGTTTCATTTTGTGAGCATTATCAATCTGGAAAGCAAACTAGGAATGTGCATAGGATGCAATTGACTCGTCAATTCAACTTTTAGATCTCCTTCATACAGATGTGTGTATTTCTATGCCCACAAGATCATCAGGTGTTTCTATTTGCTTTGTCACTTTCATAGATGATGCTACTAGAAAAGTTTGGGTATATCCTATCAAACCAAAGGATGAGGTACTCCCTACCTTCAAAAAATGGCCCACTTCAACAGAGAATGAAAAAGGAACCAAGGTCGAGGCTTTACATTCAGATAATGGGAGTGATTATACCTCACATAAATTCATCCTTTATGTCAATCTAGAGGAACTCGTAGAGAGTTTACAACTCCTTATACCCCGATACAAAATGGTATTGCTGAAAGGATGAACAAAACTATTAAGGATAGAGTAGTTTCTATGTTCCATCATGCAAGCCTTTCACAAGGCTTTTGGGCAGAAGCAGTATTGACTACAGTTCATGGGATTAACCTTTCACCTAGTACTACCAAAGGACTAAAAGTGGCGCAAGAGTTACAGACAGGGAAGCCATCATATTATGATCATCTTCGAGTTTTTGGGTGTGAAGCGTATGTTCATATACCAAAGAATATTAGAAAAAAGCTAGACCACAAGTCAAATAAATGCATTTTTCTTGGATATGGTAGAGAAGGCCAATTTGGATATTGCTTAGGGGATCTTGAAACATGGACAGTGATCAAAAGTAGCAATGTCATTTTCAACGAGTCTAAGATGCATAAACAACTAATTAAGGAGATTGCAGTAAGAAGAGTACTAATTGAGGATCCTAGTCCTCCAATTAGTAAAAAATGCTACACATAGGGACAATAAGGAGAATGTCCTATCAGATTAGTATGCAAATGTTCTTCTTCAACAACCATTGAGATGTTCTACACATGTCTTGCATCCATCTAGTAGATATGTTCCAGGTTTGGATTTTGTTATGCTAATAAATTTTGGCGAGCCTTCTTGTTACAAAGAGGCTATGCAGACAAAAGATCATGTCAAGTGGGAGCATGCCATGAGGAGTGAATTGGATTCTATTCATAAGAATGGTACTTAGGATTTAGCACCTTTGCAAAGGATATGAAAGCTTTAACATATAAATGTGTATATAAGCTAAAATTTACATTAGATAATGCTTATCCAAAGTGTAAAGCACGAATTGTTGCGCAAAGGGTTTTAAGCAACAACATGGTGTTAAATTTGAGGAAATCTTCTCCCCGGTAGTCAAGATTACTACACTGCACATGTTGCTTGGACTCATTGCAATGGAGGACTTAGAGCTAGTCCAAACAGATGTGAAAACTACTTTCTTGCATGGAGTTCTTACAGATGAGATCTATAGGGAACAACCAAAGGGTTATGTAGTTCCTGACAAAGAAACTCTAGTTTGTAAGCTCAAGAAGAGCTTATATGGACTTAAATAGTCCCCTAGACAATGGTATCAAAAGTTTGATGTTGTTACGAAGTCACAAGGCTATTCTCAAAGCAATGAGGATCATTGTCTCTACACAAAGAGAAGCTTAGATGGTAGCTTGATATGTTTGATACTTTATATCGATGATATGTTGATTGCTACGAAGTCCTCTTATGACTTGTCATTTCTAAAAAAGAAGTTGAGTGAGACATTTAAAATGAAGTATTTTTGGAATGCGAAACACATTCTTGGCATGCACATTACTCCTGATAGGAGTAAATGATGCATATACTTTTATGTCACTCTTGCATAGTGATGAGTATCAACATGAGGAGATCCACCTCATAATTGTCAATTGGAGGAGACATGAGGATAGTATGACAACTATGAGTAAGCGAGTACATAGGTGTGTGAGTGAGAAGCATACTAACATGCATACACATACACATACACACACATATGTAAACAAGGTAAGACAAATAGATAAACAATGGGATATTTTAATTACCTACTCTTCATATAACGTTTCATAAAAAATCCAATCTCAAAAGTGAGTTCTCCAACTCCTTCTATAATTTTTGCCTAGTTTTGGCACTATTCAAACCTAGTGTCCAACCTAGTTAACACTTGGATTCCTAGGATAATTTAGGGATCCAAGTGAGCTCTAAAAATGATGAAAATTGATACGCGAGTACACCTAATACTTATCAAGCTCGAGGACTCCTTGGCTTGGACAAAATGGAGTTTGATCTATCAAAAAGAGGATTTATGATGGAATGCAGTGATAAAAATCACTTAAGGGACTTATCTTCAAAAGTTTGATTGGCCTAATTGCCAAATCATCATTGACTCCCTTGCCTACTTATTCCTCCTTGTTCTTCTCTCTACCGTTGCTCCATATGGCTTCCTTGTCTCAAGCTACTCTCGTGCGTAGATCCATCCTGACTGCTAACCTCTCTTGTGTCTATCATCCTTGATAGATCCTTGTGGTTGAGGGTGTGTGGTACAATATTGTAGTACATCTGCAGCTACTTCATGTTCTTTCAGTCGGGGATCACATGCTAGAGCAATCATGAGTTTATCCCAATTGATAGGTGATGGAACCTTTGGATGGAGCATACATAATTGATGTGCATGCAAAGCTTGTTCCACTCTAAAGAGGTCTAAGAGATGTGCAAGTCTGGGAATGAAGATTTCTAAATGGTACTCCTAGAATCCTGTTGAAAACATATCTTAAAATGTTTGTTTATAGCAAGCAGACATGTATTTAATTCATGTATGCCACGCATAAATAGTGTTGACCGTTGGGGTTTTACTCATGTCATAGACGAGGTCAAAATTGCCTTCATTAAAGCATGGAGTTTATATGTATGGGGCTTTGATATTGCTGAAAGTTTTGAAAACAACTATCATGAGCTCGAATATTTTCATGCACATCTTGGCTACCACATCAGGTATATTTTTTAGCCTTGGTGTCCAATGTCTTATGTATGTAACTGTAGAGGGCCCTCGCGATAGAGCAAAGTATGAATAGTTAATCCAATCTGAACAACCCACATACTTTGATGGCAAATTTAGGCCATGGGCGACTGCGGGGTACTGGGGCATAACATGGGTTGTACTTGATGTATAACGGAGCATTTGACCATGTCCTCATCATTTCATGGTACGCTTTGAGTAATCTCGCTCTCCAATTCGACTAAAATATGGTTCCTCTTTTAGCCCATTCTTGCAGGTCACTCGGTTGCAATTGTGTTGTGAAGGTTGGTGCCTCTCCAATGACTCTTTTAACTTCTGCATTGTAGTCAACTAGAAGTACATAGTACATCATATACTACATCTCTGAGGTGGTGATCAGCCGTCTATGGGACAAGTTCGAAAAATAGTCTGAGTAGGTGTCTTCTAAGTTTGACACAAACTGGATTTGTATTATCACCCGATCGTTGTGCATTCATCCAATTTCTTCGACTCGCATTAGCCACGAGGGACGGATGCTTCATATGTTTCTTGTCCTTCCTAAATGACTCTACCCCCAAGAACTGAATGTGGTTCATAAGCATCTTCAAAGTTTTCTTCCATTGGAATCTCTACCAATTCATCTAGTTTAGGCTCCACTAGTGGGAATGGGAGTTGCTCTTATTGTGATAGTTGCACTTGTAGGTTCTCAATTTGTTTCTAAAGTGCCTCAATTTCTTGTGTGTTAGCTAGAAGTGGAATGGATTCAAGTACCTATGTGCTGGTTGTGGCTAGCTATTTTCATAGCTCACTGAGCTCGTCTTCTAATCTGTCATAAGATTCAAGGAACTTTGCATGTTCTAACAAAACACAGATGTTCTCATAGGGCACCACTTGAAAGCATGGGGGACTGATGGTAGCACCTTCTATATTTTCCATAGTGGCTTCAAGGTTATCTTGGTTCTATTGTTGGAGATGTTTGTTTTCTTCCAAGGCTACGGTCATATCCTACGAGTACTACACCCATTCACTTGTATAATTGTAGTTTCAAAATTAAAGTCGAGGGAGTAAGCACATTCCCAACCTCCTTTAAAAAAAGAAATAGTAAAACAAAAGTCACTCTTAGAGAGTGGAAGTATGAACCTTATGCCACATAAGTGAACTTATTATAAGATCCGGTTGACTTTTTCTCAAGAATGGACATATGAACTGTAATAGCAAAGATGAAAAAAAAAATAAACAAGGAAGAGAGAAGAATAGAAAGATTCAGTGAGTCATCATGACCAAATGAGGAGATCTCGTTGTCTCATCGTGCTACCAAATTACCAATATTTGTGTACAGAGGGAGAGACCGGAGGCTCTGGATTCGAGAGTGAATTGGTATGGGCATTGGGTATTGGGCTTCCACACAGAGACAGAGAGAGAAAGAGGTCATAACTTGAGAGCTCTGATTGAGCGAGAGAGAGAGAGGGCCTTGAGAGCTCTTGAATCAGAGGAAGGGTAAATTGGAGGTAAGCAGGTAAATGTATGAGAGCTTGCGAGACCCTTCTCTTTGGCAGATAAGTCACATCATTGTACAGCCCTAGCCGTCCATTTCTTCCTCCGTTACCAGCTCCTTTACTCACTCCAGAAGGCACTCTCTTACATACATACCTATCATCTACATACATTCCTTTCCTTGTTCTCTGTAAAGAATAGGCGCAACTGCCAACTGCTTATTCTGCATCTCCATCGGCCCTGCGGCCATAACAGGCGCTCTCTTTCTCTCTCTCTCTCATACACACACACACGAAAGCACACAAGCACACAGGAAAACCCTCACCAAAGTCCTCATCAGCGAAGCATCTAGGTGGACCGTGGCTGGCAAAGGGTCCAGCCTCCGGCTTCCAATCCTGTTTTCACTTCCTTCGAAGAGAACGGGATTAAGAATTTAAGCCCTGGAAAGAACGCCTTAGTATTGTCAGTAAGCATTAAGAAACTGTGCAAATACTTTCAAGCTCCATCGCTCTGTTATGTATTAACGACGACGAAACCTTTGCTGGCGCAGGTTTGAAAAGGCGGAACCATTGCAGAATCCTGAACCCTGATGATCGATCTTCACAAACCTACATTATACGTCCTCCCTGTATTTTACTCGTGTGTTCAGCTAGTTGAGTAGAAGACTTCTTTGCTCTTCTGCTGAGAAGCAGGCTTGCGCTGGATTCCCAATTTCCCATGGACCCCCTACAACAGCCACAGAAGAGGGCCTGCAAGGCTGGAAAGGTCTGGAAATTGGAAGTTCAGCCACAGAAGAGGGCCTGCAAGGCTGGAAAGGTCTGGAAATTGGAAGTTGGTTCCTGAAGAATAATGTGAAACTTCAGACCTTCACGTTTATATCGCGCATAACAATCCTCGACTTGAAGACAAACTCCAGAACATGGAGAGTCTTCCTCTGATTCGTTGGAGATCAGAAGTGCAAACGCAGCGGATGCAAGATCCCATTACTAATTCACATTAGACACACAGACTGGCCGCCACTCACCTACTTCGGTGTAGAACCTAGAGCGTCGTCGATATTATTTTATGAAACAGACACCCCTAACAAGAAAACAGGGGCCATCGAGAAGGGATCGGAATCAAATGACACAGAAGGCATCGGAATAAAATGTCAGTTTTCTACCTTTGTTCTCGTCGAATGCATCGCTCTACTGGCCGTCGGTTTTTGGATTTTTGCCGCCTAGTTATACCAATAATAGGAGGGGTTTCTGATTTTCTATCAATCGCGTTGAAAGAGGCGATGGTGGGGACGAGGAGTCAGGACACTTGAAATTTCGATTCTTCTGTGTGAACGATTTCCTTGGTGTTTGGTCTTTTTCTTGAATGCTCGACTCCCCGATCTACCCTATTACCCATGATGAAAGCCAAGGTCCGATCGGCCCATGTCTATATACAAGCTTCGGGTTTTGCAGCGTCCGCTGTCCGCACCTTTTGAAGTTTTGACAGACACCGGCGGCAAGCTCTTTCTCTTTCTCTGCACGGTAGCAAGGCTGTAACCGTTCTGTGGGCGTTCCTCGTACTTCCAGCTTCTTCATTTTATGCTCTTCCAATGATGTGATCCCTTCCGCGTGCAGCAACTGTCCACTCCTTGTATCAATTAGCATATTTCTTCCTCCACATTCCGCATAGTGCGATCCTGAGCATGTGGGTGTGCTCTACTCATCTCTCTCTCTCTCTCAAACACATACACACACACGCACACATCCTTGTTTCCTGTTTAATCCTTGCGAATAACTTTTCCCACCACAGAATGGAGTACCTTAAAGTTGCGTACCGTCTGAGTTTCTACGGGACATCCTGTGGCCGATATTCACCTTTTTCCTTTCTATTCAGACCCTGATGAGTTCGATTTATTTTCGCCCAATGGCATATTTCTCTGCCTATCCTCATGTGTACTTGTTCGCACATTTTCAGCTTTGCGCGTTGTCCATGCTTACGGCTTTTACCTATGCATATTGATCGTTCTGTAGCTATTAGCAGTGTACTGATTGCGATTTGCAGCTCGTTCTGTGACTACGACGTCCGGCATTCGACTGATGATGTACATGAGTAATAAATAGGAATCTACTTATAGTTTGCTTTTTACATTTTCTCTTTTGGCACGGTCCATTTTGGTTTCCTGATAGTAACTCGGTTATATGCACTTCGCATGAACGTCGGATAGACTTTGCTTGCTTGTTTTGGTCCGATCTCGCTCCATTTTCCCCTTACGAAGATGACACCGAAAGTCTCTTTTAGGCCACCGGTGCGCGATCCAGGATGCGTTTGCTTGTTTGAAATGGGAAGCGATACTGTCTTTTGGATGGAACGAAGCAGCTTTAGCGTACTCTGTGATTGAGTAAATTATACTCCAACGCTCTGTGATTGAGTAAATTATACTCCAACGCTCGTTGATTTGTGGAGATAATGCCGCGACTCTAACTTGGCGTGTTTCGACGTTTTTGGTCCTTCTCTTCTTATTGGTTCCTTGACAATATGGTGCTTTTGTGATTGACGCTTTACTTTTTTGGCTGAATGAATGCAGATGAGCGAGATGTATCGTCCAACGGATATGAAAGGCTAGTTGTATCTGCATCGTTTTCGTGAATGCGACCCCGGAGGCTCTTTGAACGGATATGAAAGGCTAGTTGTATCTGCATTGTTTTCGTGAATGCGAGCCCGAAGTCTCCTTGAACGGACGATATCTTCTATTTTCATTTGGGCATTAGTAATTTGAAATCGATCTTGTTCTTTCGGCGTTCCAGAACACTAACAGTTATGTTCAACTGGTGGCTTTCCACTCCAACTGTTTCTATTTCTAATAACTATATTCTCTACCTATATTTTCTGCTTGGACCATCACGACGCATTTTATTGCCAACATCGTTCTTCACGGGTCCTTTTTGCTGAGACCTGTGCTGTGCCTTCTCCTCCTATAAGAGCTCAAAGTAGTTCAGTTTGTTGCCTTATCTTTAGCATCAACGGTTCTGGAAGGCTTTGTAAGAGATACTACTGTCAAGTCATTTATATTGGTTCATGGTGAAATTAGGTGTGATCTTCGTTTATCATTGGGGATAGTCTTAGTAAAGAAAGTACATTCTTTTTGCAATTTTGTGAGACTACAACCAGAAGCCTCAGCTAAAACTTGAAGCCCCAAACCAGGCCTTTTATCCTTCAATCTGATCTCATCGGCACATGACTCAAGCAGATGGTTAGTCTTTCCCATATGTTTTCACAGCAACTTGTAGTAGTACAAAATCAGGACTGGGGTTTGGCCGATGGTTGGTCAGACCGGGAGGTTTTTAATTCTCCTGTGAGTGGCTTTGCCGGAGGTGGAGTTGAGTCTAGCAAGAATGTCGGTGAAGATTTTTTTAAGAACCTTCCAGATGATCTGCTTGAGAAAATTTTTTCAGGATTACCGATAGTCTATGTCTACCGTGCTGGAGCTGTGTGCAAAAGATGGCATACCGTAACAACTTCAAAGCGTTTTGCTGGTATATATCAGCAGAGAACAGCATCTGGACCATGGTATTTCATGTTTAAGGAGTCACGGAATGGTGAAGGATTAGTGTATGATCCCCTAGTGAAGAAATGGCATGATTTCACTCTTCCAATTAGGGAGAACTCCACATGGTTTGCTGCTTCTTCATGTGGGCTTGTCTGCTTTGTGGACAACTCAAAAGGCTATGTTCTATACATGTGCAATCTCATGACTAAAAGCTGGACAAAACTACCTGAGCCCCATCAAAGATGGATTTCAGATTATTATGCTGTTTCCATAACAGTTGACAAAGTCTCAAAAGCTCAGCATGCTTTGGTTGCAAGGTCCAATCAGCTTCCTAATGACTATCTTCGTTGTTGCTTTGCTATTGAATCATGTGATTCTGTATCTTGCACCTGGAGGACATTGTTGAGCACTACATTACATGGATGGAGAGGGGGTGAAAACAGTGTCATTTGTAATGGGATTTTCTATTGTGTCATCCATTCCACAGCAATGTTGGGAAACAGAGATGATGAGTGCAGATTAGGGTTGCTTTCATATTCATTATCTGAGGGGAAGCTTGAGGTTGGTAACATGCCAATGCCATGTCCTCTGACTTGTGTGAAACTAATCAATTGTAATGAGCGATTGATCATGGTTGGTGGGATTGGAAAGTCTGATGTTGTACGTGGCATTGGAATTTGGGAGCTTGGGGCCCAATGGAAAGAGATCTCCAGAATGCCAAACAAGTTTTTTAGAGGTTTTGGGGAGTTTGATGATGTTTTTTCAAGCAGTGGAGCTGATCATTTGATATTTATACATGCTTATGGGAGTCCACAGCTGCTTCTCTTCAATATGCAACAGCAATCATGGAGATGGTCTCAAAAATGTCCTATGGTCAAGAAACACCCATTGCATCTCTTCACAGGGTTTTGCTTTGAGCCAAGCTTATACATACGTCCCTGGGGCAGTTGATGCTTCTTTGAAAATGATGTTGCTATCCTGTAAGAAGTAAAGCTACTTGTGGGTGTTTGCAGACTTCTGTCAATTGACCTGTGAGACCCATATGATATTTTCACAAGAGTTCTGTAGAAATGTAAGTTGATGAAGCATATCTTATGTCACTCTCATGCAGAGTTATTTTATGCTTGTCTGCTTTGATACTGATATTTCTTGAGCTTGTGGTTTGTTGTCACCAGATCTTTTGGTGCCCATGCTGCCAATCATGTCTTATTCTTTGGTGGAGCTCTGTGATTTAGCTGAGGCCTCTGAGTCACCAAAATCTTTCCATTGGTGTTCACTTTTATACTGCTTTGCTTGGAATGATCTTTATATTTCTAATGTATCTTCAATCATATCCCGAAGTTCTTGCTGGACAATTACTTTCTGAAGTCTGAATGGAGGTGGGCTTTCATGATCTTGTAATGGCTTTCATGGATAATTTTGCTCACTTTTGGCATCGCATTGAATCTTTCCTTCTGGAATCCATGTATCACTACCATATCTTATTTTTCAATGAAGTGGATATGTCCAATAGTATTTATCTCTTCATCCATCTGTTAGGTATGATGAGAGTATACCAAAGTAATCAACTCTACACAGGATAGCTGGGTCTATAATAAAGTGCATCAACCTACTCTTGGGTGATATTTCTCCATTGTCATGGTCTCAAATATGAGAAATGGTAGGTGCAAATGTTGTTATTTCCATCATTTCCTCCTAATTCTGCTTGGTAAGGGTGATCATGAAATGACATGTATCAATGAATTTCTGAAAGGAAACATGGGCATTTGTTGATGATATGCTGGAGCGTGATCTGAAAATCCTGTGATGATCATTCATGTATTAGCCTATTTTGTGGTGGGTGTCTTTTTTTGCTTTTCCTATGCTCTGAGCATCCTAAACCTCCCCATTTATTAGAATATTCAATAAATAGAATAGATCAATTTGCAAAGGATTCTATGGTTCAGTAGCCAGAAATCATCTTCCAAAGCACTTGAGTGCTTGATTTGTTTACTCTAGATGGAAAAGGAAGGTCCCTTTTTTTTTAATGGGAAAGAAGGAATGAACATTGTGAGTTGGGAAGACAGTAAATGCTGTATCTGGCTTTTAAAAGTTTCCAAAAGCTCGTGACAGTCTCTTTCCCTTGCATCTTCTGACGAGGTCCTTTTATTTGGTATGACTATTGAACGAGAAGAAAGTTACAAGTAAAACAGAGGTGAAATTTGGGAAATATGATGGGAGGCTAATAGATGTTGGGCTAATAAATGTCGCTTGAGTGGGGCATCTACTCAAGCTTTCTTTTGCTATACGAAGTATAAGGAATGCTTAAGAGATGAACTTCAGGATTTGTCTCCTCTTTAGTAAAGGAGGGAATGAGAGCTTCCAAGAGGGGGGTACTTGGATTGCTATCAAAGTTTACTGCAGTCCTATTAATCCATATTTCTCACAAGGCTTCACTGTTGATGGTTTTCTGAAGGTGTGCTGAACAATTCATAGCCTCCCCCATGAAAGCTGGCTGCCAAGAAAGTTTCTTGCAGAGTCAGGAAGTCCCCTAAGTTTCCAATGTTTTTAGCTCTTTGGGTATGATTCCATATCACATTTTGCAAGAATCATGATTCATCTGAAGTGGGATAATTTAGCAGGAGCATGCTTCCGTTGTGGAAATGTAGGACATTGCTGCCAAAATAATCCCCATTGAAAGTGAGGGGTTCAACCTAATGTCCTCATTCTGAAGAGGAAACGTTTTAGCATCTGATTACAGATTTTAGGGGAGCAATGAACCAGATTATTTAATGCTGTACATGGGTGTGGACCATATACTCTGAATGTCAACAGTTTTTATTGAAGCTCTTGCTGCTCATGCCCCTAGGGCTCATGCATCAGGCAAAACCTGGACTGCTTAGGTATTGCCAATGTTGATGGCAGCAGCAGCAACATTGCTGTCAGTGTCTCTTCTGTTCATAACCCAGCTGCTCATACACCAGGCAAAGGCACCAGTTGCTCATGCTAGAGAAGGATCTACTTATAAAGCTTCTTGAGAAATTCTGAAACATTTAAAAGGACTATTGATTGTGTTGAAACATCCAAAAGGACAGCAGACAATGATGGTTGTACAACAATCACTTAAGAAGAGAAAGAGGCAAAAGAAAGCTTTCTGCAAAGGAAGTTTGTTTGTCTGGCTATTCTACATCCCTTGGGTAATGATGCCAACTGCACACCTGCCTCGCTGTTACACAGTACATTTGAATGAGAGGTTATGGATATTGTATTGCAAGACATCAGACTTGCATTGGAGAAACTGTATTTAATGACCCTCTATGAGTCCACATGAGAGTTGACTCATGGAATAATCAAGGGCTTTGCCATATTCTTTAAAAGTTTTTTCAGCCTTATGTTGTCTTCACGACAAGATGGACTTGAGAAAGAGTTTTGTCAAAGTCTTTACCTTGAGACAATGACCCTAGATTTCATCTTTAGTGCAACCTAATCGAATGGGGTTTATGGCATATCTATTTGTGATAATATAAGAACAATGTAAATGGCTATGGAGCATGCTCTCCAATCCTCTCATAATTTAGTACCTCTTATATTACACCTTGAGAAAAATTCTGATCATAACGATTGAGATTTCATTACAGACATTATGTACAAAGTGGGCTTTGGTTGTAAGATGACAAACCTTATATATTTGCTAGCGGGTGACTATACCATCCATATATATATATCGATGATCCCTTGTCAATTAGAAAATCCATTTTTCAAGGATTTCCTTTCGGTCCATTGTTCTTTGCTATTGCTTCTAGGCAACCCCCATTCTAAATGTTAGATTATGAAGTGCAATGTATTTCATTCAAGGCATTACATTCTATAATTTTCATGAGCTTGCAATTGGATTTTTAATGACATTGGATTCTATAATGTGGGCATTACATTTATTCATTAATTGTTTTGACTAGCGTTGCATTCGATTTCCATGGGAATGTCGATAATTTTCCTTTTATTGATGTAACTTGCCCACATTTTTATTTTCTACCATGGAATGGAGAGAAAATCTTCCAAAGAAGTTTTTAGGCACCTTGAATAGCTCCCTGGTGTTTGTATATCTAGTAATGTCAAGATTCCATAAGTTATGAGGTGAATTCATTATGGAGAAGTTCAAAATGGCCTCTACATGGCTTTAAAAGTGTTAAAACTTTTCTCAACCATATATAACTTGTTATCTCTTGCTCATCAATAAAAGGGATTGCCATTTTGCAAACTTTGAATGCATGCGTAAACCTTAATATGGAATAAAAGTAGTAAACCATTTGCTCTTTCCACTTAGAAATATATATGTAGAATTTGGTCGATTATGTATATTACATTTACACAAGCACATTATGGCAAACAAAGTGACATTCATCCTTTGCACATGTGGATTTTAGTCATTGTGGTCTAACTATTTTTGGATTCTAGTTGACCATGAATGCACACAATTCAAGGGAAATGGGACTAAAATAAATGGATTAGATTCTTCTCTTATAACAGATTCAAGTTTTTAAGTGCCAAATTGAACCTTTTGGTTTTGAATTTTAAGGCATTAACCCCATCCTTTCCTAGAAATGGAAGACAAAGATGTATGGAAAAATCATTTGCTTTCCTATTGCCATATTGGTCCTTGTTCTCATATCCTTTTTAATATTTTTATTGGGAGCTTTTGCTCGCTACTTTCACAACAAGAGTATCATTTTTTTGCAACATTGCTATGATTTGTATCTCGAGCTCTTATTCTTTGCTCAAGTGAGAGAGAACTACAAGGTAGGTCTTACCTACCAAACCAAATGGTTTCTCCCTATGAATGCCATGATTGAACATCACATGCTAACATGTATTGATTCTTAGGCAGAAGGATCGACCATTTGCAAAACACACAAATTGGTGGGGTCAAAAGCCAAATTATTATACCCATGTATACTTCATAATGATGACATGTCTATTCAGAGTAATACGAGATGGAAGCTTGTTTGAAGCATTGATTCATGGCTTAAAAGAAGTATTCAATCTTTTGGTCCTTAGAAATCACTCTCAAAATGATAATATTCATGTGGAGAGTGTTTATTGGGCACTTCACTCTAGCAACATTCCTAGCTAATCATGGAATGCATTCTTTCCTAGAATTCCATGAAGATCTGTTTAGATTGAGATGCACAATTGAATATTTTTAAGATCATGACAAATATATATCTTGATCATGCACATAATCCTTCTTGATTTTTCGTGTCATATTTGGGAGAATAGAAATAAAGAGATGTACTAGGAATGTGCTCCTTTCCATTTGCTTACTTGGAGAATATATAAAAGTAAGACTAAACTAGACATATATTGCCTTCTAGGTGTTAGGATATCTATACTATTGAAAATTATAAGTATGATGTAAATATCTATGTGGGATGATAAGAAAAATCCCCCTCTCCTTGCACTTATTTGTAATAATTACTTATGGAAATATGAGATACCATTCTCACAAAAAAAGTGTGTATTTGTGTGTGTCTTACACACACACACACACACACACACACACACACACACACACACACACACACACACACACACACACACACACACACACACATATATATATATATATATATATATATATATATATATAGATAGATAGATAGATAGATAGATAGATAGATAGATAGATAGATAGAGAGATAGAGAGAGAGAGAGAGAGAGAGAGAGAGAGAGAGAGAGAGAGAGAGAGAGAGAGAGAGAGAGAGAGAGAGAGAGAGAGAGAGAGAGAGAGAGAGAGAGAGAGAGAGAGAGAGAGAGAGAGAGAGAGAGAGAGAGAGAGAGAGAGAGAGAGAGAGAGAGAGAGGGAGAGAGGGAGAGAGGGAGAGAGGGAGAGAGAGAGAGAGAGAGAGAGAGAGAGAGAGAGAGAGAGAGAGAGAGAGAGAGAGAGAGAGAGAGAGAGAGAGAGAGAGATACACGAACACACTTGCACACATGTATGTATGTATGTATGTATGTATGTATGTATGTATGTATGCATGCATGTATTTATTTATGTATGTATGTAGATATGATCTACCCGATAGTTCCAAATACTTTGAAACTAATACCTAACCATATTTATGGTACACTTATAGGGCGAAATGGGAAAAATATCATATTTTGAAAACAAGAATCGAGAAGAAGGAAAATAAACATAAAAAAAAAATAAAATATAATTACAAATGAAAAAATGAACATTATAGCATTTTCATTCAATTTAATTCCTTGTCCAATACAACTTAATAAATTGCATGAAAGCCAAGGTGTCACAAGATAGAATTGAAAAGTCTTTAGAAAGGTTTGAATTGATCTCGTAAAACACACAAGGTGAAGAATTTTAACAAGAGCAAACATTTTGAGAGGGGTGCTCAATTGTTATCCTTGCCACATCTTGACACGTTTTTTAACTCGAACAAATAAATTTGAAGAAATATTCATTATATTGTAATGTAACATGGAGTAAAGGACACTTTGGGGCATAAAGTACATGTCTCCGAAATGCATCCCCAAAAGGATAACAAATATAAGTTTTACCATGTCTTCATAAGATCATCAAAGCGCAATCTTTTTTGTTGTTCTAATCATTGTTGGTTAATAGATCAATAAATTTTTAGCTGCCATTTTGATGCCAAATCCATAAGTTCCATGATGCCAAATTCATAAGTTTTTAATAAAGAGTGATCCGTATATATGACAAAGGATTGAATTAGCTCCTACTAATAGAAAAGATTATACACACATATTCTAGATTTGGAAATATTACGAATACATCTCAATAAGTAGAACCCATGGGAAGTTCTTAAGAGGAAGTTCGGTCGAAGCTTACTCCTTTTTTTTCTTGGGCTTGAATTGATTGAAAGATCAGTTGTATAAGTGAATGTACATAGTACCCATGGGACCCTCTATATCCTACAAAGCAAGGGTTAGACTACTCGAAGCCAACATGTGGAAAGGACTGCCCAAAGGCAATTGGTTTAAATCTACCTAGAGGAAATATTGTGACCTGGGGCACAAACTGTCCTACCATAGGGAGGAGTTGAACCCTCAGTCACTCCTCAAGAGACTAAAGCCGAAATTTCCATAGAGAACTAATTTAGATTCTTATTGTTAAACAAATCGCATAAGTAAATACGCTAATATGTACCCAATATTATTAATGAAAAAACTATAATTGTGAATGTTGGGTATAATTACATGAAAAAAAGGTTTGTACAGCCAACAATGCCCTTATAAGAATGCATAAGACGTTTTATATGTCTCTATATGTGAAAATTTAATTAGTGACCAGATAATGGTCTGATTTTTTAAAAGTCTTTTACCTTTATGAGCAATGATGTGGAATATCTACCCATATATAATTCATGCTTATATTAAATTAGTAAAAGACATTAAAAATTACAAATGTCTAATCTATTTCCAGACAATATCTATAGTAGGAGTCTTTATCATATGATTAAAATATATGTGGTAGAATATCCATGGATACATTCTTTTAACACTCCCTGCATAGATAATGATAGCCCTAAAAAACTGCAAATACCCTCAGAAGTACAATGGGTAATATTACCTTCAAATATTAGATATGAGATAAGTAACTCTTTATGAAAAGAAAAAAGAACAGTAAAAAGACATGGAGAACCACATAAAACTTGTTTCTTGAGCTTGTATCTTTGTAATTGTTAAGACAGCATGAAACCCAAATCCTACTTCAAGTTTGATGTAAAGAAATCCATACTCATACTATCTTTATCCAAAAAAGGAATCACACACTACCCATCATTGGTCCAAACTGCAAGCCTCTCACACACACAACCATTTATTGCACTATCATTCCTTTATGATTTTGTACCATAACTTTTGTTAAGCGTTTTCACTTTTAGTGTAAGAGTGGGACCAAATCACATCACCTTGCAACGAAATACTTAATCCATGGAGAAAAAAGAAGGCTATACACAATTCCTAACAATGTTCATCAAATACCATAATTCTTTAGAAAAAAACTTGTAATACATTCTTTACAATTATCGGTGAACCAAGTAGAATGTGTTGAAAGGATGCAAAAAGTTGTTATGTAGGAAAAATTTTGTGCTGATCCCTGTAGCCTTCATTGCAAATGACAGAGAAACAAGAACCATTTTTGAGATGTAGACTATTCCAAGCTCTCAAGAAGTTGAACCAATGTAAAGTGTAGCATCCACAACCATAATGTCAATTCGTGGGAAGATTGTCCATGGTGCAAAGACCTCCATGCTCATGGCATGTGATTCAAGAAAGATGCATGTGCACACACACTCACACACACATGCATGCAAGCCACTCTCATGAGCAAGAGGAAGCTAACTCCAAGCAATTCACCTTCATTCACAAGACTTGAGAATAATACAAGAGATAGCCCTAAAAAATTAGATTGTCTTTTATAGACAATTTTAAAGTTGGACCCGTTTCACATTCTAATATCCCCCTAACTTAAAATTGGTAATTAAACCTTTATATGACCTCCAAATTGAGATATGAGGAATCCAAAAATAATCTAGTGGCTTAAGCAATCACTCCACAAGCTTGAGGACCCCTCAACTTGAACAAAAGTGGAGTAAAGTGTTGTATCCAAAGGGGTTTGAAGTCATAAACTATCACCTAAGAGTATGATGGGGTAATCAATCGCCTCAAAAGCCATAGCTAGGGATTAATTTCTAATCCTCCCTCATAGGGTGAGGTTCAACCATCCTTTTCCTATCATTTCTTGAGTCTAAGACTCTCTTACCCTTATAGAGATCACTATCCTCAATAATCAGCCCCCAATCTCCCCTTCAATTGATGTCCTCATTCTTGCATAGTCTCTTGAACCTTCGTGTTCTCATAGACTTTCCACCTGTAAAAGAGGAACCAAAGTGTCATACATGTCTTTGGAGCTAACTGATGTCTCCTTAGTACATGAAAGTAATGGTTGAATAACATCTTCCACAAAAAAAACATCACAGCCAAACAAAATGCATTTAGTATGTGGATGATACAGACGATAGCCTTTGCTTTCAAAATTGTACCCAACAAAAATACATTTCATAGCATTATCATCCAATTTCCTATGTTGTTGTTCAGTCACTAATGTGTATGCCAGGCAACCAAAAACACATAGGTGAGCAACAGATGGCTTACGACCATGCCAAGCATCATATGGAGTGATAGACTGCAATGCTTTAGTGGGACACCTATTAAGTACATATGCTACACACATAACAACCTCAAGCCAGAGACTATGTGGTAAATCCTGACTCTTCACCATGCACCTCACCATCTCCATGAGTGACTTGTTCTTTCATTCACCAAATCCATTCTATTGAGGTGTATATGGCACTATACACTAATGTTTTATCCCACGTTTAGCCAAAAATGCATTAAAATTAGAAAACATATAACCCCCCCTCATTCAAAACAGAGGGTGCCCATTTTACATGCTGATAGATTTTCATCCAAAACCAAAAACTGTTTGAAGCACATAAACAATTTGGACTTTGATTTTAATGGATATACCCATGCATGCCTGGAAAAATCATCAAAGAAAGTCATGAAGTAAAGATAGTTCCCAAAGAAAGGTGGTTGCATAGGACCATAGACATCACTGTGTACAAGCTGCAATTTCTAAGTAGCTCGAACTGAACCATCTTTTGGAAAGGAGGAATGCTACATTTTGCCCAAAATATAGCCTTCATAGACATGTTTACCAAGTGCCTCAAGTTTGGGCAAAGAGGATACCATTTAGATTTCCATAAGCATAGCAAGCTAGCAAAATTCAGACGACCAAAGCATGCATGCCAAAGCTTTTCATCTAACATAGCTTGTGAATCATGTATTGCACATGTTGAATCATTCACAGATTTTTCATAGTCTATGAGCTTATATAGCCCACGACATAAAATGCCAGAAGCAATAATGATGTTGCCATTTGACAGATCATGAACTCTACATCTATCATCAACAAATTTCACAGCCAAATCAATCTTGGCTAAAGCTGAAAATGATAACAGATTCTTCTTGATCCTTGGCACAAATAAAGCATCCAACTATGTAAAAGAACTACCACTAGAAATAGTCAAAATAATCTTACCAACTCCCATGATAGGATAAGAGGAGTTGTTGGTGCATGTGATAATATTCGTTGTAGGGGCAGGCTCGAGTGAAGTGAAGAAACTGCACTACGAGGTAATATGAGTCTATCAAACATACACTATCAAAGTACCAAACATCTGAGTCTACTCCAAACATACACTGTTCATGAGAAGATGGGTCATAAATACAAGTAGTGGTAAATGCCCATTCTTCATTCCACACAAGATTAGTAGACTCTGTTTTGGGTGTAGAGGCCTCTACAACAACCATTCCAGCCTCTTTCTTCCTTTCCTCTTTAGCAGTCACTTTTGGAAAACTCTTTATGACATGATCATTTCCTTATAGTATTTACAAAACATTTTCTATTTTTTTGTTTTCTTCTCGTCTCTGTCTTCATTCTTTGATTGTGCAAAATTAGTAGATTTCTGCTCACCAATAGAAGAGCTCCATTTACCCTTGCCCTTCTGACTAGCCAAGAAATCTTGATCTACAACCTGCATAATGGATATGTTCTTCCTAGACTGATCTTACTGCAACAGAATAGAGCCTAACTCCTCAAACTTTAAGGCATTTGGATTGCCTTTGATCATCAATCAAAGAGTAGAAGCAAAACTCTAATATGAATCTGGAAGACCATTCAAAATAATATGCACAAGTGAACTGTCAGGCAAGATTTCATCAGCAAAATTCAGCTTCTCCTTCAAATCTTTGATCTTTGTCAGAAAAATGTCCATGGAATCTCCTTCATTCATATGCTCACTCTCCAATTGTTTTTGGAGGTAAGCAACACGAGCCTCATTCATCACATGGTATAAAGTGGTAAGTGTATCCCAAGCATCCTCTGTTGTTCTGCAAGAGAGGAATAATGGCACATTTGATAGACAATGCTATCAATGCATGTGCTTGAGCATCTCTGCCATCCCAACAAATTTTTTCTGCAATAGGTGCAACAAGAATCGTAGCACGAACACGAACCTGAAGAATATCATCATCTTCAATGCCATCTCCATCACCTTCAACAATTGTGTTTGTAGGTGAAATAGGATGTTTTTCAACACCCTACACATTGTTTTTGCAACCAATATGTGGTGCATCATATAAGCCCATAATGGGTAATTGGTACCATCCAACTTATCCTCAATAGACAACATATGGAATACATCACTGCTTTCAGCCATGGCCATTGACTAAAATACTTGATGCAAAAAAATTATTGTATCTCAAAAAGCTGAACAGAACTACCCTATCACGTTCTTCTAAACCTGTAGTAGACTTCGAGGTGCTTATACTAGTGAACCGAAACCTGTCTATATCTTTGGCCCTAAGTATGCTCACAAAATTTCATGCAATTCTGAGACTGTGACTAAAGTGGTGTCGAGGATGCCTTAGATGAAGCGACGACCTAGTATGATACCAATTGTTGGGGTTTGAGGTCTACGGAAGCATGCGAACAACACAAGGAAGAAGAAGAAGCTTGGAGCACAACACGCAAAACTGAATGTATTATCAAGAGAATGTACAAAGATAAGTAACCCATTAGGGCTATAGGCGTATATACAAGCCAAGGGAAAAACAACCTCCTAAAGAGGGAAAAAAGTGCCCCGACAGTTCTAGTGTGTTCAGACACATCCCTACCTAAATATATCAACAAAAGTCAAGTCTAAGGTTTGGGGACATGAGAAGGAAGAATTCAAACTCAATGTCATCGATTCAACTTCTAAGACTCTAAACTAGTTTGAGTCAAACCAAATGATATTGAAAACTTTAAGGATTTATTATAGTCAAGGTTTTGAAGCATTGGTTCTATCTTTATGAGATTAAATCAAATCCTCAAAAAGATTCTTTGGGTAAATTTAAACCATCATCCATCTACCAAATTCTAATGGTATCAAACATGTCTCAAGCCAATGAGCTTTGACTGTTGATGATGTTTAACTTTATGCTAAAACAATGATGATTCAAATATCTTGATTATTAAGCTATTCCCTTCCAATATCTTGAGAACCCTTTATGCTAGAATGCCAATCTAGTATGTATCTTTAACTCAAGGGATTGATTCACCTAGTTGTACTATTACTAAAGTGCTTTGGACTAACTTAGTCTAACTTCAACTATGTTGATTATTAATTGAATCCTTTCACAGCCTCCTGAAACTCTTTTACGCTAAGACACACAAATTTGAGTCAACATATTGATTCACTTGGTTGTATTATCAACTAATTTCTTTATTATAGATTGACTTAGTCAAGCTTACCTTGCTTAAAAGGATATTTCTAAGTTCTTTCTCTTTAGAAATCCGTGTAGCATTTTTAATAAAGAACTACAAAATCTTTACTTGGGAGTCTCATAACTTAAGTGAGATTGTACTTCTCTTAGTAGAAACTTTGTGAGGAACTTGGAAAGTAATTTTAACTTCACGATCTTCAAACTTTCCACTTAATTGACTTCAAACTTCATCTTTATCTGTGAAGTTTCAATTCCTAATGGTATTGATTTTCAATTCAATTCATGAGTTCAAGACCAAAAGATACCTACCATCTCAAGGTGTGATGCCCCATACCATAATTCCTATGTTAGTGTGAATATAAAGTATAGTGTCTTATACAACCATACTTTATATCCAACACTAACATGTGGATGATATTTATCTTGAACTTTGGAGGCTTTATCTAGCTATAGAGCACCTTTTGCTCAAATCCTTTTTACAAGAATTTGAAGTCAAGGAATTACCTCTATTTTTTCCATCTTTCTTAGGTTTTTATGTCTTCCAACTCAAGATCAACATATAATCTTATGTTTTTTTATCATCGTATGCTATTATTTTTGAAATGAATTATGTATTGAGGACTACTTCTATGACATAAGAAAATAAGAATCAAATCTTATTCATAAAAAAATTAGTGTAATCATTTGCTTCCAAAATACTTGGCATTCATGAACTCCATGTTCTTATGTATCTTTTTGTACACAAAGTGCTCTATCAATTAATGCATCATCATGCAAATGCACATGGAGAGTACACGATATGTGCATGAAGGAAAGCGTCAAACTTGAATTTTGTGCATTAAAACCATCCTTTTCCAAAAGGGAATGCATGTACATTCTTTTTCTTGCTTGGAACAATCAATGCAAGTTCGTAAGATGCTTTATTTTCTTTTCAAAGAATGTGTGTTTGCCTATCCATATCTTAGAGTACCTTTTCTCTATATGTGCACTTGGAGCATAATTGAAGAATTATCCCATGCCTTAACTATACGTGCATGTAAAGATAATGGTAATTAAGGCAAAAAAACATTTAAATCAATCATAAACTTAAAAAGTGTTGATATATTTTGGTAGTGATATGTGTGAACACACTTAGGACCACCGGGGCACTTTTTTTTCCTCTTTAGAAGTTTTTTCCCCGGCTTGTATATACGCCTATAACTCTAATAGGTTAGTTATTTTTGTACATTCACTTGGTAATACATTCAATAATGTGTGTTGTGCTCCAAGCTTCTTCTTCTTCTTTGTGTTGTTTGTGTGCTTCCGCATACCTCAAACTCCAACAATTGTATCAGAGCAAGTCACATGTTCATCTAGGGTGTCATCAACACCCCTCTGGTCATAGTCTCAAAATCACAGAAAATTTGGTGAGCATACTTGGTGTGATTAGGAATTCAAAACTGCTTCACTATGCAGTATCAAAATTTTGATATAAGCTTATTTCAGCCTCCAAGCACACTACCTTAGTGCTTGTGCAAGAAATTTCATCTTTTTGTGCCAAACATATATACATGTTTCTTTTTTCTCCAATACAAGTTCATTGAAGTCTGCTACAGGCTTAACAGAACTTGATAGGGTAGTTTTCTTCAAATTTTTGAGATACAACCATTTTTCTACATCAAGGTATTTTAGTCAGTGGCCATGGTTGAATGCAATGATGTATTCTGTATGTTGGATGTTGAGGATAAGTTGGATGGTACCAATTATCCATTATGGGCATATATGATGCATCATGTATTGGTCACAAAAGGATTGTGGATTATTGTGCAAGGTGTTGAAAAATGACCTATTACACCTACAAATATAGTTGTTAAACATGATATAGATGGTGTTGAAGATATTGACGATCTTCAAATTATTTTTTATGTTGCATTTCCTATTGTACCTATTGCAAAGCAACTTATTTGGGATGGTACACATATAAGGGTTTTGCTTCTACTCTTCAGTTGATGATGAAAAGAAATCCAAATGCCTTAACATTTGAGGAGTAATTCTCTATTCTATTGTAGGAAGATTAGTACATGAAAAACAAGTCCATCATGCGTGTAGCAGATCAAGCTTTCTTAGTTAGTGGGAAGGGAAAAGGTAAATGGAACTCATCTACTACTAAGCAGAGATCTGCTAATTTTTCACAACCGATAAAGGAAGACAAAGACGAGAAGAAAATAGAAAAGAAAAAAATATTTTGAAAATACTGTAAAGGAAATGATCATATCATAGAGAGTTGTCCAAAACTGGCTACAAAAGAGGCAAAGCAAAAGGAGGCTGGAATGGTTGTTGCAGAGGCCTCTACACCTAAAACAGAGTTTGCTAATTTAATGCAGAATGAAGAATGGGTGTTTAATATCGTTTGTAGTTATGAACCATCTTCTCATGAATAGTGTATGTCTACAGTGGACTCAAATGTTTGGTACTTTGATAGTGAGGCAACCAAGCATATTGCCTCACAACACAATTTCTTCAATTCATGTGAGCCTACCCCTATAGGGAATACTGTCACATGTGCTAACAACTCCTCTTATCATGTAGTGGTAGTTTGTAAGATCATTTTGACTATTGCTGATGACAGTTCTTTCACATTGTCAGATGCTTTGTTTGTGCCACAGATCAAGGAAAATCTATTATCAATTTTAGCATTAACCAAGATTGGCTTGGTTGTGAAATTTGTTGATGACAGATGTACAATTCATGATCTATCAAATGGCAATGTTATCATTGCTTCTCGCATTTTATGTTGTGGTTTGTATAAGCTCATAGATTATGAAAATTTTATGAATGACTCAACATGTGCACTACAATATTCTCAGGCTATCTCATATGCAAAGCTTTTGGCATGCACACTTTTGTCATCTAAATTTTGCTAGTTTGCTACACCTACAGAAATCTGAAATGGTATCCTCTCTACCCAAACTTAAGGATCCTAGTATACATATATGTGAAGGCTATATTTTGGGAGAAATGTAGCATTACTCCTTCCCAAAAGATGGCTCAATTTGATCTATTATGAAATTGTAGCTTGTTGATAGTGATGTATGTGTTCATATTAAGACACCTTCCTTTGGGAACTACCTTTACATCATGACTTTCATTGATGATTTTTCCGCGCATGCATGGGTCTATGCATTGAAATCAAATTTCATGATGTTTATTTCAAACAGATTCTAATTTTTGTTGAAAATCTATCAGCATGTAAAATGGGCACACTTCATTCTGATAGAGGGGAGGAATTTATGTCTTTTGATTTTAATGCATTTTTGGTTGAATGTGGGATAAAACATCAATTTATAGTGCCATATACACCTCAACAGAATGGAGTTGTTGAAAGGAAGAACATGTCACTCATGGAGATGGCGAGGTGTGTAAGACAATAGTTACACAATATAACACAGGAGCAGTAGTAGAGACGATAACAAATATAGGAGAATCTCAACAATTTTCTACTAACAACAAGTACAAAGATGATGGCGTTGTCCACCCGTGCGCTCTCAAGGTAGAGCTTAAATGGTGATCTAGACAACTCTAGATAGGGAGATACAAGGTAGAGGTATGCTGGCTCAACTCAATGTCTCAGGTAGTGCAGAAGTCATGTATATATAGGATCATTGGTGGCCTTTCGTGGATGGCTATACATGGGCGGTAGAGCGTGGGCGGCCACCGCCCGCGTAATTGCCATACACGGCCTAGACCAGTTGAACCGACCTAACAAATATAAATGATTTCTGACTCCGAAAGGGAATATTCCATGGAATATTCCCTTTATCATCGCTCCAGGGTTGCTGGCCCCGGACCCCGACCAGGGGGCCCGCTGGCCCCCTAGGACCCCCCCAGCTAGGGGGCCCGCTGGCCCCCTTGGACCCCCCAGCCGGGGCTGCTCACCGCTGCCCCGGACCCCACAATTGGGGACCCTAGTAACTCCCTTTCCTTACAATACCTTACATGGTCCAATATGACCTTCATCCAACATGCAAGTTGGGATTCCAAGCAATTGGGTAATGCACGCTTGGCTTCTCCTCATAATGGGGGCCTTACAAAATGTGCATACAATCATGAGAGGTAGACATTGATCATATACTAACAAGTTGTATGGTTGAAAGTCAAGCTTTACCACAGAGCTTCTAGCTTGAGGCTATTATGTGTGCAACACATGTAGTTAACAAGTGTCCCACTAAAGCATTGCAGTTTATCACTCCATATGAGGCTTGTCATGGTTGCAAGCCATCTGTTGCTCATCTTTGTGTCTTTAGTTGTCTGGCATTTGCATTAGTGCCTCAACAACGACATAGGAAATTGGATGATAAAGCAATGAAAGGTATTTTTGTTGTGTACAATTCTGAAAGAAAAGGTTGTCGTATGTATCATCCACAGAGTAAACACATTTTGGTTAGTCGTGATGTTGTTTTTATGGAAGATGCAATTGAACGATTACTTTCATGTACTAAGGAGACATCGTTTAGGTGGACAGCCAAGTGCTTCTCCAAACAAGGCAATTTCCTACCTCTTTTTATAGGTGGACAGTCAAGTGCTTCTCCAAACAAGGCAATTTCTCAACCTTTATAGGTTTCACATGATTATGTACATCATTCCATTTCTAATGCAAATTTACATGAGAGGGCTGATATAGATGAGGTAGAAAATATGCCTAAATGACTGGTGCAGTTTGCAAGATAGCAAATTAGATGTAGGTCTGTCATATCACACTCATTCAGGCTTTCATAGTGCTTCTTTTGCATCAAATTTCTATGCTAGGGCTGCCTCTAGTCTTTGGAATGATAATGAGCTTGTTTCTTTTGATGAAGCACAAAATTTTTTAAATTAGGTGGCTGCCATGCAATCAAAATATTATGCTATTATGAAGAATGGTACTTGGTCTTTATGCAGTTTGCCTCTAGGCAAAAAGACCATTCATTAATTTGGTACTAAGTGGGTATACAAGCTGAAGCATAAGCCTGATGGAGCAGTTGACAAGTATAAGACTAGGCTTTTTGTAAACGGTTATGTTGAAGAAAGAGGCATTGATTTTGATGAGACCTTTGCTCCCACATGCCAATGACTGTCGTTCATAACATCTATGAACTCGTAGATCATCATTGGAATGTACATTAGTTGGACATCAAAACAAAATTTCTAAATGGTGAATTACATGAAGAAGTGTATGTGTTTGAGCCCCGTGGTTTTTTGTAGAAAGGGCATGAAAACAAAGTGTGCAGGAAGAAGTCATTGTATAGTTTGAAGTAAGTAGATGTTTTTGAGATGGTTTTGAGAACAGTCCAATTGAAATCACCTTATATGTTAAGCATGCAGATGGTGTACTTTTGATCATTGTTGTGTATGTGGATGACATGTTTCTCACTAGTCCTAATGAGAAGCGTATTGTTGATTTTAAGGCTGATTTCCATGCCTCTTATGAGATGTCAGATTTGTGGCGTTTGGATCATTATTTGGGCATTCACTTCATGCACATTCATGGAGGAATAAATTTGTGTCAAACAAAATATATTGACACATTATTACAGTGTTTTGGCCTTGAAGACTGCAAACCTATTGCCACTCCTATGGAGATAGGTTTAATTTGAGTCTTCATGATGATGGTGATGCATTTGCTTTTGTTCTCTATCAACAGGCTATTGGATGCTTGATTTATTTATGCAAAATTGGGCCTGATTTTTAGTTTTCTATCTCTCAGATGAGAAGGTTTATGCATTTCCCAAATGTCAAGCATTGATATGTGCCTATACACATCTTTTGCTACTTGAGTGGTACCCAAATACTTGGATTGTTTTATCCCAAGGAGGGATCACTACCACTAGATTTACATGCTTTTTCTGACTCTGACTAGGCTAGTTGTTATGACATTGATGTGTCCACCAATGGTTTTTGCTTCATTCTTGGTAGCTCATGCATATCTTGGTTGAGCAAGAATTAGCCTATTATAGCCACTTCTAGTGTTGAGGCTGAGTATAGGGTAGCTTTCACAACAGTTGTTGAGTGTGTGTGGCTCAGACACCTTTTGGCTAATTTGGGTGTTGGCCAGTCTTCTGCCACCACATCTTCATTGATAGTCAGAGTGCATTGGCACTTGTGAGGAACCATGTGTTCCATGCTTGCTAAGCATAGTGAGGTGCACTATTATTATTTTAAGGAGAGGTTTTCTGCTAGAGAGATCATTTTGGCATATGTCCCCACACAGGAGAACGTTCCAGACATTTTCACAAAGGCTATGCCTAGGGAAAAGTTTGAAGATTTCCACAAAGATTTGGGCTTACTTCCTTTTTTGGATTGATTCCACATAGCTTGGCACTTCCTTATACATGAGTGCCAACTCCTTGTTCATCACATCACTCCTAGGGGGGATTTGTTGGTATATTTTTGGTACTGATGTGTGTGAATACCCTTACTCACTGGGGCACTTTTTACCCTCTTTAGGAGGTTTTTGTACAAAGATTAATAACCCTAATGGGTTACTTATCTTTGTACATTCATCTGTTAATATATTCAATATTGTGTGTTGTGCTCCAAGCTTCATCTTCTTCCTTGTGTTGTTTGTGTGCTTTCGTAGACCTCAAACTTCAACAAAAAGTACTTAGTTTTGTATTAGCTTTTTCCTTCTTTTGCCCCTTGAGGAGAGCAAGTGTGTCAGTCACGTGGATCACAAGGACCATCCTTGTCTTCCACGTTGTCCTTCTGATTCCCCTTTGAAATTTTGCCCTCCATTTTATTCTTTTTAGCTTGCCAACTTAATGAAATTTGATACATAAGAATAAGAGTAGTTCGCTTCCATTACAACTTCAATCACAACCTTTGAAGGAATAGCAACGCAACTAAGAGAGATTTCCATATATTGGTGTTGTTGAAGTCCATACTCATTGACGAATCTATGAATCTCTTCATCTTTATAAAGGTGCATAGATCCCATTAGAAACATTCCCGAGGACAATCTCAAAAGAAAAGAGAGAAGTGAAAACGCTACGACATCCACACCCTCTAAACCTATGGGGCCTCTGGACACACCAACACCAAACTTTTTGCCTGCAAGAATTTATGAATTCCAGCATCGAAAGACACAATGGTGCATAGGCAAGGTATCAAGCATCTCATGACGAGGTTTCTCCACTCAAACTCAAACTGCATTTTGATCATGCATCTTCAAATCATCTTATGTGCAATTAGATGTGCATCTATGGGGTTTAAAAATTTTGTGCATATATATATTCATGCATGCATACTTAAGATGCATCAATTCTCAATTATGGTGCAAGTATGGAAGCAATTTTTGAGGTTTCTAAAGAAAGAAGCTCGCTCTTCATAGCTTTGCTCACAAAAATAATCACTCTCTTTTCTCAACTCTGCTCATAACTCTATCCTACTCTCATTCACGGTATTTACAAATCACTTTCATGTGCAAATGAATGTGCATCTAAGGGATTCAAAAACATGTGCTCTTTTCAACCTAAAATTATGCATACTTTATGTGCAATGCAACTAAAAAATGGTGCAAGAGATCAAACTTAAAGAAAGGTAGCTATTGAAAAAGGCTTTCTGAACTTCACACTTTGTTTGTCATCACCGTTGTCTTTGCTTGATCGTTTCCTGCACTCATTAAAACTAAACAACATATGAGAAGCATTAAATCCAAATAACCATATATACACATGCAATCCACGAAAGTACTTCTCGAAAATCTATCTGTAATAAAACATGAACTAGCAACTCAAAAGTAGTTGGCTTTCATATGATCCAATGAAACTCAAGATCTTCAATTGGTTCCCAATCATGTGCACCTATACTCATAAACTCATAAGAGATATCAGAAACATCATATTCAATAGCATTATTTGAAAAAAATTCATTCATTTGAACACTAGGTGCATCTGTTTGATTTGAACTAAATTCAAAATTTTCATCCAACATACATTCACTTTGTGAAGACAATTCATTCAATTCATCTAACTCTTCACACTCAAAATCATGTAAACCCAAACAGGCATACATCAAATCAACAAAATCATCTTGAGTTATAAGATTTTCATGCATTCCCATTGAAAATAACTCTCCACAATCAATCAAACTCAAACATTCATCACACTCATCATCATTAGAAACCTTCTCACATATATTCCAGTCTTCATCATGCAAAAGAATATGCTTGGGAGAAAATTCATGATGACTTCCATTATTCTCTAAATCAACCCTATCTCTCTCACCCCCTCCTACTTCCTGAGGAGTACTAGTGAGAATATCCTCAACTAGTGAAGAGTTAGTGACCGATGCCCCATCTTCCTCACTGCGGGAAGCCTTGACACCTGCTTCACTAACTACTTCAAAACTCAATTCACTCAAGTGTTTGATATCACTTATGATTGAATCATCATATGACTCACTTGAATCTTCTACCCAAACATCCTCTTGCTCTTCAATCAACTCACTATCTTGCACTTTTTCGTCATCTCTATCAATTTGATGCATGCACACCAAAACCACATCATCAAACTCGCTTTCTAATTTTTCATCGTCTTCACTAGTCTTTCCTTCACCTATCTCTTCATCTCTAGAAATGGAAATGGTTTCTTCACACAACTTTTCACTCAACTCCTCTCTTGCCTTCTCATCCTCATGTCTTGTATATTTTGGATCCTCTCTAAATTCATTTGTTTCATTTAAGGATATAAGATTAACTCCATGTTCATTTTTGCACTTCACAATCTCATTCATATAAACTAGAGGTCTTGGAGTAGGAATCGGTAAAGTATGAGTATCCTCAATTCTATTTTGCACTACATATGACCTCCATCTCTTGCATCTCAAGAGCATCGATATGGCCTTTTGCACTCTACTCCATTCTCTAGTCAATCCCAATAGCTCAATCAAGTCTTCTAACATGTCACTTAGCTCTAAGGCCATAGCAGGGTCTACACTCTTAATGAAGAGCTCTACCTTCTCATATTCCAAAGCATCTTGATTGTTATCACTCAATTGGTCAAATCGCTCTTCAAATTCTCAAAGTAGCTTGGTCTTCTCAAGGCCTTTATTTGGAGTAGCCACCCACTCTCTAAATGCATGTCGTATGGGCATGCCTAAGTCCTCTAGGTAATACTCTTCTCTAAGCAGATTCTTAAATTCACTCCATGTGTGGGATCACTCTTGAAGAGCATAAATGCTAGGTTTAACACCGGGCATTACAATCCTTGCAAATTCACTAAGCTTCATAGAAACACTCACACCATAGAGGTCCATTTTAGTGTCATAGACTTGCAAGAACTTGGTTACATCTCGGCCATTAAAGAATCCATGCTCTTTTGAAATCACATCTAGGGCTCTCATCACTCCATCACTACTTGTGGCAATCCTCTAAGATTCAGCCAACACTTGAAGCAACGTGCTTAAGGTTCTCGGATCTAAGCCTAAGGCCTCCATCAAGATCAAATCCCCGTCAAAAACTCAAAGTCTCAATCAAAGTCAATACTCAAACTCTCAACCTCAAATCTCTCACTCTAGCAGTCAACTAAAGGTCTTCTCAAGGTCAACTTCAAAGTCGGCTCAAAATAAAGATAAATTCCCCCATGCGTTTCATGTCGGGTTCACTTATGTGGTCGGGTTCACACGCACTTAGGGGTGCACACAGAGTGCCAAGAAAGTGACCTTGACTAAAACATAGTAGTCGTGAAAAAGAGGGGTGACTAGGAATTTTGGTCTTGGTTAGATTCTAACCACAAGTCAGTCCTCGAATAATGGAAATATTTTTGCCCTAAGCTTGGATTTTCATGTATTTTCTTCTTTTAGTCATGAAGACCTCGAGCAAGTGAAGGCACAAGTGTGTGAGTGAGAAGCACACAAACATGCACATGCATACACACACACGCACACATGGCAAGAACAAAGAGAGCAAGACAGTGGAATCACTTCTATTACAACAAAGTTCTCATACAAGTTCAAAACTACAACAAGCTAACCTCAAAAATGAGCTCTCTAGCTCTATTTATAGTTTCTTGAGTAGCTTTGGCCCTGTCCAGACCTAGTGTCCGGCCTAGTTAAAAATTAGATTCTAGGGCATATTTGAGGGCTCAAACGGAGTCTAAAAAATATGAAAATTGATAGGTAGGTACTTCTAATGCTCCTCAAGCTCAAGGACTCCTTGGCTTGCACAAAATGGAGCTACAAAAAGGTAGCATGGTGTTCCATGTGCGAACCATTTCTGGATATGTTTCAAGGAGAAAAATCCGCCAGGTGGGTTGGAAGGTTGATCCTTGTTTTGCACTTTCAGATAGATCTTCAGGACCAAATTGAGTGGAAAAAGTCGGGGCTTTGCCACACCTTCATTGAATCTCTGCATTGTAATCTGCTAAAAGCACACAATAAGGCACATATTGAGCATCGTTTGTTCCTATCCAGCGGTGATGTGACATGTGCCTAAAGTTTTCAAAGCTTATAATAGTGTCCTCCAGTTTTGCCATTGATTGGATTTGGACTGCAACACGATCTTCATGGGTTTTGGCTGTCTTTTTGAGTCTCTAAAGCCATTCAGGTGCTTTGATTTCAAGGGTGTTTTCCATTCCTTCCGATGTTTGCTGCCCGCCCGACATAGGCATAGGAACATAGAGTTCCTCATACGACTCATCCACTTCGATGGGCACCAATTCGTCTGGCTCTGGTTCGATAACTGGAGAGGGTTGTCTTTCATATTGAAGTAGTTTTCTTTGCACTCCTTTGACCTGCTCTTTTAGCGCTTTTACCTCCTCCGAAGTAGATGCCGACTCTATGATCTTGGGTTGTTGTTCTTGCTCCCGGAGCTGGCAGTGCAGTGTATTTCATTCTTTTTCCATATCATCATGTGCTTCCAGTAGATCAGCATAGCTTTCCAGAATTGTTTTCATCGTCTTTGAAGGGACTTCTTTCAATTGTTCGGGGTCGATCTCATGAGGGAAACCTTCCATAGCAGCCTCCAAGTTTTCTTCATTATGTTTTTGAAGCCGTTTATTTTCTTCTAGGGTTGTGGCCATGTGTTTCCGTAATAATGTCAAGTTTCACCGGACTTTGACATTCTCTGATTGATAAAGTTAAAGTAAGGCTGTTAATTTTTTAACTTCGAAAGATTCAGGTTGCTAGGGTGCTTCCAATAAAGTCTGGTGGGCGTGTGTGAGCGTAGTATAGCATTGATTCAAGTCTGCGTTCTCTTCTTCTATAGTCGCAAGCCTCCTCTATAGTTGCTAGTGATCCGTAGTTATTTGACGATGGCGATCCTCTAGAGCCTGATATTCACTCTGTAGTTGATATACACATTGATGTAAAGTAGAAAACACATTATTTACATTTAAGAATGTTGGGAAAGGAGAGGATGCAAGGGGAATGGGGAAGGGAAAGGGAATCGTGAATGAGGTGGAATCAAGTGATGATGTGGGTGGAGGGGGTATGGGAGATTGTGGCTGTGTGTTGGGAGGGAGTGGTGTTGTGGCTGGTGATGTCTCCATTGTGTCAAAAGTGTGTGTGACTGTGTAAATGGGAATGGAAGGTGGAATGGATGTGATGTTCGTGAATAGGGTTGTGAATGTGGGCATGGTAATCCCTCCGAGTTGGATGCCTGGAGAGAGAGGAATTCCCATAACATATGTGGTGATCGTGGAAATTGGGGTGGTTGTGTCATGGGGCCAAGTGAATTGTGGAGTGAGAGGTGAGGAGTGTGGTGATGGTGGTGGCACCTGATGTTGTTCCGTCTGTGTGGTATCTCCTGGTGTCGACACATCTATGTGAATTTGCTTGCCAGGGCGCATGGGGCGAGTAGGCACTCGTTTCTCAAAGCGATGAATATAAGCAAGTGCCGAATGAATAGCTTCATCCAGGTCCAGCGCATCCGCATGAAGATTCATGGACTCAATAAATAGTTCATCTACGCCTTCCTCTCCTAACATTTGGCTTATTAGCACCTTCCCTATTTTGAGTGATAGCTTGTGATGCTCCTGAACCTGCTTCATGGTTTCATACAGTCTTTTTATTTGTGCCGAATAAGTTGGGGCATCAACTAGTGTTGAGGTTTCTTCTTGCTCCTGGTCGTGTTCCTCTTCTGCTTCCTCTTCCATTTCTTCTTCATGTTCGTCTACCTCTACTACTTTAGATTGGGTAGGAGCAGAAATTTCTGTGGTTGGTTGCCGCCCCCGGGTCTGCTCTTCCTCCATCTCTAGGTTAGCCTCATTAATCATTCGGGCAATTTCTTCATCTATCAAATTGTCCAGGGTGTTGCCCTGTGGGAACTCCAAGTCCGATGGAATGGGAGGGAAAACCAAATTGGCTCCTTCTGCACTTTGTCTCGGTAAGCGAATAGTAAATGGACGGACACGTCTGGTCTGAGGTGGTGTCACCTCTGGTGTGAGGGTGGCACCCCTTGCTTGTGCACAGGGTATTTGAATTGCACCCCTCATCTTCTTCGAAGGTGGCCCTGTTGTTGATTGTTGTCGTTGGAATTCCTGGGCTCGGGACCACACTAGTGCTCTTTGATAGGCACATCATAAGCTAAGCACCTGTAAATGATCCTTGTCAGCGCACAGCATCCATGAAGCACATTCTTATGTTTCTTATTCCAACACTGATGTGCTAGGTGGATTTGATCTATGATCCAGTGGGGTAGATTGATTGTGAGGTTTTCTATCTCTGCCAAGTACAAGCTAAACCAAATTCTTTTGGGTGGCATGGTGAAGCACTCCTGGGCTGGAAAGGCGAAGTGTTGCATGATTGTGTGTAGGTGGAGGGCGATGGTAGGTGTCATAGCAACCATATCCTTTAACTTGTTAAGATCTTTGTGTTTCATTCTTCCTGGGATCAATGTTTCTTTCTCTGTGGGAATGTGCATGCCATTCATGTCCAAGGCTTCCCATACTAGGTTGAGGGTAAGTTTAAATCTTTTCAATTCATGGCCTAGTGTTAGAGATGGGAGAACAAATGTACTATCTCCCCCTTTGGCTCTACTAGGGGTGATTGTGCTAATCAAGTAGGAGCAGTGTAGAAAATCAGGCTTGGGTAAGAGTGCTCTAAAATAGCTGTCCAAGCCCGCCTTCGTCCATACAGATCTCATTACTTCTACATCCTGATATTTCTCGAATTCACGGGTGAAGAAATGATACCTCCCCCATTTGCCATTGAATTCAATTTTTGCTTCCCAAAAGTAGGTGCCCTCACCCAATGGACCTGCAACATCACTAAACCAGTGTGCATGTTTGCCAACTTGTGATGTGTGCCCTTGCAGAGGGTTTTGAATGGGAAGTATGTGCACCGCTCTGAGTTCCTGAGGCCTCTTGGTGAGTTGTGGTTCAAGGAGGAGAGTTTCAATGTCCACAATTTGGGCATTGGACCCCGCTTGGGAACTGGTACCTCCTGCTTCTGCCATGTTATTGCTTGTCGATTCTGTGAGGATATAGAAACACATGTTAACATTGTAGTGGACAAGAGATGCCAGTTTGTCCCCGTTACAATATTAACATGAAGCATCGTGACAAGTTAGTGGGTCAGTTGGTGCTCGATGATTGTGTGTGTGTAGTTAGTGATGAATAGTTCTATGAGCTAAGTGGAATGATGTGGTGTGAGGATGATGCAGTTAGTACATGGAGGTGAATTTACAAATTTTGGGTCAAGGGGTTTATTACAAGTTTTTGGTTGCCAAATGTAATGCATGGTTTTACAATGGGATAGTCGGTGGACTAGGTGAGACTTTACAAAGGTGACTACTTGAAAATGGGGCTTTTTAGGGACCCATTTACAAGTGATTCTGGCCGTGCTCTTGGACGAATAGGTGTTTGTGAGTGTCGAATGAGTGTGGGAATCAGTTGTTAGCGTGAATGAATCATGTTGTACATGGTGTGGTTTATGTGAGGCCATTTGAGCCCGCAAGCAAGCCTTAGACACCCAAATTTGTCTTGATTGTGGGTCAACCTTCATCGACTTCTTGGGTACCCAGATAGACTTCACTTTAGTAGAAGGATTTCTGAAAGACTTCTTATTAGTGTCCTGTCGTTGATCACTAATATGAAGTTGAGCTAGTGGTTGTGGTGGATCTGGCAATTTAGCCATTAGTGCTTTGGCCCTGGTCACAAACTCTGGGAACTTTTCTCCTGGACCCAATCTCAAATTCTCTAGTTCTTCTATGATAATCTCCGCAGTGTTGCCATGCTGGAACTGATTTTTAAAAGAGTCTTTCATCACATCCCAAGTGGTAAAATGGTTTTCAGCAAACTGGCTGAACCACTTATCAGCTAATCCCTCTAATGTGGCAGGGAAGAGAATCAAAAAGGCATCCTCCCTACCCATTAGGCCTCTAGTCTTACATAGTGCCAAAAACCTTCTAATGTGTTCATCTGGATCCTCCTGAGCTAGGCCTTTGAAAGAAGGAAACTTTATATTTAATCTAGAGAGTAAAGTTTCCAAGTCTACCTGACTGGCCATGCTCTTGACTGATGATGTTGAAGATAGTGGACTGGGGGACCTTCTAACAACCTTCCTTCTTGTCTGCTTGCAGGTGACCCTCAATACTTGGGACCGAGTTGCGGTCATGAGCAGCTCATAGCCCACTGAATATGAGACACACTCATAGCCCACTCATAGCCCCTGCTCAACACAAAGGGAAAGAGAAGATTCTTGAAGAAGATTGTGAAGATGATGGAAGTGCTGTCCAAGAAGAATTTCAGCAAACAAGCACTCAAATGTTAAGTCCAGAAGCTTCTACATCACTTGGAGAAAGCTCAACATGGAAGGGGAGGCTAAGGAGTCATTCCTCATCACCAACATCAGCTTATGAAAGATCCAAAGCTGAAAGTGCTACCCAAAATAGTGATTCAAATGCAAGTGAAGAAGAGTATGAAGAGGTGATCACACCAAAGGTAAAGTTGAACCGGTTGAAGAAGCAATGTTCAAAAGGAAATGAAAGGAGGTCTTCAAGAGCAAGGTATCCAATTCAAAGGCTGAGCTATGATAGGTTTTTTGCAAAGCATTTTGCATATATGACACAAGTGGTCAAAGACAAAGAACCGGATGCATATGAAGAAGCATGTACACAAAAAGAATGGCAAGAAGCTATGCAAGAAGAGATGAAAGCTCTCAAGGACAATCACACATGGGAGCTAGTTCCAAAGGCTGAAGGTATGAAGATTGTTCTAAATAAATGGGTGTTTAAAATAAAGAGAAATGTTGATGGTTCTCTAGCAAGGCATAAAGCTAGACTAGTAGCAAAAGGATTCAAGCAAACTCACGGCATCGACTATGAAGAGACTTTCAGCCCGATTGCAAAGATGGGAACAATTAGAACCTTGATTGGAGTGAGTGCAGCAAGGAGATGGCCATTGTACCAACTTGACATAAAAATTTTTTTTCTCAATGGTGAACTTCAAGAAGAGGTATACATGAGTCAACCGATTGGATTTGAAGATAGAAAGCATCCAGATTTTGTTTGTAGATTGAAGAAAGCTTTGTATGGGCTGAAGCAAGCACCACGTGCTTGGAATCAAAGATTGCTCGAGTACCTCACAAAGTGTGGGTATAGTCCAAGTAATGCAGATCCCTCTCTCTACATGAAGAAAGAAGAAGGCAAGCAGGTATATATTTGCATATATGTTGATGATCTCATCATAACAGGAAGTAATGTTGCAGGAATACAAGAGATAAAAAGAAAACTCGGTAAGGAGTTTAAAATTTCAGATCTTGGTGAGCTGAAATACTTTTTAGGCATTGAGATAGTCTATGGGAAAGATGGCATCTACTTGATGCAAAGAACGTACTTTTTGGATGTTCTTTTCAGATTTGGAATGAGTGAATGCAAACCACTCACTCAACCTATGGACACAAATGTGAAGCTATGCTCAAATGATGGAGAGAAGTTACATGATGTAACTACATACAGGAATATTATAGGTTCATTGATCTATGCTACGATCACAAGACCAGATTTATGTTATATTGTTGGACTTCTTTCTCAGTTTATGCAAGCTCCAACAAGTGAACATTTAAATTCAGTCAAATGAGTGCTAAGATATGTGAAGCACACTGTCAATCATGCATTGTTTTATAGATATGATGAAGAATTGCAGGTAAAGGGCTTCAGTGATGCTGATTGGACTGGCTCGAAGGAAGATAGAAGATCCACTTCAGGTTATGTGTTCATGATAGGTAGCAAACCTATCACATGGAGCTCAAAGAAGCAACCTACTGTTGCACTATCATCTACAGAAGCTGAATATAGAGGTTTAGCCTTTGCAACTTGTGAAGCTATGTGGATTAAGAAGCTCTTGGCTGATCTTGATGTGCAGGTGGAGACCATTCCAATTTATGGTGACAACATGTCATGCATTCACTTGACAAACAATCCAATGTTTCATGCACGAAGCAAGCACATAGAAGTGCATTATCATTATGTTCAAGAAAAAGTTTTGAGCAAGGATGTGGATATAAAGTTCATTGGAACTAATGACCAGGTTGTAGACATGTTTACAAAGTGCTTAGATGCTTCTAAGCTAAAGAGGTTCAAGGATGACATCAACTTGCAGAATATGGCTGAAGGTGCAAGCTCACATGTGAGCTTGAGGGGGAGTGTTAAAAATAAAGAAGTAAGCTCGTATATTTTTTTGCAAAAAGGACTTTCTTCAAGTAGAAGGAAAATACAAAAATGAAAAATAGAAGAATTTACTTCAGCAAGTAGTGGAGGCCAAAAGAGAATCATTCAAAACAGAATCAAATCCAAAAACTGAACTGTAAGAGGAGTGGCTGTCCAAAGTAGTGGAGAAATGATGGAGAAGAGCTCTCAAAATCATCATGAGAGTTTTTGGTCACTTGGCTATAAAAGAGGCAAGGGAGGACACTCAAGAAGAGAGGAAGAAGGCTTGAAAACCCCCTTGTAGCTAGTTCATTTGTTTTGAGTCATTTCGTTCAGTTCACTCTCATAGAGTATGTCCAGCCGCACACCCATTTCTGGGTAGTCTACTTGTGAGAGTCATATCTCTCAATACATGTATCCAATTTTAGTGTTTAAACATTCGTTGGAAAGCTTATCTCAAGTATTTCTTCTATCTAAAACAGTTTTATGAAATTCTTTATGCTCTATGAGTTATTTAGTTTTTAGTGAAGCCTAGTTTTCAACCTAATTGAGTGGACAGGTAGCCTACTTTGTATCAATGAGTTGCCAACCCAAATCTACTCCAAATTGAGTGTTTGATAGCTCATTTTAAAGCTATAGGTGTCTACTTTGAGTGACCAAAGTTTCAAGTTCATTTCATTTTTCACTTGGTACCAGTTTTCATTTGAAGGTTCAGCTGTTGGCAAGAGTCTTGATCCTGAGAAGGTCTTCTACACTTTCCGCTGCGATTAGGAGAGGAATTCTCCAACATCGGTGACAATTCAAGGCTTTTGTCACGATTGCAGAAAAGAGCATCTCTTACGAGATTGTCCCAAGAACCCCAATAACATGCCGAAAATCACTCCTATCAACATTATTGGGTTAGTAGTAGATTCTATAGGCAGTGTGACTTCCACTGCCCCTGTGCAAGTGGTTATTAGAGCTCAAGCTTTGCAGCAGAACCAGGGTGTAGGCCAAGAAAAGAGTGCCGAGGTTAGTGAGATTGAGAGCATAACCAAGAAACGGATGAGAGCTTGGAAAGATAGTCGAGAAAGGATGAAAAGACAATGGTCTAAGAAGATGATTGAATTAGAAGAAAGCATAAGAGAAACAAAAGCCAAAATTATTGAAATCACCTCTCAAACGCACTCTCACACACCACCACCACCTTCGTCCCTACCACTGTCCAACCCACAACATACAATTCCACCACCCCCTAGAGTAGGATCAGTATTGGCTGACCCCACTCCAGAGGACATAGACATGCTGCTTAAGGCATATCAGGCCAGAATCCAAGAAGGGCCAAATGTGATAGATCATGACAAATGTTACCCTAGAGCTAATTTAGAGATAGAGAGAACCAAGCTTTGTGCTAAAATGGTGACATTGGCTCAGACCATGTTTGAAGTCAGTCACCTTTTCAACTACTCTTGCTCAGCTAAGGCACAGTTGCATTTTGATGGACTATTAGAGAAGTTGGAGAGCATAATTGCAAGACCTGATAAGGAAGCCATATCCCAAGGAAGAGCCAAGGCAAGCAAAAGAATAAGCATTCCTCTCCAAGAAGCTTATGCGCCTAATTTCACTGAACTAGACACCACTTCTTCTATGAATAGGTATTCACCTGAATTCCTACGAGAGATTCAAGAAGAGAAATAGGCTAAGGAAAGTGAAGTTCCTCCTCCCATTGAACTTGTGGATGACTTGCATGATCAATTCCCACAAGATATCCCTTCCATTTATGGAGATCAGGAGAGCACCCAATCTCACGAGAGATTAGACTTCGAGTCTAACTCCTTACAGGAACTATCCGATTTCACAAGCCCATGGGAAGCAAAGTGTACTTGCATGAGAGCACCCACGGTCATGGTAAGAAATGAAGACTCAGTCATACCTAGGAACATGGAGGTGGTCAAGAACACTAAAGTGCAGTGCAACCTCACTTTAGAAGAGCTACTCAAGGTTAGGCCAGAACTGTGGAAACATGTAGCCAATCAACTGCTAGAAGTAGCAAAACCTCGTTCCCAAGTAGGATCTCATAGAACAATGCCAGAAATACCCTTGGACAAGATAGGAGACATGAGTGAAGGCGAAGAAGGGAACACCTATCTTCCCATTACCCATCAAGGATACACAACCAAGGCCATTCTAGAATCAGGTGCAGGAGTTGCAATTGCTACCACTTCCCTATGGAAGTGTTGGGGCAAGCCAACACTCAGGCCAACGAGAATGAAACTGCAGATGGCCGATGGTCACATTGAGAGACCCTTAGGACTGCTAGAAGGAATGACTCTCACTAAATGTGGTGTTGAGTTCGAGCATACTTTTGCTATATGTGACTCTAGCAAAAATCATGCCTATGAGATGATTTTGGGAAGACCATTTATGCGACAGTTGCAAGTGGTATAGGATTGGGGAACCAATTCCTTGTATTTGCAACACTTAGGTGTCACGACCAAAGTTAATCTCAAGGATTACTCTCATCGAGATGTCCCTCCCATCCAATGGAATCCCATCCATAGAGCCAAGGATGACATAGAGTCAGTGCATTCCATAGGATCAAGATCCTCATGGATGCATGAAGACACTCACTTGTGGATGTGCAAAGTAGGAGTAGAAGAAGAGAAGAGAGAAAGAGCCAGAGAGATAGGTGCAAAGGAAACCCATAGATCAATTCAAAACCCACCCTATGCACCTGTAGTATTTCCTAACGAAGAATTTGAACCTCATGGCTGGGTAGAAATTCTAGCAACAATGGATGTAGCCATCAATGAAGAACAATGAGCCAATCATGGGTGATTTGGTTCTTGAAGAATGTGAACCTAGCACTGATGCATTCGAGGATGCTGGTGACTCCAATCTCGAGTCAATCATTATGGACCCACCTTTGCATCAGATGAATAATACTTCTATGAAGTAGAAGCTCATGCTTAGAGACATGAGGAGCTCACAAATGATGTAAGACTAACCACGCAAGTGACCGCTAAGAATGAAGGAAAGAAAAGAAACAAGAGAGAAGTCACACAAGGAGAGGAAGAATCTTTGTTTGAGGTGCCCAAGAATTTCAAAAAGTATGAGATAGACGATAGGAGAGTTATGATAAGAATGCCTAAACGTGAGGCACAATCGGGAGAGGCTTACGATAACAAAGAAACCACCAAGAAAGTAGTTGTAGCCATAGAAGAAGGAGAAGAAAAATGCACGTACATAGGCCATGACCTAACGGAGGAAGAAGAGCATGAGCTAATAGTCTTGTGAAGAGAATATAGAGATGTATTCGCTTGGAGCTATAAGGATTTGAAAGGTGTAGACCCTGACATATGCTCACACACTATCCCCATGACCTCAGAAGCTAAACCCTCTAAGCAAAAGCCATACACATATAATGATAATATGCGGCCAAGATCAAAGAAGAGATAGATCGCTTGGTTGAAGCTGGATTTATTTATGAAATCGAGCACACTGAGTGGCTATCTCCCATTGTAGTGGTGCCCAAGCAGAATGGAAAGTTACGTGTGTGCATTAACTTGAAGAAGGTTAATGCAGCCACCATTTGAGATAACTATCCGCTTCCTATCACTGAGCATCTACTAGAAAGAGTAGTAGGCAAGGAAGTGTACAACTTCCTTGATGGATTTTCGGGCTACAATCAGGTAGCCATTGGCCCAGAAGATCAGTATAAGACGGCTTTTGCCATAGAGTGGGGCATATTTGCTTTTCGAGTAATGCCATTTGGGCTTGCCAATGCACTTGCAACCTTCCAGAGGCTGATGTGTCATGTATTTAAAGAAGTTCTTAGGAAGAATTTAGAAGTCTATGTTGATGATCTCTGTGCTCATTCCAACATTAGACAGACACATATACCTGAACTCAGGCAAATCTTTGACAAATGTAGAGAATATCAAGTCTACCTGAACCCAGAAAAGTGTGTTTTCATGGTCATGCAAGGCAAGATTCTAGGACACATAGTGTCAAAGAATGGCATATCTACGGATGAGGAAAAAGTGAGAGCCATAGCAGAGCTACCAAGGCCAAAGAATGTCAAGGAAGTGCAAGCTTTCATGGGGCATTGTGGTTATTATCGACGTTTTATACACATGTATGCCATCATTGCAAAGCCTCTGTACGGAATTTTGACCAATTTTGAGTGGACTGATGAATGTGAGAATTCCTTCAATGAACTTAAACGGCGATTATGTTCAAGACCAATCTTGACTACACTAGATTGGAATAGGCTCTTTCATGTTCACGTGGATGCATCCAATTATGCTATTGGGTGTGTACTTGCACAACCCACGGGTGAAGGTAATATGGATCTTCCAATTGCCTATGCTAGTAGACAGTTGAATGCAACTGAACAAAATTATATGACCACCGAACGAGAAGGATTAGGCGTGGTATATGCGGTTAGAAATTTTAGACACTATTTGCTTGCAAATAAGATTAAGTTTTTTACTGATCATCAGGCATTGTTGTACTTGGTAAACAAGCCATGCAATACAGATAGATTGGTGAGATGGTTCCTCTTGCTAATGGAATACGAATTTGAGGTGGTGGTGAGGAAAGGGAAGACTCATTTGAGACAAGATCATCTCTCTAGGCTCACATCTGGAGAGGCCCCACAAGGAGTATCATATGAACTTTCTAATGCTTACTTGTTTAATTTGGAAGTTGTACCTCAGTGGGCTAAAACATTAGTGCCAATATTGACATATGGGCCTAACCACCCAATCATAAACACTCAAGACAGAGAGGTAGTGAAAGCCCAAAAGTACCACATCATGGTTGGGAGTATGTACAAGAATATGCATCAAGGGATATTGGCTTGTTGTGTGGAAGAGGATGAGTATGCGAAGTGGTTGCAATTAGCACATGTAGGTGCATTAGAGCAACACTACTCGAGGCAAAGAACCCTACAGACACTAAGGAGACTCGGAGTGCATTGACCAACTATGGAAGTAGATGTCCATAAATTGTGTAAAGAATGCCCAGTCTGTCGTATTAGACCACTTGTGGAGCACGCTACACTGTACCAAGTGTCTTTACCAGATTGGAGTGAACCATTAGTAGCCTTTCTGAGGACAAAAACATTCCCTCAAGAAATGACTTTGGCTAGACAAAGGAGCTTAGAACAAGAGGCACTAGACTATGCTCTTATTGGAGATAATCTATACAAACATGGTAAAGATGGTTACCTCAGATTATGTGTCCATGAGAGTGAATATCTTAAGATCTTGGAAACTTCTCACTAAGGTGTACCAGGGGGACACTTTGGGCCAGATCGGGTGATCAAGGCAATACTATTTGCAGGACTTTGGTGGTCAACCCTTCACATGGATGCACATACCTACGTGAAGCGGTGTGATTTCTGTCAGCGAACTCATTATCCTATACGCAAGGATGAGATGCCATTGAAACCTATGATGGGTGGACGTGCATTCTCTAAGTAGGGAATAGACTTTTTTGGTCCTATTAATCCCCCAGCTAAGGGTTCACATGCTGAATATATCATTGTGGCCACAGACTACCTAACCAAGTGGGTAGAAGTAAAAGCCACAATGAAGAACGACACTCAAACGACAACTAAGTTCTTATTTGAGAATGTGTTCACAAGATACGGGCTACCAATAGAGCTAGTGAGTGATAGAGGCACTCACTTCTTGAATGAAGTCATTGAAAATCTTCTCCAAGAATTCTTGGTAGTACACAAGAAGTCTGGCCCCTATCACCCACAAGCTAATGGACAAGCCGAAAGCGCAAATAAGGTTCTATGCAATGTGCTAACCAAATTAGTGAATAATAAATGCTCTAAATGGGACAAATAGCTACACCATGCTGTTTGGGCATACAGAGTTGCCTATAAAACGGTACTCCAAGCCACACCCTTTCAGATGGTATTTGGACAAAATGCAATGCTACCATTGGACTTCTTGATACCTACATTGAAAGTAGCACAAGAGCATGGCTGGACAGACCATGAGCTCTCCTCTAGAATCTTTGACCTTGAGCGACTAGGTGAAACAAGACTAAGAGCTGCAACAAGAATTTATGCAGCCAAGAAAAGACAAAAAGCATATTTTGACGCACATGTGAAGGATAAGGGCTTAAAAGCAGGAGACCTAGTCCTAGTCTACACCTTGAAGCAACATGCACGGAAATTAGAGAAGAGAGGCTATGGACCAATGATTATCAATAGGATCTCAACGAGTGGAGCAGTTCAATTAGCTACTCTAGAAGGCAATGTTCTCCCTAGTTACATTAGCGGATGCCGAGTCAAGGTTTATCAGGAACCCCTCACAGAGGAGATGTTAGATCGACTCAATACTACAAAGAAACGTAAAGAAGAGGAAAAGTGAATTCGAGAGGAAGCATAGGTAGAAGCATTGGAACGCATCCGAAGAATGAAATTGAGAAGACAGGGTAGAGATCACGCTAGGACAGATGTCTATGTAGATCCAGGATATCATATGGCTATGTGCAAAGTCTCAGGTGAAAGTTTCAATAGAATAATTGATCGACGTCCTTTTGTAACCTTAGAGATAGGACAGGGAAATAGTGCAAGAATCGTACGAGCCTTGGTTGATTCAGGTGCAGCCACTAGTGCTGTTAAACTTTCTTACTATCGAGAATTGAACTTAAGCGTCAATCCTATAGAGGCATACCTTATAGTATTGGGAGGTGTGGAAACCTCTTGCATGGCCGAGCTGCACCTTCCCCTCTACATTCAAGATACTATCATGACAGTTAAGGTACTAGTGTGTCAAGATGAGGACCTCACTAAGCCTCTTATCTTGGGTCAAGACTGGATCTATGATCATGCAGTCAACCTAAACCTAAGAAGTGGACTTCTTCAGGTCTGGGTAAATCAGAACCGCATTACACTTGAGTTAGAAAAATGAAGCACTCAAGGAACTAGGAAAGGCACAAACTCCTGGTCCTTCCAAGAGTACACATGAAGATGACAATGCTATTCTTGTCCAAAACTATGTGATGTAGAAGGATGTTTTTCTCAACAAAGAAGTCAAGGAGACGACGGAACTCCCTTCTTTTCCAAAGGTGATCAAGACATGGCATCCGAAGGAGTACAGAATGCAAAGGAATCCGGTGGCATATGCTCGAAGCCAAAAGAAAGTACAAAGCATAGTGTTTCAGTCACCAAAACAAGTGTGGGTGCGGAAAGGCGATTTTTTTATTAAGAAATGGTTGGCTAAGCCCCTACCAGTGGCCACTCAGTGCAAAATAAAGGAACTAGTGTTACCTACTGCCTCCATAGATGAGTTCATCAATACAGCCACCCGCTTGGAGCAGATAAGGTACCAATATGGAGCAACTTCTTCCCAACCAACATATGCTACAGAAATGGAGGATCTGGTCATCCAGCTAAGGAGGGAGCTGGAGGGCTTGAAAAGAAATAAGCCCTATAAAGAGGAGGAGATTGTTGTGGCTCAGTTGAGAAGGGAGATTGAAGCACTCAAGCTCCAAAAGGAAGAGAAGGCCCAAGCAGAGGAATTGGCTCAGCTGCGACAGGAGTTGCAGGAGCTCAAAGGAGGTGGCATCAAGAGTGGACTTTGGTGTTCCATGTGCAACAAACAAGGACATATAGTAAGTGAGTGTCCTCTGTTAAGTATAACTTGCCAATTATGCAGGAAAGTTGGCCATGAGGCCCATGAATGCCAATCAAGGGGAATGCCTGCAACAACATACTGGACACAAGGAGGACCCCCAACTGCCACAAATGTGATGGCTGCTGCACCGAACCACGGTAACAACTATAATTCCAGACAAAGGAGTAATTTTGGAAATGGACCTAGGAGGCCAATCATCTGCTTTAGATGTGGAGAATGCGGGCACTATCAAAGTAGGTGCACCCTACCAGAGAATGCCCCTCCTTGCATTCTGTGCACAAGGAAGAAAAGTGTGATCTAGTTAATGAGCCATCTCCATCTACCAGGATGGTGCAATTAGAAGAAATAGAATCTTTGACTGTGCAGACAAGAAGCAAAGGGAAGGCTCTAGCAGACATAGGACAAGAACCAAAGATTAAAAAAGGAAATCAAAATAGCGAAACATCTGAATATAAAGGCAACACAGGTGCAAATTCAAGTCAGAAAGGAGATCTCATATGCACCAGTGATGCCATTGGGCATGCCTTCAAAAGGGCTCAGGATGAGTTTGACAAGTCTAATGGAGCCCATGCTCTCAAGGAATCAGAGGCTTCAAAACTACTCAAGTCCATGAAAAAGGAGGTTAGTATTTTTTATTTGATAAAGATGGATGGGAGATTCAGGTCAGAGCTATTGCAGATAATTGATGAAGCTTCCACCACAAGTTTGGTGGCAAAGATTGTTGTTTTACATAAAGGAAAAATTGTAGGGGAAGCACCCCTTACAGATTATAAAAGTCCTCGGCTGACAGTATCTATCAAGGGTCATGAATTTCAAGGAGTTATTGTGGATGGTGGTTCTGGCATTAACTTGATGCCTGAACATACAATCGAAAGGATTGGACTCCACCCTTCAGGGCCTGCATATTTCACTGTTACTTTGGCAGATCAGAGCAAAGTAAGACCCTTGGGTGTGATCCCAAAAGTCCCACTTGAAGTACAAGGTAATTTATTCATTCTGGATTTTGTGGTTTTAAGATTGCCCAAGGTCGAAGGAGGATTTCCCCTCTTAATTGGACGACCATGGCTGAGGCATGCAAGTGTCATTCATGATTGGGGTAAGGATACTATGTGGGTACAAAAGAAAGGGCAAGAGCTGACACAGATTCATTTAGAAGAAGGCCCAGATAATCAAGGAAACACTAGCATGATGCAAACAGTTGGCATATACATGGAACCAGAATCAGAGGATCAACCCAAAATAGATTTCGAGGAAGAAGAGGATATTCTAAATTGGCTCCAAGCAGACAACTGAAGGTTATGATGAAGATAAGGAAAAAATCCAGGTTGATGGATTGGGAGAGCCCATTACAGACCACAGAAGGGGCAGGAAGACACCCCTCAAATGCAATTTGGAGGAGGATATGATAACCACAGAAAATGAAATTAATAAAGCTAAAGGCAAGGTAAAAGATTCTAGTGAAGAGTGTTCCTTTCCAATTCAAGAAATACCTGCAGGATGGGTGCAGGACAAGGAAGAACACATTGAAATCCAAAACACCCATGCTTACGAAGCAATGCAAGAAAAGCTAGAAGACAAAGACAAGGAAGGAGATGAGCAGGAAGATGCTTTGGTAGAGAGAAATCCTGTCAAAGAAATACAATTAGACACTCTGTTGACCTAAGCACCAACTTAGGGACTTGCGGAGAAAGAGACTATACCTCAATCCCCTCTCAAGTGCATATAGTGGGGATACACGCTTTTAATTATCAATCCAAAGAGTATACAAACCTAGCCGAGTGTATGAGGACATGCAATTATGTGATGATCAATGCAAATGAACTACTCAAAGAGTGTAAACAAGGCAAAGACTGATCCAAACAAGCTTCAACTGTTGGTCGTGGCGAAACGATACTTGGTGCAGCAACCGTCAGTATTTTGGACTTTTCTCCCAGCTCCAAACTCCAAATATAACAAATAGTATATGCCTTTCGAAGCTCTTGAGAAGACGCATCCAATGGCAGTGGTTTCACGCAATTCTAACACTCCTATGTCAAGTTATGAGCAAAATACTGAGTCATGGGAAATCTTTCCTACACTTCAGCACTTCCTACACTCCGTATACACCTTATCAACAACAAAAGAACACTTTCATGGATAGTACACACTTCCTAACACCCTTTCCAAGCAATACACATGCATACAAGCTCACCAAGAAGAAGATAAGAAGTGAAGAAGACACAAATTCGAAAATCTGAGCTCTCTATTCTCACAATGGCAAAAAGTCTTTACAATGAGTCAGATTTTGACTTATATACTAGTGCCCTAAAATTGGTTCTTTCACACAAGAGAACGGCACTTTATTCACTAAAAGCTAATTTCCTACTATTTTACATGGGTAAGCTTCTATTCTTCTGTGGGGATGCATCTAGAGGACTCCTCTAGTGCCTTTACAAAGGAAATTATGTTACAAGAATGACTATAATACAAAAATGTGATGTCCAAATCGGAAAAATTTTGGGGCCCGTCTTTTTCTCTGCTTTGTGCTCTTTTTAGCTCTGCAACACTCTCCCCTTCTTCGTCTCTGTCGTCCCTTGACAGGCTTTCCTTCTTGTCTTCAGTTGACTGCACGCAACCAGTGGTCGAACAAGCAATAAGGACAGTTAGACAATTGGGTATCTTATCCGATGATTGTCCTTTGCTTGATAATTCGGGTTGCCACGCACGCCACCAGTGGTAGAAGCAACGATAAGGACTGTTAGAGAATTTGTTATTTTGTCCGATTTAAGTCCTTTGCTTCTGATACCCTGATTTGTCCTGGTTGCAAACATGTGACCCCGTTGTATTGCTTTGAGCCTGTTTACTTTCTTCCATCGTGTAGGACCTGGATGATTCGCGTTGTTGCATGATGCGTGCCCCTGCGGGGCTCTGTGCAGAGATGGGTGTTGCACCCCTGCGGGGCTTCTTGCAGAGATGTATCTTCAAATATTATCATTTAGTGAAGCTTCTTTCGTTGTCTTCTTCTTTTCTTCTTCTTGCTTGTTTCTCCTTCATCACTGCCCCCCTCCTTGACTCTGTCGTCCCCGATAGGCTTTGCTAAGCGGCGGGCATATGTCCTATATACTTGTTGCTCTGTATCATTTAGCAGATTGGCTTCACGTATCATGACCTGTTTCCATTGTTCAGCTTTTACTCCATCATTGGGGGGCTGTCTGTGATCTGCGAAGAAGCTTAATTCATATGCCACGAGTCTGGCATTTACGTTGGATGACATCTTCAAAAAGATATCTGAATCTATTTCAAAAAATCCTGTAAAAAACGCTTCTTCAAATGTCTGCATATATGGACTTGGCAAGAACATAAGCCTGGAGTAATAAGCGATTATAGTTGGTCTGCTTGGCATCACTGATAGATCAAAAATAAGTATGTCTGTGCCCTGATTAATTCCAATAAAATTCAAAAAGGTGTATGCCGCATGTTTGAAAACCTTCAGTATAGTGAGTAGCATACTAAGTATTTTATTTGTCATTTTGACAGCTAAATCTGGTACTGTCGCATAATTTTGTAGCCAAAATTCTATGGTCTTGACCATATAATCCTCCGTTGGCAAATAGTTATGTGGAGGGCTTGGAAGTAGCGGATAATTCAGCCACTGATTATTTATTGTACCATTTCTTTGCATGTCCAAAAATGCTCTAGCTTCTCTTCTACGAGGTATAGGACAAAATGTAGGGTTTACCTGCAGGAAATATGGAGCAGCTTGCCAGTGTATCCTTAGTGTCGGATGTTTCTCCAAAAACTTTCTTCTCCAAACTGGCTGTGCGGCTTCAAATTCTGCTTGAGTGAAATTGAATGTGTCATTCTTGAAGTTGAGCTGCTCATCAGGGCTCGTTTTTGTGATCTTCTTGATATATTGACGTGTTTTCTCTTTCAGTAATCCGTATGGGATATTGAAAGGCTTCATAAGCGTCTCTAAGTCTTTTCCTTTGATCTTTGCTTCTTTCATGACTTTAATAACTTCATTTTCAAAATTTTCCGTCAATCAGGACACCACTAGTGCCCGTTCCTTCTGACTGATTTCTGCAGTGTATGGCATCGGATGATCATCATGTAGATCCGCCATCTGCTCGTGTATTGGAGAAATATGAGTCGGGGAGATAGAGGGCTTACCTCTATCTCGTCAGTAGGATGTTCCTTTGTCGGCTCTACTGGTGTCCCGATCGGTGCTGTCTCTTTTATTTGAGTCTTTAATTGTTCTATGCGTTCATCCTTCTCTTTTATTTCTTGCAGGGCTGCCCTGAGTGCGTCTTTGGCCGCAAGCAGTTCATTGCCGATTTCAGCTATATTATCCATGTTTTCGCTGTAGCTTGCTGCAATTTTTCCGTGTGCTATATTCAACTGCTTTATTAGTTCACTTATTTCTTGACTGTGCTTTCGTTCTGATTCTTCTCTCACTGCACTTTCTTGTCTCAGCAATTCTGCATATTGTGCGATCTGATCTCTTAATTCTTTTTCTTTTGTGTCTGAGGATTCCTGTTGCTCGATTGGTTGGTCATATAACAATGACTTCATTAATTCTTTGTTCCTACTCCGCAAGGTGTCATTCTCTTCCATGTATAGTTTTAGCTGTTTTTCAAGCAAAGTACTTCTAGCTCTCATTCTATCTTTGTCAGCTTCGCTTGCTTGATGTATTCTTTGTAAATCTTTGAGCTGTGCTTGGAGTTGGTGATGCTGATTTGTTAACATGTCATACTGATTTTTTACCTCGAGCAACTCTGAGCTTTTGGTGGCTATGTCTTTTTGTGCTTGAATTAGTTGTGCCGACAACTGTTCACCCATAATTTGAAACCGATTCTTTTCCCTCATGGCTTTGTCATAGTCTGCATCAATTTCTGTCATTTGTTGTTGTGTGTCCATGGCTGTTTGAATCATTTGCTTTACCACAGGTTTCAACTGTGCCACATCAACATTCAACCATGTTTTAGGGATACTTGGTGCTTCGCTTGTTGTCACGTCTTTTCCTTGAGCTATATGTAAAGTGGTATCATGGGGCTGCCTAATCTGAAGCTGGATGCTGGGCTCAGCCTCCATGTGTTCAATGTTTCCTTGAGGCGTGTCATCCGGCACCTCAATCACTACATGTTCTTTGTTTTGTAGTAGCTCCGAATCCACATTCACTGGAGTTTGTGGTTCCTCTTTGATAGGAATTCTTACATGTGTACTGGTTACTGGAGCTTCTTTGATGCTAATCTTGGTAGTATCATTTATTTGAATCACATGTTCAGATTCACTGGTCTTCTCGATCGTCTTTTCCTTCTGTTGGTGGTTATCGGGTGTGACTTCAATTTGATTGAGCTCTGTCCATTCTTCTTCTGGAGTTTCTGTTCTTATGTCAGTGTCTAAAGTATCCTTTTCAGGACTTGATTCTTCATTCAATCTTGAATCTTCTAAACCCAATTCTTTGTACCGCACGTTTTGTGCTGACGTCTTTTCTTTACTTCTTTGCAGTTGCTCTTGACTAGCTTGTCTATATTGATGACCTTGGACGTTGAGATTCACTTGCCCTTGCAGGTACTGATGTGTTTCTTCAAGGGCAGCAGATAAATCTCTTTCTGTAATCGGCATTTGGACTACCGGTATTGTTGGCAATATATGAGTCCTTTTTGACTGGGGCGTAGCCTGAACTTCTTCTTCCCGTAATCGCTTCGTTCCCCTCATTGGTTTGTGAGAACTAGTCCCTGCCTCTTCAGTAGCAATAGCTGCTTTCTTTTTCTTTGGAACTGTTGCGGATTTGGCATATTTAGCTAATCCTTCTGAGGTAGGCATTTCTCGTAAGCAGTTTTTCATGTTAAGAGCTTCATAGATGAGTAATGTCAAAGCAGAGCTTCCATTCAACAACTTCTTCTGACCCCATCTCTTCTTGGCTTCAAATAACCTTTCTTGTATATAAGGAGTCAAATTCACTTGATTGCCCACTTGTCTCATTGCGTGTGATAAGAGTTGTACCACAATCTTTTGAGGAGCAGTGTATCTGTTCATGCTTGGAAAACAGAAGTGTTGGTGTACTAGACGTACGGCATCTTCAATATCTATTCTGTTGGTCTCTACAAAAGATCGTTTCTTCGGGTCATGACATTCTTCTTTTACATTGGTAATCCCCTGTTGACTCCAGCCGAATGCCTTGTTAATCAATTCATGAGTGAATTGGATTGTTTGCCATGCACCAACTTTGTCCAACACTCGTGCTTCAGGAACTCCTATTTTTGTAGTGGCAGGCTGTAGTGTATTCATCACTTGGGTGCACCTCTGAAAATCTGGTAGATAAATTGGGATTCTTAGAAAAGTATCAATTCCTGCTTGTGTCCATATGTCCATTATGCTTGGTAGTCCATGTACAATAGTCTTGAAATCTTGAGACATAATCGGAAAGTAATGATCCTTGTCCATGATCTTGATAGTTGCCATGAAAAGCATTTCTGATGCCGGTTGGTCATCCAGAAACCAATGGCCTCTCACTTTGGTAATTGATTCCAAAGGAAGAAGTTGCACCTCTTCCTGTTGTGTAGTCTCTGAATCAGGGGATGCCATCTGCACTCAAAATGGAGTTTGAGTTAGTGGCCATATAGCATCAGACATTCTCCTTCATTTGTCTTTCATTAGATCGATATTGCTCCGAGTGAATGGTGTAGTCTCTTTCCCGTGGGTGTGAGAAAGGTAATACCTGGATTTTCTGTGATTTTTACAGTTTTATTTTTTCGTCTGAAAGAAAAACAGAAAAGGTAAGTTTATAGCCGAAGCGTTGGTTAGATTTCTAGTCATTTTCGTTAGTATATGTACAAGTGCTCTCCTATTTCCCTTGAGGAAAATGTGCTTTACTATACCGAAATAGAAGAAAGATGTGCCGAATGCTCTGCCTTGAAATGTGGCCCTATCGTGCATACTTTGGGTCCTAATAGTTCTGCATGTGTGCAACTGGATGTTGTCGAACTATGGGTACAATTTGTGGGATCCTTCGGCACCCAAATCTGCTTCCTTCTATTGGGATGTATTTCCTTCTGGACCTTCTTGATAATTGTGATTCTTCCCTTATAGTGCGTTTGCTCTATCTGCTCTTGGAATTTCGATCTTCCTTGTGTTGCAGCTGCAGACTCCTTCTTTCTCCAATAGATCCTCTTTCTTGGCTGTTGTGCCTGTGGACCATGTTGATGGTGATTGCCCTTATGAGGATGTTCAATCGTCTTTGGAGTACATGACTTTGGGATCCATATTTGTGTTCGATCCGGTTGAGCGGTTATCACTTTCTTTGGAATCCATATGCTAGTGAGTCGTGGTTGACTGTAGTGCTCAAAATGCTTTGTCTTCTTATTCGATTGGATACGCTGATGTCGAAGACTTTTCTGTTGTTGAAGATATGCCTTCTTTTGATCCTTCCTTATCCAAGCTAGTGTAGAATGTGAAATAGGGTATACTCTCATAGGTGTAGACGTCAATTCTTTCAAAGGAATATTCTCTCTTGTGCATGGTGTGTCATTGGGCTTGATTTCAGGTTCATGTGCACTCTTGTGACTCTCTATACTCCAAGATGGAATGCACATAGAACTCACGGTATTCTCACAAGAAGTACTTGAGGAGGGAACTTCTATAGTGCTATTGGGTATGCACTCATGACTTTGGTCATTGGGCTGGATTTTTGGCTCTACGCTCAAGGATTTGATTGGTCGTTCATCTAGCACACCGTATACTTCTCGATTTCCTATCCTTGTTGAGACGTATCCTAAAGCCAATTGAATGGTTACCTCATATTCATAGATCCAATCTTGACCTAATACTACCTCTTCAAGTAAATCTTGATCCTGACACACTAAGAGTCTCTGCTCCATAGTGTTGTTTCCCATATGTAAAGGTAAGGTTATCTCACCTATACATTGAGTAATCGTTCCTCCTATTCCTATCAACTGTGCCTTTGATGGGCGTAACTCCTCTTTGAGTTTCTGAGACAAAGCAAATCTGATGCAGCTTATGGCTGCTCCTGTGTCTATGAGAGCATCCACTAAGTGGTACTCCTTTCGTCCTGCTCCCAAATTTAAGTATGGTTGTCTTCTTTGTTGCCCTGAGTTCTCAGTGGCTCTAAAGCTAGCCATTGGGATGAGTTCTTCTCCTAGTCTATATCTCTCATCTCTGTCTCTCATCCACTCTTTTCGTCTCTTAATTCGTTCTAGGGCTTCCTGTCTCGCTTCTTCTCGTATCCTTTCCTCCTCAATGCGTCTATTTTTGCCTTTGATTAATCGAGACATGGTTTGTTCGGTCAATGGTTCTAGGTATTTTTTTACTCGACATCCGCTGATGTAGTTTGGTAATACGTCTCCATCTATGGTCGCTAAGTTGATGGCTCCACTTGTTGATATGCGATTAATGATCAATGGGCCATATCCTCTCTTTTGCAGCTTCTTAGCATGTTGCTTCAAGGTATATACCAAAACTAAATCTCCTTCCTTCAAATTTTTGTCCTTTATGTGAGCATCAAAATATGCTTTCTGTCGTCGTTTAGCAGCATAAATGCCTGCTACAGCTTGTAACCTAGTTTCGTGAAGCTTCTCTATTTGATCCAATTGAGCTGATAGTTCGTGTCCCGTCCACTCGTAAGTTGTTGCTACTCTGAGAGTGGGAATTAAGAAATCAATTGGCAAAATAGCATTCTGTCCATAGACTAAGTTAAAAGGAGTAGTGCCTATGGCGGTTTTGTAAGCTACTCGAAAGGCCCATAAAGCATGGTGTAATTGCTTGTCCCAATCTGATCTACCATTATTAACAATTTTTGTAAGAACAGTGCACAAAATTTTATTCGAACTTTCCGCTTGTCCATTGGCTTGTGGGTGATAGGGAGCTGATTTCTTATGAATTACTAAGAATTCATTCAATAGGGATTCTATCACTTCATTCACAAAGTGCATACCTCTATCACTCACAATTTCTATTGGTAATCCAAATCTAGTGAAGACATTCTCAAAGAGAAACTTGGCAGTAGTTCTCGCGTCATTTTTCTTGGTTGCTTTGGCTTCAACCCATTTGGTTAGATAGTCCGTGGCTACAATTATATACTTGGCATGGGAACCTTTCGCTGGTGGGCTAATCGGTCCTATGAAATCTATTCCCCATTTCGTGAAAGCTCTTGCACTCATCATGGGTGTAAGTGGCATCAACCCATTTGGTTAGATAGTCCGTGGCTACAATTATATACTTGGCATGGGAACCTTTCGCTGGTGGGCTAATCGGTCCTATGAAATCTATTCCCCATTTCGTGAAAGCTCTTGCACTCATCATGGGTGTAAGTGGCATCTCATCTCTTCTAATTGGATATTTTGTTCGTTGACACGTATCGCATCGTTGCACGTATGTTATGGCATCTTGATGTAGAGTTGGCCACCACATTCCTGCAAAGAGGATCATTTTTGCAGTTTTGTCTACAGAGAAGTGCCCTCCTACAGCTCCTGTATGTGCCATTTCTAAGACAGAAAGATATTCGTCTTCATGAATACACATTCGTAATTGGTTATCTCTCCCTCGTTTGAAAAGTTGTTTTCCTATAATGGCATAATCCTTACTTTGTTCTACAAGTGTGCGTTTCCTTGCTGAAGTGGCTCCTTCTGGGTATTCTTGGGTTTTTATGAACTTTACCAGAGGCATACTCCACCTCGGTGCTATTGTGGAATAGCATAGAGTTGAGTTCTCTTCTGGATTGCGTTCTTGGCAAATTTGGCAAGCTGACACATAATTATGTGCGTCTCTCTGCATGGTTGGCCAATATATGCCTAACCTCTTTAGGGTTTGCCATGTTCCATTTGCATTCAAATGAGTTTTCCACTGATTTACATGTGCTTTCTTAAGCCACATTTCCTGTTCCTCTTCTTCCACGCATCTCATGAGTAATCCACTTGAATCTTGGTGATACAAACTTCCCGCAATGATATGAAGGTTTTTAGTCTTCCAAAGATCCTGGGTTTGGTTTGGTGTAATCCCATCTTTAGGTCCATGTGTGAGTATAGGGATCAACTTTTCTGCCCATTGGGGACATACTTCTAGATTGAACAGATATGTATCAGGCAGATCATCAGGTACTCCTATAGGTGGTTCTCCATGGGTCACTCTTGATAAATGATCTGCTCTTATGTGGGTATTTCCTTTCTTGACTGCTACCTCAAAATCAAATTCCATCAGCAATAAGGACCATCGTACTAATCTTCCTGTATTGCAAGGTTTGTTGACTAGGTACAATAGGGCTTGATGATCAATGAAGAATTTGAATTTGTTGGCTAATAGGTAGTGTCTAAACTTTTTGACTGCGTACACCATCCCTAGGCCTTCTCTCTCCGTGGTGGTATAATTACGTTATGCTTGATTCAATTGTCTACTGGCATAGGCTATGGGGTGGTCTAGTTTTCCTGTATCTGCAGGTTGAGCTAGGATGCAACCAATGGCAAACTTGGAAGCATCCACATGAATGTGAAATGGCTTATTCCAGTTAGGCACCCTAAGGATAGGTGCTGAACTCAATCGATTCTTTAATTCCGTAAAAGCTTTCTCACATTCTTCAGTCCAATGAAATTGTGTTACTAATGCATAAAGAGGTCTAGCAATTATGGCATACATATGTATAAATCTCCGGTAGTATCCACAATGTCCCATAAATGCTTGAACTTCTTTAGCAGTCTTTGGTCTTGGTAAATCCAGAATTACTTTGATTTTGTCTTCATCACTTGAAATTCCATTCTTAGAGACGATATGTCCTAAGATTTTTCCTTGTCTAACCATGAATACACATTTTTCTGGATTGAGGCATACTTGATATTGTCGACATTTAGCAAAAATCTTTTCCAACTCAGGGATGTGATCTGATCGTATAGTAGAATACGTACAAAGATCGTCCACGTATACCTCCATGCTTTTTCTCAGGAATTCCTTGAACACATGGCACATCAATCTTTGGAAGGTAGCTGGGGCATTCGTTAAGCCAAAAGGCATGACTCTAAAGGCGTACACTCCCCATTCAGTTGCGAAGGCAGTTTTATGTTGGTCCTCAGGAGCAATGGCTACCTGATTATACCCTGAAAAGCCATCCAGGAAGCTATAGACTTCCTTCCCTGCTACCCTTTCTAAAAGATGGTCTGTGATTGGTAATGGGTAACTATCTCTTATGGTCGCGGTATTTACTTTCTTTAGATTGATACACACTCTCAACTTTCCGTTCTTCTTCGGTACAACCACCAAAGGTGACACCCATTCCGTGTGCTCAATCTCGTATATGAATCCAGCATCTAACAATTTGTCTATCTCTTCCTTTATCTTTGCTGAATACACATCATTGTAAGTGTATGGTCTTTGTTTGGAAGGTTTGGCTTCGGATGTCATGGGGATTCTATGGGCACATATAGATGGGTCGACTCCTTTCAAATCTTTATACGTCCAAGCAAAGACATCCCGATATTCCCTGATGAGGCGTATTAACTCTTGTTCTTCCTCCATTGAGACATCCTGTCCTATGAAAGTACATTGTTCTTCTCCTTCTTCCAACGTGACTACTATCTTCTTGGTTTGTTCTTTGTTGTCATAAGCTATTCTTGGCTGCGCCTCCCTTTTAGGCATTTGAATAACAATTCTTCTCTCTTCTACTTCATATTTTTTGAAGTGAACTGGCACTTCAAATTGTTCTTGTGGCTTGTTTTCTTCATTCTCTGGCTCTTGATCTAACTCCAACTCTTCTTCCTTTGTGGGTTCCTGGTTGTTTTCATTAGCGATGATGCTTATGTTTTGGACTTCATCCTCAGGTTCCATGGGTTCTGGCTCCATTTCAATGCTCTCGTAGTCCTCCTTCCATTCTTTCTCTATCACTTCTCCCTCTTCAGCCTCCTGAAGAACTACTACATAGAGACTAACATCGTATCCTTCCTCATCAATGCATTCATTCATAGTTATCACTTCTTCATTCACGCATACGTCGAGGGTCGCTAAAATCTCCATCCATCCATGAGGTTCGAACTCTTCGTCTAAAAAGACTTGAGGCATGTAAGCTGGATCTTGTACGGACCTAGCTACACCTTGCCCTTGCTGCCATCCCTTTCTCCTATCCTCTTCTTTCCTTGCAGCTTGGCATATCCATAAATGCGTGTCTTCGTTCATCCAAGATTGGTCACTAGAACCTATACTATGAACAGATTGATTGTCCTCCTCCTTATGAATTTGATTCCATTGCAGAGGTGGAACATCTTGATAAGCATATGTGTGGAGGTTTATTCTAGTTGTGGTTCCTTCATGTTGTAGGTATATGGCATCTTTTCCCCAATCTTGCACTACCTTTAGCTGTCTCATGAAAGGTCTTCCAAGGATCATTTCATAATTGCTTGGCCTTTCGAAGTGACTATTGCTAAAGTGTGTTCAAATTCAACTCCGCATGTGGTGAATACTACACGTTCCAATAAACCTAAGGGTCTTTTTGTGTGTCCGTCAGCCATTTGTATTTTCATACGGGTTGGTCTTAAAGCTGGTTTTCCCCATTTCTCCCAAATTTCTTTGGTAGCAATGCCAACACCGGCTCCAGAATCTAGAATGGCTTTGGTAGTGTAACCCTTATAAGTAATTGGAAGGCAGGTATTTCCTTCATCTCCCTCGCTAAAGTCTCCTACCTTATCCACTGGAATTCTTACTGTGCTTACTTCATCTGCATTCTCTTTCTTTTCCTCCTTGACTTCCCATTGATTGATTAATTTTTCTTTCAACTGTGGTTTTACCTTCAATAACTCCTCGAATGTTAGGGTACAAGGGATCTTTACCTCTCTAAGGCGTTGTATGATTTCCCATGTTTGAACTGATGGATTCGGTTCTCGTTTCCTCATTGAGGGAATGCGATACAATTCCGAACTGTGTTCATACTCCCCTGTGTAATTTGGTAGTTCGTCTACCTCTTCCTCTCCTTGGTTACTTGGATCCATTGGTAAAATTTCCTCTGAATTTAATTCAGGTATTGAGCCCTCTATTTCATTTTCTGCCTTTAATTCTTCAAATGGTGGTTCAATTCCCTCCACTTTTTTCCATCTGTCTTCTTGGACTCTTGCCCATAGATCCTTGGGCCATTCCCCTTCTACTTCGGGGACAACGGATCCTTCCCTTCTCTCTATACCACATTCGTGATTTGGTATTTTACCTGCTTCAGGCTTTTCCTGATCATGAGTGATTACACACTCTTGGAATTCTCTTTCAAAAATTCGGGTATTGGGTAAAGGCGATGCCGGTTTTTCTAAGGTCTGTTGCGCAACTTCTATCAATTTCTTGCAGATCTCCAACCTTTCTTTTTCTAAGTCGCCTCTTGGATATTCTTTCTCATGTTGTTCTATGGTTGGTCCTGCTCGTATTCGTGCATTGTATGCCTGAATCCACATGGCTAATTCTCCAGGCATAGGATCTGCTAACACTGATCCTTCCTCTTCTTTTTTCTGCTTTTCATTTTTATTTTCTCCTTCGTTTTTCTGTTCTGGGTTTTGCTTGCTCTTCTCATTTTCCTTTTTCCTCAGTAACTTCTTTTCTTTTATTCTGTCTCTACGGTTTCTCCATCTTTGTGTTCTCTTACTTACCACACTTTTCTCAGGCTCTACCGAGTCTTCAACTCTCAGTGGTGTGGGTGTATTCATCTCTAGGTCACTTTGATTGTGTTCTTTTGGTTTTTCTGGGGTCACTCTAGCTTTGGCTCTTGTTATCGCCTTCAGTGGTACAGTATATTCCTTATCGCTCCCTGATGATTCGATTACTTCTATCACATTGATTTGCACGTTGGATGTGACCTTGTTGGGATTCTTAGGGCAATCTCTGACGAGATGTTCCTTACCACAATCGCTACAGTAGCCTTCCCAAATTCGTTGTGGTGGTGGTGGGTTTGGTAATGTACATTCTCTGATATAGTGGTCACCTCCACATCTGTAACATGGTCCTCTGGGTACACGCGGTCTATTCATTGGTCGAGGTGGCATGGTTGCTCTAGGAGCCGTGTACATTACTTGGACATAATCCTGCTCGTATCCGTATGAACTATCCGGTACTTCCATGTCATAGGCATATGGGTCGTACAGTTGTCCATTCTCTATCATAGAGCTTTCATAATTAGGACATATTCCTTGGCTATGATTGTAAGATAAGTCATATGGTTCATTGCTAGCCAAAGGTGTGGCTGGGACTAAAGCTCTCTCTAGATTTTCTTCAGGTTGAGCAATCTTGGCCGGGACAACGTTCTGAGGATGGGGTGGTTGTTGTCCTAGTACAGGTTGTGGTTGGGTGTGTCCTTGATATGCGTATGGTCGTGGCACTGGTGCCTGTGGCTGATAAGTGGGATATCTAAAGGCTTCACCTCCTTGATCTCTTTGGGGATATCCATAAGGTCTCGCATAAGGCTGGGTGGTTCTGGTTTGCCTATTGTAAGGGCAATTCTCTGTGCTATGGTTTGTATACCTTTGCTCTATACTGCAATATTGTAGAGGTCCGGGGACAGAGGGTCTATGATGAGCATAGGCAGGTGGTGGGACTACGCCCCTAGTACACAAATGAGAAGGATGATCACCTCCGCACTGCATACATCTTCTAAGCATAGGCAGTCTCATAGGATTAGTGGGATAATTCCTCTGTCCTTGAACGTTCAGTTTTTTTGCTACTAAATCTGCTATTTCCTCCACATTGTTTTTAGGGTTTGATGTGCTACTGGCTGACTCTTCGCTTTTCAAACTACCTTGAGGTATTTTCAAATCTTCTGCTAGGTTGTCCTCTAGGTCTATACATTCCTTCATACACTCTTGCAAAGTTTGAACCCTCTTTACATACACTAATGACCTCAAAGTTCCGTTCAACAATCCTTCCAAAAATAATGACACCATTTTATTTTGGGTAGGCCTCTCCTCTACGAGGCATCTATCCACATACTGCTTGAATCTTCTTGCAGCCAATCTCACTGATTCGGTGGGGGCTTGCTTGAAGCTATGTATCAAAGAAGATGAGTTGTTTTTGATTCCTGACTTAGTGAATTCTTCAATCATTTCTTGGTAGAACTTGTTCCATATTTTGAAAATCATTAGGATCCAATGGTTGAAACCATGCTAGCGCAGTGTCTGTCAATGTGAGACCAAAGGACTCATATTGGATCAAGAAGTCTTCTACCTGTTCGGCTCTGATTACTTGTTTGAATTCAGCTATGTGATTGTAGGGTTCACTAGAGCCATCATAGTGATTTCTCATGCATTTAGCAACCTGAATTGGCCTTAATCTCCTTCCTGCTTCAGGTGGTCTAGGCATCATTGGAAAAATTGGTCTTCCTATTGGTATGCCTGGTCCTCTTGCCACTGGTGGTCTGACAGGAGTATGAATTCCATGTCTTGGGTCAATAATTGGTTGAGGTCGGTAATTAGGGTTATTTGCAGGCATTGCAAACTGCACATGTGGTCTGACTGGGATCTGGGTTTGTTGTGTTTGTTGTGTTTGTCCCGACTGTTGATATGAATCATTATGGGATGTTCCAAGTGGGTTTCGTGAAGTAGTGGCTTGGTCCCTAGGGGGAAACACTGGGATATTCTGATATTTCAACTCAGCTCTTTCTAATTCTGTTAATGGCCAATATCTTCTCTGATTCTTATCCAAATATGTGATGATGGTGGGGAACTCAGGATCTTGTAACTCATAGATGGTAATTGGATTAGGAGCAGCTTCCCATATAGAGGAATGGGCTCTAAGCAGATGCTCCATCCCATTGATCAAATATACATCTATTAGAGTGTCATCCTGGGGAATCAGGTCTCCTCTCCAGATTTTAGTAACCGTAGATCTCCCTCTAGGAGTAGTTACTTGCTCTTCGTTTCCACCTCCATTTAAGCTTGAAGCATTATTTTCTTCACCATGTTCATTAATGTTTTCCGGGTGTTCTGTGACAACGTATTGGATGTCTCTCTTGTCCATGTAAAAACCTCCTACGTACTTGACTGCTGGTCTAGGCACTATGTAAGCCTCTGAAGCCTTCTTCAGTCTGGCCACTGATCTGTTTAGACCATCCAAATAAATAGGGACCTCATGTTGATTGGTGTTCACATACTCCAACGAGGTCTTGTACTCTCCCTCAATGATTGACATCATGCCAATCATAGGCATTGTGTTCTGCATATCCTCAGAAGCCATGGGAATTTCTTCCTCTGACTCACTGGAGGTTTCAGAATAATGCGAACGGCTACTTGGCTCGGCTACACTCCCTACAGAAGAGATTACACTTCTCCGACTTCCTAGGGTTCTTCCGGATCTCAGGTTCATCCACTTAAGAGCTCTGATCAGACCTTGTCAACCTCTAACCTCTAGAATTCTAAACTATAGCTTAGGAGTCTAGAGAAATTTGGCTGGAAAATGACTGAAAAAGAACTTTTTCCTTGGTCACGATACTTGACCTCCAAAATATACGATACACGATCTCTAGCTCCCAACGATCTCTGAAAAACGATCTCTGGTTCTAAACGATCTTTGGACAAAACGATCTCTCGCAGACGATACACGATCTGTCAACCAGACGATACACGATCTATGTCAGAAACGATCTACGATCAACGATACTTGGACAAGTATCGCGACCGGTATGAAACGATATACGATCTCTCACCGCAGCGATACACAATCTCTAGGTCAAAACGATATGCGACCTCTAGGGGAAACGATAAGCGACCTTAGGCAAGTATCGCGATCTCTGGTCCAAGCGATACACGATACACGACCTATCGACCGAACGATACACGATACTTGGGGCCACGCGATACATGATCTTTCAATGAACGATACTCGACGTCTGGACAGAAAACGACCTCTGAGTAAACGACCTATGATCAAGCGATCTCTCAAAAATCGATCGTTGAAAAAATGATCTCTTAATCACAACCGATACACGATCTCCCGATCTAAACGATCTCTGGGGCTTGAAACGATCTCTCGAAGCCGATCTCTCGAGAGCGATCGCGATCGCTAAGAAACGATCTCTGGGGAATATCGCGATACTCAACCACAGGAGTCCACGATACTTGACAAGTATCGCGATACTCGACCGCAGGAGTAAACGATACTCGAGCCTTTTTCACAATTTTTGCTAAGATTTTGCAAGTTTTGTTTACACACAACTGTTTTATATGTTCTCCTACCCCTTCCTCACTCTTTATATCACTCCAAACACACTGTTTACCCCTTACAGACCTCAGATGATACCTGACGGAGATCGTTTTTCTTTCCTAAATTGATTTGCTGAGAAATTTTGATCAAAAGGGGTGGGTTAGCCTACCTTGGTAGCTCCTATAATCTCTTTGTCACTTCCCCTTGCTGTGTGCAACCCCAGCTTGCCCGTTTGCTCACACGATCTCTGACGCAATCCTCATGATACTCGACAGTCACGCCACGATACTTGCTAAAAAACAAGTGATTTTCAAATGGCAATTTTTTGGTTTTTATACTTGGCTTTTCCTATCTACTGAAAATGAAACAACAAGGCAAGAAGTGAAAACTACTCTAACTACCTAGCCTACTCCCTTGCTCCTCCTACTCTACTCACTTTACTCACTTCCCTAGACTAACAACTCACTACACACACTCCAAGAATGAGAAGTAGCAAGTGCGGTTGAAAATGACTTACCAAAGAAGAGAAAATCACCACTCCTCCTCTTGCTTCAATGCAAAAAGCTACTTACCATCACACGGATGCCTCGTTTTGATTCGTCACTCCCCGACAACGGCGCCAAAAAGTGTGTTGACCTAAGCACCAACTTAGGGACTTGCGGAGAAAGAGACTATACCTCAATCCCCTCTCAAGTGCATATAGTGGGGATACACGCTTTTAATTATCAATCCAAAGAGTATACAAACCTAGCCGAGTGTATGAGGACATGCAATTATGTGATGATCAATGCAAATGAACTACTCAAAGAGTGTAAACAAGGCAAAGATTGATCCAAACAAGCTTCAACTGTTGGTCATGGCGAAACGATACTTGGTTCAGCAGCCGTCAGTATTTTGGACTTTTCTCCCAGCTTCAAACTCCAAATATAGCAAATAGTATATGCGTTTCGAAGCTCTTGAGAAGACGCATCCAATGGCAGTGGTTTCACGCAATTCTGACACTCCTACTTCAAGTTATGAGCAAAATACTGAGTCGCAGGAAATCTTTCCTACACTTTAGCACTTCCTACACTCCGTATACACCTTATCAACAGCAAAAGAACACTTTCATGGATAGTACACACTTCCTAACACCCTTTCCAAGCAATACACATGCATATAAGCTCACCAAGAAGAAGATAAGAAGTGAAGAAGACACAAATTCGAAAATCTGAGCTCTCTATTCTCACAATGGCAAAAAGTCTTTACAATGAGTCAGATTTTGACTTATATCCACAACTCAACCACACCTCCTACACCTCCATCAAACCTCCTCCAAGGTCACGCGCCACCTTCCCTCCGCCCTCCTCCGCAACAAGCCCCGCAGAACAATGCCCTGTCCCGCCCCACGACACTGCAGACCCGCCCCGCCCCGCCATACCCGCCTGCCTCCGCCTAGACCTACCCTCCCCACCCTCCGCCGCCCCCACCGGCCCCCGCCTTCTCCACCTTCCCCACCTCCGCCGCCCTCCGCCGATCTCCGCCAACTCCCTCCGCCCCGCCGCCCCGCCGTCTTCCGCCGCTTCCGCCTCCCTCTGCCCCGCAGAGTTCCACCATCCTCCGCCAAGCTCCACCCAACCACCCCGCCGACACTCGCCCAGTCCCGCCCGCACGCCCGCCGCCCTCCGCCGATCTCCGCCACTCCCTCCGCCCTGCCGCCCCTTCGAGCTCCGCCCCTCTCCGCCTCCCTCCGCCCAGCCGCCCCGCAGACCTCCGCCACTACCCGCCTCCCTCCGCCCCACCGCCCCGCATGGCTCCGCCGCTGCCCGCCTTCCCCGTCCCGACCCCCACTGCCCAGTTCCGCTGCCCCGCTGAGCATCTCTGAGCGGCACGTGCACCCGCAATATTCCATAGTGCACCCCTTAGCTCCACCCCACCGCATGCCTTGCCGACCCAAAGCACATCCTCCAATTTCCCTGCCGACCCCGATCCCTACGACATCCATCAACCATCCATCAACCATCCATCAACCATCCATCCACCATCGCCCATTACCCAGCATCGCACATCAACCATCCATCCACCATCGCCCATCAATAGCATCGCCCGGTGATCACTCCACCATCGCCCATCAACCAGCATCGCACATCACCCACCCGGTGATCCCTTCCCCGGTGATCCCTCTCGCATTGCCCATCAACCACCATCCCTCCACCATCCCTCCCGCATCGCACATCAACCACCATCCCTCCACCATCGCTCCTCACCCCAAGTGATCCCTCTGGCATCGCCCATCAACCAACTGTTCCACCTGTTCGTGGACTAAAACCAATAAACCGACTCCATTATCGCTCACCATTTATCATTAAATCATTCATCCTAGCCCCTATGGCAGATTCAACTGCACCAGATGATTATTCGGATCTCACTCCTTCCGCACTGCATACAACCAACCCCACTTACCCTCATCCTGCCCCATCGCTACCAACCCACATCGAGGCACCTTTTGATGATCACCAAATCCCGACATTGCCTGCAAACCCAACCATCCTGACATTGCCTGCAAACCCAACCATCCCGACATTGCCTGCAAACCCAACCATCCCGACATTGCCTGCAAACCCAACCACTGTCGATTTGACTCCACCACTCCCGAGTCCAATTCTCAACATTCCCACTTATTTGGTTCAATCGGATTCCACTGCCATCTATTCTCCACCTCCACTCCCTCGCCGTCGTTCTCCTTCTCCGTCTGCTTCTCAGTCATACCAAATCAATTCACCTTCCGGAGATTATATGCAACTTTTTCTTCCACCCGATGTAGATCTACAGATTCGTATTCACTTGTCTCTACCCACCATCGAACTCCGTCGTCTCTTTTCAGTCCAAAATCTTCAGCAGGCGGGCCTCTGGGGATTAGCAAATGTTTTCCTGAATGATCCTTCCAATGATAGCGATGTCTATGAGGCTCTTCGCCTCTTTCCTAATTTTCGAACAGGCACTATCTCCATTTCGGCCATTGCAGCTGGTCTAGGATCCTCCCTCCTCCACTTCAATAATCCGCCCTTCTTATATTTTGGCATGTCGGCCTCTGCCACAATTGACTTTTGTCGAGATCGCTTTGACCATAGTGCCCGATACTCCATCCGCATGACATCCATACTTAATTCATTTATTTTTTTCTTTTTACTTCGAAACCCCACATCTTCAATTCCATGGTCCGATATTCGCATTGCGGATCCCCTATTTTGCTTCCTCAATAGCCGCCCATATCCTTACGCCGCCCTCCTCTATGGTTCCTTACACTTGCGTTCCCGTCGTCTTCGTGAGGCTCTGACAAGGGGCTCTCGCGCATTCTCTATTTACTAGGCCCCGTTCATCGCTTGGATATACCATTTACCATTGAACTCACTCAATAACCCCGCTCTTCTTCAAAACCATGTCAACACCCAGCCTAGCACTGTCTGTCCACCATCCACATCCCACCTCCTTAATTCACCTCCCATCTCCATTGACTCAGCTTCTGCTTCCACTCCTGCTAATGCGAACATTCCCACTCCTGACCCCATCATTTCTTCCGGCCCTTCTCCTTCAGTAGCAGCTTCTGACCCTTCTCCTCCCGCAGCAACTTCTGGTGCCCCTCCTACAACGGCCGCTTTCCGACCGCTCATTCAAACACAACTCAACCCCCACAACCCAACCTGTACACCACCTCGTCCTCCAATCTCCATTTCCCACCCTACCACTCAGCTCCCCCATACCCAACCCAACCCATCTTCAGCACCTAACCATCTTCCCAATCCGCCTGTCGCACCTACACCGCCAATTGATATTCCTTCGGCACCTTCCTTTTTAGATTTAATCCAAGAGGCCAGTACAATTGCTCTTGGTAGTGCTATCGCCTCCAAGGTATCCTTAGATTCTGTTTCGGCTGCAGCTTCTATTCATCAGCAATATATTTCTACAATTGATAACATAAATCGGATGGTCACGTCTCAATGGCAATCCCTCCAGGAATCGGCACGATTACTCAGAGAAGAAAGAGACAGATATAGAGATATGGCTGAATCCACGTTAAAAGCATTGTCGGATATTCAAAATCGCTCTTCCTTAGGGTTATGTGATAATGCTGCCTGCCGTTCGTATCAAACGTGAACGGGACCATCTTAGGCAGTGCCTTAGTTCTCTCCAGCTCATGATCGAACAAGCTTCAACTCCGTTGCCCCCTTCCCCGCAATCAACCGATGCACAAATAAACCCTCCTTTTCCATAATTCCATTTGCTTCGCATTCTAGGCTTCAAAACCATTACATAGATTCAACCAATAATTTCTTCTTCTGCAATTTTCATGTTTCAATTGTTTCCTTTATTATTCAGCGTAATAACACACAATTTTTTTCTCTGCTTCTAGTCTCTGTGCTAACTTCTTCTGTGTTTAGCTCAATGTGTTACTGTAAAAGTTATTTTGGTCTCTCCGGGACGGAGAGTGCATTAGGTGGTGGGCATTTGTTGAGCAGGATGAAGCCAGCACCATTCTTGAAAAAAGGGAGAGAGTAAGCAAGAGAGCAGAGTCTAAGGAAGCAAAAGAGAGAAGTGGAAGAGTCACCAGTGCGCGACGTAGAGAAGTGGAAGTAAAGAGTGCATGGAGAGTAACTAAGTTAGGGTGCAGAGAGTGCTAAGCTAGTTCCCCAAGGATCTCAAGCTCCCCTTGCAGTGCCAACAGAAGGTATTCACTCCTCCCCCTTTGTGGAAGCTTGGTGCAAGGTGTGCACAAGGATAAGCTTGAAGCAGGTGGAGGTCTGGTGCAGAGGAGGCGGCGGCAATAAGACTTTGGGATATTGGGTATTGGTAATCGAGCACTCTATGTGATTGTGCACAGAAGTATTTGGCTTGTATTGTGCTTCAAACATTGTAATTGTCTTACTGTAATCAAACGGCAGAAGCTTCCAAAGTGTATTTTCTCCTTTGGTCTTTTCATTTTCTCCTACAAACCCTCAAACTCCTTCTTGTCAAAGAATCCCCCAACACTTTGTCTCCAAACCATGGTCTTAGCTCATCAAATACCACATCTCGTGAAACTTGTAGCTCCTTTGTCACCGGATTGTAGCACCTATATCCCTTTTGCTCCGATGAATATCCAATAAAAATACATTTTTCGAACTTTGCCTCCATCTTTGTCCTTAGTTCTTGAGGGATGTGAACATAACACACACATCCAAAAACTTTGAGATATGTAAGGTCAGGTTTCTTACCGGAATAAACCTCCTCGGGAGTTAGATTATGCACTCCAGCCGTTGTGCACTTGTTCATCAAATAAATGGCCGTACTAGTTGCTTCAGCCCAATATTTTAGTGGCACCTTCATCTCGTTGAGCATGCATCTTGCAACCTCTGTGATATGTCTATTTTTCCTTTCAGCTATTCCATTTTGTTGAGGTGTGTACCTACATGTAAATTGTCGCTTGATGCCATTTTCATAAGGAAAATATGAAAATTCTTTGGAGAAATATTCTCCTCCTCCATCGGACCTCAAGGTCTTTATGTAGCATCCTGTTTCCTTTTCTACATGTGCTTTAAATCTCTTGGACATGGAGAACACATCTGATTTTTGTTTTATGCAAAACATCCATACTTTTCTTGAATGATCATCGATAAAAGTGACAAAATATCTATTACCAGCCACTGATGGTTGTTGTGATGGTCCCCATACATCCGTGTATATCAAGTCGAGGACATTCCTTGCCACATAGTTGCTCTTCTTGAATGGTTGTCGAGTTTGCTTTCCTAGTTGGCATGCTTCACAAAACTCATGTAGTCCAATATCATTGAGTCTTGGAAGACCTCTTACCACTTCATGGTTGCTCATGTCCTTGAGCTTGGGAATGTTGATATGTCCAAACCTTTTGTGCCATAAATCAATTTCAACAATCCTCTTGTTTCCAAACTGAATATACATCACCTTTCCATGTGGTTGTTGAATGTCCAAAGTGAGCATCCTTCCTTCTTTCCTTCCTTGAGCAATGACCTTGAATCCTTCTTTTGGATTCTTTATAAAGCAACCTTTTTCATTGAAGATAACATGATATCCTTTCTCTATCATTTGTCCTACTGAAATCAAATTCTTTGCAATAGTAGGAACATGAAGAATATCAGCCAATACCTTTTTATCTCCAAGCTTGATATCTCCAACATGCTCAATTGCATGTTGAGTTTCATCGCCGGTCTCCACACATTCTCTTCCACTTGGAGCTTGTAGCTTTATGAATAAATCTCCTTGGCATGTCATATGGTTGCTGCAACTTGAATCTATGAACCATTTTTTATCATCACTTCTCGAGTTGTTGTAGTCATGCTTCATGGCAAGCATGGTTTGCTTGTCTTCTTCACTTGATGTACTCGCATAGTTATTTTGGATCCTTTGGTTGCCTCCATTAAGCCTTCCATTCTTTTGCCAACAATCATTTGCATAATGTCCTAGTTTACCACAATGATAACATGTTATACCTTTATGAGGATTGTATGAACCTCGACCTCTTTCTCTATTTCTTCCTCGACATCTTCCATGTGTGTTGTCATTTGAGTTGTCCTTGTTGTCCTCCGAGTTGCGTTGGCTGAAATTTGTGTTGTTGTAGCTTCTTCCTCTTCCTCTCGAGCCTCCTCTTGAGTTCCTTCCTCTACCTCGTCCTGCATAAGCATTTGACTATGGCTGTCCTTACCTTTGTTGCCTTCTCCTTGTTGAGCAACCTCTTCAACCACAAGATTTGGTATAATCTCGTTGAATGTGGGTAGAGGATCTCTATAAAGAATGTTTGTGATGAGGGGCTTCCACTTTTCTTCACTCCCCAAGCCATTGAGGGCTATTTGGATGATGTCTTCCTCTTCTATCTTGCATCCAACTGATGCTAGCTGATCTCGAAGCTCCTTGATCCTCAATGTATACTCACTAATGCTTCGGTTTGAGCTTTTCTTCATGTTGTTGAGCTCGTTCTTGAATTGCATCCTCCGAGACCTTGTTGAGGTAGCATACACCTTCTCCAATGCTTCCCAAACTTCCTTGGCTGTTTCTATGCTTTGCACATGACCAATCATAGTGTTAGAAATAACTTGTGAGATGAGGAACATCACCCTTCGATTCCTCTCTTCCCAATCCGCAAATTGTCTCCTTTGTGTCGGAGTAATGTTGGGATCTTCAAGGTCCACCGGTTGTGGATCATCTCCACTAACTAGACTCCATAAACCTTTACCTTTAAGGTAATTTATCATTCTATACCTCCAAGACTGATAATTATCTTTGTCTAACTTCTCAACTTGTTGTCCTAAATCAGCCATTGAAAACTTCCAAGATTGAAGTTTACCTCAAGTATTGTGTAGCGCTCTTCCTTGACTTTACGAAGCTCCCCCTTGATTTGTAGCTTCTCTTTTGCTTCACTTCAGCTCCAATGCTTTGCCTCTTCAAAATCCAATGCTCTAATACCAAATGTTGGAGAATTCCTCTCCTAATCGCAGCAGAAAGTGTAGAAGACCTTCTCACTATCAAGACTCTTGCCAATAGCTGAACCTTCAAATGAAAACTGGTACCAACTGAAAAATGAAATGAACTTGAAACTTTGGTCACTCAAACTAGACACCTATAGCTTTAAAACGAGCTATCAAACACTCAATTTAGAGTAGATTTGGGTTGGCAAATCGTTGATACAAAACAAGCTATCTATCCACTCAGTTAGGTTGAAAACTGGGCTTCACTAAAAAACTGAATAACTCACAGAGCATAAAGAATTTCATAAAATTCTTCTAGATACAGGAAGTACTCAAGATAAGCTTTCCAACGAATGTTTAAACACTAAAATTGAATACATATATTGAGAGATATGACTCTCACAAGTAGACTACCCAGAAATGGGTGTGCGGCTGGGCATACTCTATGAGAGTGAACTGAACGAAATGACTCAAAACAAATGAACTAGCTACAAGGGGGCTTCCACGCCTTCTTCCTCTCTTCTTGAGTGTCCTCCCTTGCCTCTTTTATAGCCAAGTGACCAAAAACTCTCATGATGAGTTTGAGAGCTCTTCTCCATCATTTCTCCACTACTTTGGATATCCACTCCTCTTACGGTTCAGTTTTTGGATTTGATTCTCTTTTGAATGATTCTCTTTTGGCCTCCACTACTTGTTGAAGTAAATGCTTCTATTTTTCATTTTTGTATTTTCCTTCTACTTGAAGAAAATCCTTTTTGCAAAAAAATATACGAGCTTACTTCTTTATTTTTAACAACCGATTGGGGTTGAGTAGGGGCAGGCATTGGGCAATCACGAATGAGGTGATCTCCTTGACATCTGTAGCATGGTCCTCTAGGAAATGTGGGTCTTACCTGCCTAGGTTGAGGTCTAGAGTTGGGGTTTGTGTACATGACATTTGCATACTCTGGCTCCCAACTACGTTCACTCGGATCTTTAGAGTAATATGACTCATTATGCTCAGGTGGCTGCATGTAGTAAGCTTGTGGACTATCCATGTGAGTAGAGTCAAAACTATGATCACTCGGGTCACTTTCCGAAAGCAATGGTGTTACTAGCTCTATGGCTCTATTTAGGTTCTCTTCTGCAGCTGCGTACTTTACTAGAATCACATTGGCTAGGGTTGGAGGTTGCTGAGCCAACACAGGCTAAGGCCTTTGCTGGGTTTGGTAGGGTTGCTAGTAGGGTTGTTGCGGTCTGCCATATTGCTGTGGTGGGTACTAGTTCGGGTATCTTCCCTATGGTGGATAGGGTTGAGGGTAGGTTTGCCTAATCGCTTGCTTGTTGTATGGGCAATCTTGTGCAGCGTGATTAGTGTATCTCCATTCTATGGTGTAATACTGGCTACTAGGATTCACTTGGGGTTGAGCCATAATGGGACATACGTTCGCCATATGGTCACCTCCACAAGTATAGCATCGCTTCACTGGTGCAAATCTTGGGATTTGTTTGCTAGAGACACCTAGTTTTTGAGCTACCTTCTCTGCAAGTTCCTCAATAGATGTGGATTGCGTGGAAGTGAGGCTAGTAGAACTATCTAAATCTTTGTAAATTTTTGAAAGTTCTAATTCCTCCCCTAGGTTATCCTCAATGTCAATGCACATGCGTACACACTCTTCTATGGTTCTAGGGTCCTTCAAGTACACATATGATCTCAATTTGGTACTTAGGAATCCATCCAAGAATAAAGCCACTTGTTTGGCTGGTGTGGGTAACTCAAGAATCAGAAATCTCTCTAAGTATTGCCTAAACCTTCTTCCTGCAAGTCTAACGGTCTCTTGAGGTGTCTGCTTGAAGCTATGAATCAGTGAGGAAGTATTATGCCTTATGCCACTCTTAGAGAATTCAGTGATGAAAGCCTCTAGAAGTTGGTCTATGTTCCTGAATTGTCTCTCATTTAGTGGTTGAAACCATGTGAGGGTTGTGTTCCTAAGGGTTAGACCAAAAGTATTGTACTGCGTGAATAGGTCCTCAACTTGTTCAGCTCTCAAGACTTGCCTAAACTCGGCCACATGATCGTATGGGTCTCTAGTGCCATCGAAGTAATTCTTCATGGACTTAACCAACTAGGTTGGCCTCAAGGTTGTGGTGTGTTCCCTAGGCCTTGGCAAAGGAAAATCATCAGCATTTCTTAGGTTCCTTGGGGCTCTAGGTCTCTCGGTTTCTTCTCTATCCATCTCTGTTCTCATCCTTTCTCTTCCCGAGGGGTTGGAAAAACTTACCTCTGGCCTGTCTCTACTTCTATCCCTTTGAGCTCCAGGAGCGTGGGATGTTCCAGCTCCTTGGTGCCCAAAAGAGACATTAGATCTTGGTTGGGGAACAATAAATTCACCCTTCCAAGTGTAGGCATGCCTACCATGCTCAGTGACCACGAAGATCCTCTTTGAGGTATTGTCTAGATAGGTCACTTTGCCTGTGCTATCAGGATCTTTGAACTCATAGATTGTGATTGTTCCTACCTCATTTGGTTGATCAGGCTTATACCTCCAAAAGGCTTCATCCGTCTCTTGGTTTAAGAGCAGATCTATGCTCTTATTGTCCTGGGGAACCCACTCTGGTGTGATAATCCTAGTAAGAACTGATTTGCCTCGAGGTGTTTTAGGCTCTCCCCCTATGTTCCCTTGCTCTAGGTCACCTATGTCCGTTTCTGGGATCACATTACCAAATTTGTCTGTCCTATCTGGGTGGTTGGTGACTACGTATATGGTTCCTTCTTTGTCCAAGTATGCTCCATTTTCAAACTTGACAGCTGGATGTTCAAGTCCAATGGGTTGGTCGGGGTTTTTGATCTGGACCACAGATCTTTCTAGTCCGTCCTCAAAGATGCAAGCACCTAATCGGTTGGTCCTAAGGTATTCCAGTTGTGTCTTGTAAGGGCCGTTGACCCTTTGTAAGTATGGCACGCTTGAACTTCTTGTGGGTCTCTCCATACCATGAGACATCTCGGACTTGCTAGTTTCAGAGCTAGGGTAGTGCGAATAATGGCTCAATTGCTGGGCCCAAGACCTAGCAGTATGATTGACACTCGCCTCTGAAGACCTAAGACTCTGTCTATCTCTCCCTAGGTGTCGTCCTGATCTAACGTTCATATGCCTAACTGAATAACCCCAATTTTCCCAAGTACAATCTCGTTGTGGATCAATTTGTATTGATCACTTATTCTTCTTAATTTTCTTAGGATGTCACTTCTAGTCCAATCAATCTTTGTCACAAGGAAGAACACTTAGGTTTTATCACACTTGAGTTTGGTCGCTTGATTTAAATTCTTTTCCCTTAGTTTGTTTCACAAATATAATTTCTTTGTACTTGCACTTGAGTGATTAGAGTTCTTGGACTTGGTCGTGCTTAACGTAACCCTAATTGATCAAACCCTCTATCCATACTTAGCCTAATCTAGGAATTGACAGAGGGTGTTGAGAATTTCCAACCTTTAGTTTCTCTCCTTGGTTGCCCTTATGTGCCCAGGAAGCGTGTTCCCAAGCTTATACTTACTCTTGCTTAGAATGTCCTTCGATGCTTCAATGGACCTGCAACAGTCCCAAAGTTTGCTCAAGATTTAAATTCAATTGACACAACAGACCATGTTCATTCATGCACTTCAGAGATCAAATTGTCTTTTGGTCTTTATGGAAAACAATCCGAAAGATCCCTCAGTTTTCTTCCCCCTGGGTATGGTCAACTTCAAAATACTATATCTAATAATACTATACCCCATGAGCTTTCCAACAAACCCAAAATCACAGCAAACGGATTTCGTATGAGAAAGTTATGCCAGCTCTGACAACCCTTAATGTTTCCCAAAATTTGACCCAAAATAGACCAACTATTTTTTTGCCCTAAAAAAAATACCGAAATTGCCCGTCAATCACGATAGAAAGGTCTGTCAATCGCGATTGATATGTCAATCGCGATCGAAGTGTCGATCGCGATTGACAGGTCCGTCGTGGCTATCGATCGCGATTGATGGGTCAATCGTGATTGACACGTGGCCCGAAATTTTAGTCAGTCATGGTCAAACAGTCGTTGACTGGGTCAGTCGCGATTGACAGGTCCGTCGGGACTGTTGATCGCGATTGATGGGTCAGTCGAGATTCCAGTCCATCGTGGTCAAAGGGTCATTGACTTAGTCGGTCGCGATTGACAGGTCCGTCGGGGTTGTCAGTCGCGATTGATGGATCGATCATGATTGATGGGTCGATCGTGATTGATGGGTCGATCACGATTGACACGTGGCACGCATAGGCTCTATCGGTTGTGGTCAGTCAATCATTGACTCTATCGGTCGTGATTGACGTGTCGATCGCAATTGACAGGTCCGTCGCCAAGTGACCGTCGTCGTTTATCGATTGCGATTGATGTGTCAATCGTGATTGATAGAAAACAGAGGAATTTCAAAATTTCAAACACAGATTTAGGATGCCCTAGGCCTACACATCATGGTCATGCACTTTCTTTTGCAAAAAGGACAATTTTCCTGTCGATCGCGATTGACAGGGGTCAACGCCCGGGACCTGCACAGTACAAAATTTTACCTACTGAAGCTGGTGTAGCTGTTGGGGATGTTGATTCCTGCAGAAAATCTCAAAAAACACACAAAAGCACAAGCACACAAACACTCTCTCGCTCTCTCTCACAAGTGAAATGAGGGGAATGGTATGGGTATGGTGATATGACCAAAAAACTGAAATTTTCACGATGATGGAGATGGAGGTGGGGGATGGTGATGATGATGATGATGGTGATGAAAATGAAAGGAAATAGATAAAAGTGAAGAAAATACCTATGACTCCAACATCTCAACTCTACGTCTTAACATCACACGCTCGTCCTCAAAGCTCAAAATTCCCCGACAACGGTGCCAAAATTTGGTGTAGCTCAGTGATGAGTAGCACCTCCTTTAATGTCAATCGGGGAAGACATGAGGATGGTATGAAGACCTCAAGCAAGTGAAGGCACAAGTGTGTGAGTGAGAAGCACACAAACATGCACACACATACACACACACGTGCACAACAATGGAACTTTCTACTACCATCTCAAGTTACAATTATGCTTTTTCAAATCTCAATTCTATAACAAGCTACCTAAAAAATGAGTTGTCTAGGTCCTTTTATAGTTTTTGACTAGCTTTGGCTTAGTTTAGACCTATTGTCTGACCTAGTTAAAAATTAGGTTCCAAGACTAATTTGAGGGCTCAAATGAGCTCCAAAAAACATGAAATTTGATAGGTGTATTTTTCTAAGAACCTTAAAGCTCAAGCACTTCTTGACTTCCATAAAATGGAGTTCAAACTACAAAAAATGGCTATCTACGATCATGTATAGTGATGAAAATCATTGTTTTGATGGAAATTATATTTGAAAAAATTGATAGCCCGATTCTTTGCTAGATCTACGTTGACTCCCTTGCCTACTCAGCCCTATATCTGAGCCTTGCCTTTCTTTTTGGCCTTCTTTCCTGAGGCTCCCTTATCTTCTTAAGCTACCTTGACCACTCCCATTACTAATAGGCACACATGCAACCATTCAACAAGAAAGGCTACATACATGGAGATATTTTGGAGCTTATCCACACATGTTTGGGGGCCAAGCAAAGAACCTTCAATCTCTGGATCAAGGTAGTATGTGTCATTCATAGATGATTGTAGCAGATGGACTAACTTATATTTCATGAAGCATAAGGATGAAGTGTTTTCATGCTTTAAACACTTCTTAGCTCTTGTGGAGAATCAAAAAGGTAAAATGCAAAAAAGACTTAGGTCAGATGGAGGGGGAGAATACTTCTCCCATTAATCCTATCTCCAAGATAGAGGAATCAAAAGGAAAATAACTACCAGATACACTCCTCAGTAGAATGGAGTGAGAGAGCAAAGAAATAGGACCATTGTGTGTTAGAAAAAATTCGCATCATGCTTGAGGATTTGTTTTAGGTCAACACATTTCATGTAAGAGAACCATAGTGTTATGGTATTTAGCTCAATTTTTATTCGTTGCAAAATGCCATAAGTACTTATGGTTTCCAAATTTTTTTTCTTGGTGGAGGATAAATATGGGATGGTAAAAAATTCACCAAATTGGAGGTTGGTGATCTTTGTGATCAATCAATCATCTAAATCAAGTCTTTGAACTTGATTTCTACTTTCTTGCATTATAGGAAAAGTGATATTCAGTCACAAAAACCAAGCCTATGAGCTAATTTGAATTCAAGTAATTTGTAAATGACTCATGGACTTCACAAAAAGTCTATATAATAACTCACGAACACTTGTACAATAAAAATAGCAATATACATTCATTTTTTATCTTCACTTTATCCTTGCATCATCATCTCCAAGACTTGTCAACCTGTAGAGGCTAGATCTCACTCCACATTGATTCAATCCTTATTAAAGGACCCATTGGAAAGATATTAGTGTCTAACTTATGTGTAAAAATTTTTACATCATTTGTTTTAGTAGACTGTGAGAAACAAGTCATTTATGGTCTCAAGTTCTATCTCTACGCATCCCTGAAAAGTCAGGATTACCACCTATCAATGTTAAGCTTGTAATTAGTACATAACTTGATCATAAATTCAACTCTTGTGCATATTATCTACTTAAACATATAAGCCATCTTCCTCTAAGAGGAATTTAGCTAATTGTAATCAAGCTAGTAGTACTGAGCATTTGAAGTTACATGATTCTTCCATAACTAGCGAGTTCCTTGGTCTAGTCTATGTGCAAACCTATCTGTTTGGTGTCAATCTTTATTAATTGATGATCCAAAGAACATAGGGTATTTTATTGCACTAATCTCAAGTTCATAAGATGTCATAGACTTTCCAAGAGCAAAAGGATTGGTCATGTGCTGGTTGGTTGGACCAAACTTCAACACTTATAAGCACATATTTCTACTACTCAAGCTTCTCCAAGTACTTACAGTGGTATCAGAGCTACATCAAGATGGGTGATGGTTTTCCCTCAATGATTGAGAAGCTTGATAGCAACAATGTTGCTTCAAAATAAGTATGGAAACTTACTTGCAAGGTAGAAATCTCTATGGAATTGTGGTAGTTGATGAAGTTATGCCTACTCCAAGATCCAAAGGAGGACCTACACAAGAGGATGTAAGAAAAATAACAAGACAACAAAATAGACGGGTAGAAAAAGTTGAGAGAAAAACACAGACGAAGATAGATGCAGAATAAGAGATAGAGAACTTAAATTCTCAGATTGCCAAGCATAATGCAATTACAATGATAGTGTTGTCCACCCATGTGCTCCCAATGTGGAGCTTAGATGGAAATCTAGATAGCTTCTAGATGAAGGGCTTACTAGTGCACAATGTTTTATAAAGCTCAACTTGGGCCATGGTTATATAACGTTTACAAGGGGAGTTGGTATAGATAAACGTAGTCAGGAGATACACAATAGTCCACAAAATATACAATCCAACAATATTTGCACGACCAGAAGTCCTACCATCTCGGCCCTAGAAGCCAAGGGGATAGGCCCCTTAGACCCTGTAGAAGGGTGCAAGCCCCCCACTGCACTCCCCCCATTAAGCTTCTATGGGGAAATTGTGTGATGCCATAGGGCCCTTTATTTTGGCCTTGAATGGCAACCCAATGGCCCACAAGTTTATGCCTACCTAACCTAATGGCTAGGCTCCCAAAGATTACTTATAACCATCAACAGTCACACATAGACCTCATCTAACTTAGAAGTTAGGGTTCCACAAATGTTTGGGCTCTCACAATGGCTTCTCCTCATAATGGGCACCTTACAACTTAGAGCACCATGGATCATGTGTGGTCACTTGAGGGTGGAGTATTGAGCATATCTAACACCCACTCTCAATGTCCACCCTGCAGTAAACTACCTCCTTGGACCAATCCCAAGCTTTGGAAAGTGTCAAAGAAGTTGCTCTCTCCCAAGAGCCTTAGTGAAGATGTTTGCTCCATTATCTTCAATTGGACAATAGCTTATCTTCACGATCCCGTCCTCAATCAACTCACGTACATAGTGATACTGAATTTCTATGTGCTTGGTATGTCCATGGAACATAGGATTCTTGGCAATCGCCATGCAACTTTGGTTGTTACACTGTAGCCTTCTACCCTTGTATTCCTATGTGCCATAGGATCCTCCTCAACCATACTGCTTCACATGATGCAACACATGCAACTTTGTACTCAGCTTCAGTTGAAGATAATGCTATAGTCGGTTGCTTCTTATTGATACAAGAGAAGATCCTTGATCCTAATGAAAAGCAATATACAAAAACTGATTTTCTAGTATCAATATTTCCTACCCAATCCAAGTCACAATTTTTTACCAGAGATGATCCTTCTTCATAAAGAATACCATAATTAGTGTTTCCTTTTACATACCCGAGTATCCACATGCTTGCCTTCCAATAAGTTTGGCAAGGCTTATTAGAGAATGTGCTTCCTACTCCAACAGAATAAGAGATATCTGGTGTGCTATTGCACAAGTAGATGAGAATTCAAACTAATTTCCTATATCTTCAAATACCCACTAGAAGTGAAGTATATTCAATAGATATTTTTTTGTTGACCTCCATAGGCGTAGAAATTTCCTTGCAGTCCTCCATGTCAAATGCCTTCAATATATGTCTTGCATACTTTTGTTGAGAGATGAAAATCTTCCCTGGTTCCTGCCAAACTTCAAGGCCTAAGTAATAATGCATAAAGCCCAAGTCGATCATTTCAAATTATGAAATCAGGGCATCTTTCATTTGTTGAAGAAGAGCATCATCATTTCCTATAATCACAAGGTCATCGACATAGAGTACAAGCACAATTGCCTTCCCTCCTCTGTTTAGAGCATAGAAGTTAGCATCAAAAGCACATCTTTTGAAACCTAAATCCAAGAGATACTTATCTATCTGCTTGTACCATGCTCTAGAAGCCTATTTCAACCCATATAATACCTTCTTCAACTTACATACCTTGTTCTCTGAATGGGGAGCCTCAAACCCTAGTGGCTAAGATAGATATACCTCCTCCATGAGGTCTCCATTCAAGAATGTTGGTTTGACATCCATGTGATAGACCGGCCAACGCTTATGTGTAGCCACACCTATTACTACTCGAATAGCAGTCATCCTTGCAGTCAGGGCAAATGATTCACAAAATTCAATGCGTTCAACTTGTGAGTAGCCATGTGCAGCAAGTCTTGCTTTTTACTTTTCTAGAGTACCATCAGCCTTGTACTTTAGCTTCTAGACCTACTTGCTGCCAATGATTGTATGCTTAAAGGGTCGATCCACTAGCTCCCAAGTTCCATTCTTCATGATATTTTTGTATTCTATTTGCATGGCAGCCCTCCAAGTCGGATCGTGGAGTGCCTCTTCCACATTGGTTGGTTCCTTTTCTTCTTCTTAAATGAAATCAACAATCAAGGTTGTGTTTACATTATGGGTGCTTGCCCATCTCTATTCCTCTATTCTCTATGATTGCCTTGATCCATCTGCAACCTGTTCTAGTGATTGTGGGATGGGGTTTGCAGAACCATAGTGCTGTCTCACCCAACATGGTAATGGCTTTTCCACTTGGGTGACAACAGATTGGTGACTTTCAGACTCATCATCTGAAGATGATGCTTCATTCTCTTGTGTAAAAGGGATAGCTCTTGGTTCAGATTCATAGTGGATTGCTCCTTTGCCTGATGATAAATTGGAAGCTCTCTTTTCCTCCTCCACTCCATGTGGCTGCTCCTCCTTAAACACCACATAGCGACTCGCCATGATCTTCTTAACCTCAGGGTCATAAAGCTTATAAGCCTTCTTATCTTTGATGTACCCTAGGAAGATACATTTGATGCTTTTAGGTGGAAGCTTGTTTCTCTCCTTATTTGGAACATGTACATAACATTCACTTCCAAATACTTTGAAATGGAAAATGGAAGGATTTTTACTAGTGTAGGCTTCTCGTGGATTCTTTCCATAAAGTTCCCTAGTGTAGCTTCGATTCAAGATGTAAATATCAGTGTTGATCGCCTCTGTCCAAAATTGATTAGGCAAACCCTTTCCATTCAACATGCACCTTTCCATCTCCATGATGGTTTGATTTCGACATTCTACAACACCGTTCTATTGAGGGTTATGTGGAAGTACACCCACATCTTCTTGCTATAGTCGTTGACAACTAACATGAAGTAGGAAGATCCACACAAGGCATGTGTAGACGTTTTTTTGCATAAGTCATCATGCACCAATTCTAGAGGATAGCTTGCCCTCTTCTTGCTTTCTTGTGGAAATGCCTTCCTCTATTGCTTGCCCATCATGCAAGCTTCACATGGTTCCTTCATTTCTGCAATCGATGGTAGGTGTGCAACCATACCCTTGCAATGCATCTCCTTCAGTACACAGTATCCGATGTGGCCAAATATCTCATGCCATAGCTTACTTGTGCCCACACTTGTAGTGGCTATAAGAGAACACAACTCATATAGTTGTTCCTCCTTATGCCAGTCCCAAAAATGTTGTTGTTACTATCCATAATCTTAGCTCCTATCTTACTGAAAGATACTTGATGACCTTGATCAGTTATAAAAGCTATTGAAAGTAGATTTCATTTGATTTGTGGAACATACAACACATTTGAAAGATTTTTTACATCCCCATTAGAGTTAATGAAAGAAACCATACCTTCGCCCTCTACAAGACATCTTGCATTGAAGAGATTCTCAAGCCTTGTCATATATCTTAAACTCTATCTTTGATTTCTTGTTACAACACATTAGAGGATGGAATACATCACAAGAAACCTAGGATACACTTGAGACCTTCTTCTCTGCTAGCACCAAAGCTAGGGAGAACCATTTATGGAATGACTTCAACCAAATGACAACATCACCAAAGCAAAGTATCACTGATTTTGTCACCAAAGTGAAGCAGGTTGCAGATCAGTTAGCTTCAATCGCACATCTGATTGAAGAAGAGGCCATCATAAGGTGGATTCAAAATGGAATAAAAAATGACAAGCAAAGAAAATCCTTTAGAATGCGCTACAATCTTCTCATGGATGTACAGACTCCTGATTTTAACATATTCCTAGGACAACTCTTCAATCAAGAGGCCAACAACAATATTAAGGAAGGTAACTCTTATCAAGGTAACTCAACAAGTGATTTTTATGCAGACAAGAAAGATAAGAAGCACAAAGTAAAGAATAAGGAAGATGATGATGAGGAAACTTTCCAAGCCAACTATGTAGACAAGAAAAATTGGAAAGGGAAGAAGAAAGGAGTAGAGCATGAAAATTCAAAAGGATAGGAAGTCCAACCTTGTGCCATCTATAACAAGACCAACCACACCACTCAAAGATGTAAAGTCCATCCTTTTTCTATAACGAATGTAACAAGTTTTCTAACAATAGACATTTTAGCTACATAGCTGAATGATTCCTCATAATCAATGCCATTCGATGCATATTCTTTTTATACCAATCATTCTTTATATTTGCTTATGCTATCGTCCAAATTGTGTTTTACCTTGTAAACCCACTTGCAGCCTATGGTTTTGTTTCCTTGCAACAACGGAACCAGCTTCTATGTTTCATTTCCATAAAGTGCAGCCATCTCCTCATCCATAGCTTTCTCCCAATCTTGATTTCCAATTGCATCTTCAAAACAAGAAGGTTCAAAATCTTGTATTTCATTGTCATGCAGGCAAATGGAATATGTATGTGCCCAATCATGCTATCATGTATGTAACAAATAGCCAATACTTTACCTTTTGTGCTCCTTGATTACATTCTTCATATGCTCTTAACTTGTTCGCAATTCGATTCCTCTCTGGTCCTTTGATGTACTTTCAATAGCCTTTTCTCATCGAGAAATTTGTCATTTTGAATCTCCAAGCTTAAAAGTTATTCTTTTCCAACTTATCACTCATAGGTTGACTTATTCTATCAGCATTTGCCATTTCTATAGCAAACCCCAACACGGAAAATACACTAGAAGCAGTACCTTTACTTGAGCATGATCACATAATTCGATCTCAAAAAAACATACTTTTTGTGTATCAACAATACACATAATCGCTTGAAATTCTGGATCTAGACTATTTGAGTTTTTTCAAATAGAATGCAAGTTACAGTTTTTCAAAATGAATTGTTTTCTCCATGGGCCTCACCTTGCAGGCTCAAAACGAAGGTCGAGATGGCTTCAAAATAGAGTTTTGTAAAAACTTTTGTAGCAGTCATTCATGAAGCATGCTTTCTCCATGCCTTCTCATGTACTCTTCACTATCGACCTTCTCCACGAGCTCACGAGGAGCACACGGAGATTGAGGCAAGGAAGAATGATCTTCTTCTTCTTCTTCTATTACATAAAATGTATATACAAGAATGACCTAAAATAACAATACAACTAGTGTAATATATAAAGAACAATACATGATGGAAATCCTAGTGTCTGTGAATGAGTGAGCTAGTAGGAAACAAATGTGCCATCACTCTCTGTAGATAAATTTAGTAAAGCTTACTAAATTATCCCTAACATATATCGGTGTGACCACTATACATGTCAGAGAAATGAAAAAGTGGTATGTGTCATCCCCAATCATCATATGTAGAGCTTGATATCTCAACAATACACACAATACAAGAAAATTGCAAGTTGCTCATAGTGATGTATTTGGTCCCATCAAGACTCCATCTTTTGTGAAACATGTATATTTTGTTAGCTTCATTGATGATGCTACTTGCCATACATAGGTGTATCCTATGAAAGCAAAGAATGAGATATTTTCTTGCTTCAAAAGATTTAGCTATGGTTTAAATTTTTTTAGGAAACAAGCTTTTCACTTTACGCATAGATCATGGTGGTGAATACATGTCACATGAGTTTAATGCTTTTCTTTATGAAAGGGAATATTATAACATTGTATAGTGCCATATACATCTAAGCAAAATGGTGTTGTAGAGAATAGAACACTCATTGAAATGGCACGATTTACGGCCAAAGGAAAGCACCTTCTTTATAATTGTTGGATAGAAGTGGTCATGTGTGCAAGCTATGTGTTGAATTGCTAACCTACAAAAGCATTGGCAGTCATCACTCCTTTTTGAGTCTTGGAGTGGACATAAACATATGGGCAATCATATATGAATGTTTGTTTGTTTGGCATATGCTCTTGTGTCATCACAACAACGTCACAAACTTGATGACAAGGCAAAGAAATGTATATTTGTTGGTTATAGTGCTAAAAGTAAGGAATATCATTTGTATCATCCATTGACAGACACAATTCTTTTAAGCCGAGAAGTAGTATTTGCTGAAAATTCATTTTTCCCTCTACTTGAATTCAAAAAACAACCAATAGTTAGCTCACTAGATGTGTCTGATACACTCATTCCTTTGTTCCAAGGTGGTGCATTTGACTATGGCCATGTAGACCAGCCAAGTGAGGTTCAAAGGGATAAAAACTTTGAACAAAGTAGAGCTAAAATGCAAAGAATTTCTAACCAAACATGGCTAAAATATTCTAGCCAAACATGGTTCAAACTAGAAATTTCCAGCCACATTTGTATCAAAAAATGGCTAAAAATGAGCATGAAATTCAACCCACACATGATATAAATGTTGATGATGTATTACATAATGAGCACATGTGTATGCCAAAGTGGCTTAAACAAACTTTGCAAGACAACAAATTGAGTGCACCTCTACTTGGTAGAACAAGATCAAACTCTCGACATGCATGAAGTAATTTTGTGGATTATTCTTTTATTGCAACAACATGTAATGAAAAGCCACTTACTTTTGAAGATGAATGTGATGATCCACATTGGATGAGTGTTATGCAATCAAAAATGGATTCCATACATATGAACGGTACTTGAGGGTTATGTGAATTGCCCAAAGGAAAAAATGCCATTGGTACAAAGTGGGTTTACAAGATTAAGAGAAAGTCAGAAGGTAGCATTGATCACTACAAATCTAGATTGGTTTCCAAAGGATATGTGAAACAATATGGTACTGAGTATGATTAAACTTTTGCACCTACTTCATGCATGACTAGCATTTTTATCGTGGTTGCATTTGCTGCCAAGGAGGTTGGAAAGTACATCAACTGGACATAAAAAAAGCTTCCTTGAATGGTGCTTTGCGTGAAGAGGTTTATGTGAAGCGACATCCTGGATTTTTCATGAAAGGGCAAGAGCATATTGTTGGCAGTAGTCAAGGAACTGAAGGACTCACAAGACAAGGAAGCCTACGAAGGGAGTCGGAGCGAAGAGAAGGCACAAGCAGACAGAGTAGTCAAAGAAGATCTGGCAAGTAGGCCATCTAAATTTTTCATGCATCAAAGAGGTGGGCACACAAGAAGGAGGAGCAAGAAGGGAGCTCCAGGAAATGTATGTCACACTGTTAGAAGAAATCCCTACAAAAATAGTGATTTTCATCACTCAGTGTTGTCTGTTCAGAAGCCATGAAACATTAGAAGGAAGATTCATTGACTTAGAGAGGGAAAAGCGGCTACTACAACAACAGTATGCCACTTTGCAAGAACAACATGAGCAGTTAGTAGCCAATCCACCCCAGTCAGATACTGAAGAAAAACAACAACTCGATGACATATTACATGCGTAGATCACAGACAATCTCAAACTTCGATGCAACCTCGCCTTACTACGGAAGCACATGTCCGTAGCACTCGAAGAGAATAAAAGACTGCAGAAACAGAACGAAGAGAACCTGGAAGTAGCAATGGAAGGTTCCCCGCATGAAATCGATCCAGAGAATTTCAAGGCTATTCCATCTGAAAGTATGCAAATCGTCTTGGAAACCCATGCCGACCTCCTGGAAGCCCACGCAGCATTAGAAAGAGAAAGAGATGATCTACTAAAGCAACTAGCAACTCAGCAGCAGTCACCAAGCAAAGTCACAACCACAGTCGACACCTCTGCAGAAGTCGCAAAACTCAGAGCAGAACTAGAGGAACTACGAAGTAAAGTTCTTCGATACGAACGTCAACCCTCTCCCCTGGCGGAACCGGAACCTGAAGACTTAGTGCCAATTGAAGTGGAGGAGACTTTTGAAGACCCATATGTTCCCATGCCAACACCTGGCGGTAAGCAAACAGAAGAAGGAATGGACACAATTGAGATCGAAGCACCTGAATGGATGCAAAGGTTGGAGAAGGTTGCTACAACCCATGATGAGAGAGTTGCAGTTCAGATAGCCTCTATGTCACGATTGGAAGAAGTCGTCATAAAATCGGATTACTTTAGAAACCTCTCCCATCATAGGTGGATTGGCACATCCGATGATCTGTATGTTCCATTCTGTGTATTAATGGCAGATTACAATGCTGAAATCAAGCAACACACAACAAAAGAACCAACCTCGGCGACACAGTTTGCACCGGATGATATCCTTGCAAGTGCCAAGCAGGGGAATATACATCAACCCACTTGGAGGATCCGCCTGCTTGAAACCTACCCTGAGATGGTACGCACGTGGAATAACATGCCTCTATATATCAAGTATAATCCCTGCTACTGCCCTGTCTTTCGAAGAAGGTCTTGGCCGGAGTACACCAAAACAGTTTTGACGGTTAAAGGATGTGAAAAGTGGTTACATTATGTGTACCTAGCACCTCCTAATGGCCAACCCACAGTCAACTACATGATTTCAACCATCCGACACTGGGTAGTCAGGTTCAAGAATGTCCCAGATGTCATGGCACAGATGTGCCTAAAAATTTTTGAGCTCATGTTGGTTACATTCAGGACATTTAAGAACATCAAAGAACCTCATCTTTCAGCTATTGGATTTAATGAAGGGAATCAGGACCTTGTCTACAATATGAGCACCACACCATCCATTAACGTCGTATACGCGTGGCATGCTCGGATAAAGTATCTACCTGCCTGCTTCAAATAGACGTTTGAAGAAATGTTCATCACCGGGTTCTGGGAATATCATTTCGAGATATTCATTCCCAGACCATCTCATCTATTACAGTTATTTGCGGTGGAACAAGCCCTACATTCAGAAAAGCTACGTATGCCACATCCAGAAGTTCCAAGGCCAGTAGACTGGGATGCCCTACTCACTGATTTGGCCAAAGGGTTGAGAATAGCAGAACATCATTTATCTACCGATGTTGTGGAGTACTACATCCAACGACCCACTCAACAAGGGTCTGTCAGAGACGACAGATGCGAGAGAGGGGGGGGTGTTGGCAGTAGTCAAGGAACTGAAGGACTCACAAGACAAGGAAGCCTACAAAGGGAGTTGGAGCGAAGAGAAGGCACAAGCAGACAGAGTAGTCAAAGAAGATCTGGCAAGTAGGCCATCTAAATTTTTCATGCATCAAAGAGGTGGGCACACAAGAAGGAGGAGCAAGAAGGGAGCTCCAGGAAATGTATGTCACACTGTTAGAAGAAATCCCTACAAAAATAGTGATTTTCATCACTAAAAACCATTGTAAATATCATTTCATAGTTTTGTAGCTCCATTTTGTGCAAGCCAAGGAGTCCTTGAGCTTGAGGAGCTTTAGAAGTACCTACCCATCAGTTTTCACATTTTTTAGACTCCGTTTGAACCTCCAAATAGGCCAGAGAACCTAATTTTTAACTAGGCCAGACACTAGGTCTGGACAAGGCCAAAAACTAGTCAAAAACTATAAATAGAGCTAGAGAGCTCATTTTTGAGGTTAGCTTGTAATAGATTTGAACTTGAATGAGCAGTTGGGAAGTAATCTAAGAGAACTCCATTTTCTTCCTCTTTGTTCTTGCCGTGTGTGGACGTGTGTGTGTATGTGAGTGCATGTTTGTGTGCTTCTCACTCACGCACTTGTGCCTTCACTTGCTCGAGGTCATCATACCATCCTCATGTCTTCCCGGATTGACATTAAAGGAGGTGCTACTCATCACTGAGCTACACATATGGTTTGTGGTTTGCATAAAGCCTTGTATAATCTCAAACAAGCTTATGGATTTTGTGTGGTATGACAAAATCAATAAGCACTTGATTCCTCTTGGCTTCATATGTAATCCCATTGAAATCACACTCTAGGTACATTAAGATGGAGCTGATCTTATAGTTCTTTTTCTTTATGTTGATGAGATACTCTTGACTCAGTCATGTGATGCAAAACTTGACATCCTTATTGATGATTTGCAACATACTTTTGATGTCACTTATCTTTGTCTTTTGAGCTACTATCTTGGCATCTAGTTTGTATCCATTGAAGGTGAATTTTTATGCATCAAGTAAAGTATGTTGAATGTTTTGACTTTCAGAACAGCATGCCAATTTCCACACAAGTGGAGATAGGATTTAGGTTCTCGATTGAGAATTCTAGTGATGCATTTGACACATGTCTTTATCAACAGGTTGTGGGATGTCTTATATATGCAAGATGTCTTATATATGCATATATCAGCCCTCATCAACAAGTGCATCATGTAAATATGCATCAGAAATGGAATGATCTGCATCTTCATATGAAACATGTAACGGCTGAGAAATTGCCTCATTTGGACCAACACTTGACTATCCACATGTAAAAAGAGGCAGCAAAAATTCATACATATCTCTGGAGCTAACTAATGTTTCCTTAGTACATGAAAGTAATGGTTGAAATGCATCTTCCATAAAAACATCATGGCTAACCAAAATGCATTTAGTCTATGCATGATACACATGATAGCCTTTGCTTTCAGAATTGTATCCAAAAAAGTTACATTTCACTGCTTTATCATCCAATTTCTTGTCTTGTTGTTCAGACACTAATGCATATGTGAGACAACCAAAGACACGCAGATGACCAATAAATGGCTTGCGACCATGCCAAGCCTCATATGGAGTGATAGTTTGGAGTGTTTTGGCAGGACACTTGTTAAGTACATATGTTGCACACATAACAACCTTAACCATAAAGTTGTGTGTAAAGCCTAACTCTTGAACATACACCTCGCAATCTCCATGAGTGACATGTTCTTTCTTTTAGAAACTCCATTCTGTTGAGGTGTTTGTGGCACTGTACACTAATGTTTTATCCCACATTTAGCCAAAAATGCATTAAAATCAGAATACATATATTCGTCTCCTCAATCAAAATGGAGGGTGCCAATTTCACATGCCAAAACTAGAAACTATTTGAAGCACATAAACACTTCAGAATTTTCTTTCAATGGATACACCCATGCATGCCTGGAAAAATCATCAATGAAAGTCACAAAGTAAATGTAGTTCCCAAAAGAAGGTGTCTACATAAGACCACAGACATCATTGTGAACAAGTTGCATTTTTTGAGTAGCTCAAATAGAACCATCTTTTGGGAAGGAGGAACGCTGGAACTCGCTCAAAATACATCCTTCACAAACATGTTTAGAAGGTGCCTCAAGTTTGGGCAAAGAGGAAACCATTTCAAATTTTTGTAGGTGTAGCAAACTAGCAAAATTTAGATGAAAAAAGTGTGCATGCCAAAGCTTTGCATCTCAGATAACTTGAGAATCTTGAACTGCACATGCTGAATCATTCATAGATTTTGCATAGTCTGTGAGCTTATACAGCCCAAGACATAAAATTCTAGAAGCAATAATGAAATCGCCATTTGAAATATCATGAATTGTACACCTATCATCAACAAATTTGACAACCAAAACAATCTTGGCTAATGTCAAAATTGACAACAGATTTTTCTTCATCCCTAGCACAAATAAAGCATCTGATGATGTAAAAGAACTACCATCAGTAGTAGTCAGAATAATCTTAGCAACTCCCATTACAGAATAAGAGGAGTTGTTGGCACATGTGATAGTATTCTTTGTAGTGGAAACCTCAAGTGAACGGAAGAAACTGTGCTACAAGGTAGAATGTTTGGTGGCCCCACTATCAGAGTACCAAACTTGAGTCAACTATAGGCATGCAGTGCTCATGAGAAGATGGGTCAAAATTGCATACAATAGTAAACACCCATTCTTCATTCTGCACAAGATTAGTAGACTCTGTTTTAGGTGTAAAGGCCTCTGCAACAACCATTCTAGCCTCTTTCTTGTTCGCCTCTTTTGCAGCAAATTTTGGAAAACTCTTTATGACAAGATCATTTCCTTTACAATATTTGCAAAACAATTTTTGCTTTTATGTTGTCTTGTCATCTTTTTCATCCTTTTGATTGTGCAAAAATAACAGATTTGTGATTACTAGTAGATGAGAAGAAAACATAAAAGCATCCTAAACCCTAAACCCTAAACCCTAAGTGTATCCCAAGCATCCTAAAGCCTAAACCCTGAACTCTAAGTGTATCCCATGCATCCTTTGCTATTTTGCAAGAGTGAATGTGAGGGATAATGACACGTTTGACAAACAAAGCTATCAATGCATGTGCCTGAGCATCCCTGCCATCCCAACAAAGTTTCTCTATAGTAGGTGTAGCAAGAACTGCAACACGAACAAGAATTTGAAGATCCTCCTCTTCAGGCCATTTACATCACCTTTTATAATTGTATTTGCACGTGTAAAAGGAAATTTTTCAACACCTTGCACAATTATCCATAGTCCTTTTACAACCAATACATGATGCATCATATATTCCCATTATGGGTAATTAGTACCATCCAATCTATCCTCAACATCCAACATATGAAATACATCATTGCCATGGCCATTGACTAGAATACCCTGATGCAAAAAATGATTGTATCTCAAAAAGTTGAATAAAACTACCCTATCTAGCTCTGCTAGACTTGTAGCAGACTTCAAGATGCTTATACCTATATATATGTTTGGTATAAAAGGATAGAATTCCTGCACAAGCACTATGATAGTGTGTTTGGAGGCCAAAACGAGCTTAGATCAAAATTTTGACTCCTAATCACCCTGATTATGCTCACCAGGGCTGATGCACATTTTGGCATTGGTTGTCTTAGTGGATTTACTAGATATGGCATTTGAGGTGGCAAGTATGGAACAATAGGGGGAATACTAAGTTGAGGTGGTGATCGCATACTTGGCATTTGCATGGTCAAAAAAATATTGCAAAAGATTCACTAGGCACATGTTTCCATGTGGTAGTCATGCTCAAGGGTACATATGTGACTGTTGCCAATGGATTTGAGTCTATGACTCCATCAGCTACTAAGATAGAAGTAGTCTACATCACTGTAGTGGTATTGATAGATGACACACTTGAAGTAGGTGCTACCACAATGATTACATGATTTTTGGATCTGTCAAAATAAAGGGGTTGGGATTCCTTGGACCTTGAGTTAGAATGACTACTGTCCTTGGAATACCATTTACAAAACTTGGTAGACCATAATGCATTGGCCCTCTGCCTCAGTAAAAAAAATGGTTTGTTCCTCTCATCTTCAAACATGGGTAGTAGAAATGGATTTGCATACCAATAATTACGAATAACCAAATACTAAGGACTTGTGCATATAGGTGTGTTGATATATCTCCATATAGTGATGCGTGTGAACACACTTAGGACCATCGGGACACTTTTTTCCCTCTTTAGGAGGTTTCCCCCTGGCTTGTATATATGCCTATAACCCTAACATGTCACTTATCTTTGTACATTCACTTGGCAGTACATTTAATATTGTGTGATATGCTTCAAGCTTCTTCTTCTTCCTTGTGCTTTTCACATGCTTGTGTAGACCTCAAATTCCAACAATTGGTATCAAAGAAGGTCATCACTTCATCTAGGGCATCATTCGTTTCTTATTTCTCAAGGCATGGCACAACAACCACAAATTCCACAAGTGCAGAATATGAGACAAGACTCTGGAAAAAGGACTAGACCTTCCTAAGTGTGAAAAATGCATATTAGAGTACTACAAAGGACAAGATGATCCTCATGCACACAGTGTTACCATTAGTGTCCATGTGAAAGGCCAAATGACCATCAGACACTTCTTTGTATATGTTCTTTAATATAGCATATAGTGGCCTAGTCAGTCACAGACTGTAAGTTTGACTGCAATTGTAACACCTAAGAAGTCCGTGTTCGTGCTCCTTGTGTACTGTGTTTTTCTACATATTCTATAGCCTCTGTGCGGAGTACTGTGTCCGGACCTAGGAGCTTGGTGTTCTACTCCGAGGATATCATCGTGGAGATCTCAAGAAGGAGTGTGCTCTATGGTGCATCACCAATTAAATACTTCACTAGTATTAGAGAAGTTCGATGCAAAAGCTTTGTTCCTTTTGTGCGAGCGAAGCGAGCACCTCCCAGCTTTCTCCAAGGCTTACCACCAAGGTGGCGACCAAGGCATAGACCTTGGCATACCTTGTCATCTGAGTCACCGAAGTCACCGTTGGCTACGCGCGAGGGAGGACCTCAATGATCAAGGAAGATAGAGGTTCTCGGTACTTCCCGAGAGGTCACCCATGCCAGTATTGTTCCCCCCCCCATAGCTCACTTAACCATGGCAATCTCTTACCACTAAGCTACACTCTTGTGGTGTCTAAAGAAGGGGAAAGACTAAGGTTAACATTACCTTGAACATGTTTTGGTCCCTCAAAGCTTCATTCTTTATTTTCAAAGCCTGTTTTTGAAGCATTTTTGGAGCCATTGGAGTACTTTTGCACATAGTTCTCTTCGCACAGGTCCAAGGACATCAAGAAGAGTGTTTTTTGTACTCCTTCAACAATAAATATCAAATTTTTGGGACTATGTTTTCAGCAACACTCGTAAAACTACAGGTTTCTTAAAAGGTTTTTAGTTTTGGTGGGAGCAGCTGCTACAAATTTATGTAGGTTTTTTTGCCTAAAACATAAGAGTTGACAGACACTTGCAAGTGTTGTTGGCTAGTTTTTGGGTTGTGCATTCAAACTTTTTTAGTGTCATTTTATTACATATATGGAGCAAATACACACCATGTATGCTTCCATGGATACTGCTTATGTACGTCCATGTGGTCATTGATATAGCGGTTACGTTTTTTGCATAAAGCCTTTTACGTTTGATAAAGAGGGTAATGGTGAGGTTTTCTTAACTGGGAGACACCCAGATGTTGGGGTCTCTTTGGTGATGCATGTGGAAGACTTACCCAGCCTTGCCATAGGAGATGTATGATAGTTGTTCATAGGTGCTCGATAAGCCTAGTTGGCTTCTATTGGGTAACTGGTTACATGCAGTGGAGTGAGTGATTCACTATGCAGGTAAACATGTCAGTTTTGTAGTCTTATGATATTTTCACACTGGTCATATGCTCATTTTGTAGAGGATACTCTGGCAAAATTTTTCTAGATTTTTGGTTTTGTCAACTATATAGTGGTCGATTTACTCCTTAATACACTTATTTGTTGGTGTTTGGACTCTACTAGCTCCATTATCATTCTATTCAGTTCTCTAACATCATGGCATCAAAGGTCTCAGGCACATCTAGTGGATCAAGTTCTAATGCTAGTGTTCCGAGGAGGAGCTATAACTTGCAGGGCAAATACCATTTTGAGATCCGAAAATTTGATGGCACAAACTTTGCTCTATGGAAGAATCAGATTAAAGATGTGCTGATTCAAAGGCGGCAATGGAAGCTAGTAAATGGGATTTCAAAGAAGCCTACTGACATGGATGAAGATGATTCGGACGAGTTAGATGAAATGGTCAGGTCTAACATTCACTTGCACCTGGCAGATAATGTTTACTTTATAGTATTAGACTGTGAAAGTGTAGAGGAGCTTTGGAAGAAATATGGATAATGAAAATGGAAAATGGATAATGAAATGAAAGAAGTATTGTTGTTATGCACATTGCCATCATCGTGGGATACATTTTGCACAGTTATTAGCAATAGTGCACCTGGTGGTAAACTCGTCTATGATGACATATGTGGAGCACTCTTGAGTGAGGAGATTCTTAGAAAATATATGGTTGGCTCTCAAAGTGGAGATGCATGTAATGTTTGTGATTCTTACCAAGGAAAGAATCAACAACGTGGCAGAAGCAAGAACAAGGAAAAGAATGGTCAACGGAATAAGAGTAGAAGTAAATCAAGGAAGAGGGATATCGAATGCCATTATTGTCATAAGAAAGGACACATGAAGAAAGATTTTTATGCATTAAAGAATGCCAAAGGTAAAGGACAAAATGTTGATGGGCATGTTAAACAATGCACCATCTACTTCGACTATGAAGATTGAAGAAATTAATTCTATTTTTGATAATGCTGATGTGTTGACACTTGATGGTACTGCACCAACTGGAGCTCTTATGGTTGATTCTTTTTCCCACATCTAGCTGCTAGATTTTGGTGCTTCTTTCCATGTGACACCACACAAAGAATGGTTCTCTAATTATGCAGCACAGTCTCTTGGTACCGTGAGACTTAGTGACTCTTACTAGTGTGAGATTGTGGGGCATTGGAGATGTGGTTGTGCAATTCATTGATGGTTCAGAATTTATTATGCATAATGTACGCCATGGACCTAAGTTATCATGCAGTTTGATGTCAGTTCGTCAACTTGATGACCTTGGTTACAAGGTGTTCTTCTATGCTCAATCATTTTGTATATCAAAGGGAAATATGGTTATTGCAAAAGGAAGCAAAGTTGGCTCACTTTATCCTTTATTTTTATCACAGAAAGAACACTTGTAAGTTGTTACTGAACAACCTATGACTTGTATTTGGCATGGTCATTTGGGCAGGAACGGAAAATCTTTCTCATTCTGGCTACTTGTGTTATCTTTCTCTGATTTTTCATTTTGTGAGCATTGCCAATATGGAAAGCAAACCAAAAATGTGCATAGAACGCACATTGACTCTTCAATTCAGCCTTTAGATCTTGTTCATACATATGTGTGTGGTCCTATGCCCACTAGGTCCTTAGGTGGTTCTCTTTACTTTGTCATTTTCATAGATGATGCTAGTAGAAAATTTTGGGTATATCCTATCAAATCGAAGGATGAGGTATTCCCTACTTTCAAAAAATGGCTTGCTTTAGTTGAGACTAAAAAAGGAACTAAGCTTAAGGCTTTACCTTCAGATAATGGGGGTGAGTATACCTCACACGAATTCGGCCTTTTCTATCAGTCCAGAGGGACTCTCCTTATACCCTAGTACAGAATAGTGTAGCTGAAAGGATGAATAGAACTATTCAAGATAGAGTACTTTCTATGTTGCATCATGCAAACCTCACAAGGCTTTTGGGCAGAAGCAGTATTCACTGCAGTTCATGTGATTAACCTTTCACCTAGTACTGCCAAAGGTTTGAAAGTGGCACAAGGGTTATGGACAAGGAAGCCACCATACTATGATCATCTTGGAGTTTTTGGGTGTGAAGCATATGTTCATATACCCAAGAATACTAGACAAAATTTGGACCATAAGTCAAAGAAATGCATTTTTCTTGGATATGGTCGAGAAGGACAATTTGGATATTGCTTATGGATCTTGAAACATGGTCAATGATCAGAAGTAGTGATGTCACTTTCAATGAGTCTAAGATGCATAAACAACCCATTAAGGAGGTTGAAGTGAGAAGACTGGTGTTTGATGATACTAGTCCTCTAGTTAGCATGCATAAAAATGTTGCGCATAGGGATGTTCAAGAGAATGTCCGATCATATCAGTCTACACATGTTCCTGTTCAGCAACGATTGAGATGCTCTACACATGTCTCACATCCACGTGATAGATATGTTCTAGGTTTAGATTTTGTAATGCTAAAAGATGTCGGTGAGCCTTCTTGTTGCAAAGAGGCTATGTAGACAGAGGATCATGTCAAGTGGGAGCATGCCATGAAAAGTGAGTTGGATTCTATTCACAAGAATGGTACTTGGGATTTAGTACCTTTGCCAAAGGGTAGGAAAGCTTTACCATGTAAATGGGTATATAAGCTGAAATTCACATCAGATAGTGCTTCTCCAAAGTATAAAGCATGAATTGTTGCAAAGGGTTTTAAGCAACAACATGGTGTTGATTTCGAGGAAATCTTCTCTCCAGTGGTCAAGATGACCACCCTACACATGTTTCTTGGATTCGTTGCAATGGAGGACTTAGAGCTAGTCCAAATGTATGTGAAAACTTCTTTCTTGCATGGAGGTCTTACAGATGAGATCTGTATGGAACAACCAGAGGGCTATGTAGTTCCTGGCAAGGAAAGTCTAGTTTGTAAGCTCAAGAAGAGCTTGTATGGACTTAAATAGTCCCCTAGACAATGGTACCAAAAGTTGATGCTTTTATGAAGTCTCAAGGCTATTCTTGAAGCAATGAGGATCATTGTCTCTACACAAAGAGATGCTCAGATGGAAGCTTGATATGCTTGATACTTTATGTTGATGATATGTTCATTGCTGGGAAGTCCTCTTATGACTTGTCAATTCTCAAAAAGAAGTTGAGTCAAACATTTGATATGAAGGATTTGGGGGATGCCAAACATATTCTTGGCATGCGCATTACTCGTCATAGGAGTAAAAGATGCATATACGTGTCTCAAAGTGAGTATATATCCAAAGTACTTCACAGGTTCAATATGCAAGGTGGAAAGGCATTGAGTATAGCTTTACCCACGTATGTGAAATTGAGCAAGGATGATTGCCCCAAATCAGATGAAGAAAAGGAATTCATGACCAAAATTCCTTATCAGTCTATTGTTGGTAGTCTCATGTATGCTATGGTAGCTACGAGACCAGATATTGCATTTACAATGGGAGTTGTGAGTAGATATATGTCTAATCTTGGCAAGAAACATTGGGAAGCGGTCAAGATGATTTTGAGATATCTGAGTGGCACTAAAGACAAGTGTCTATGCTTAGGTAGAGGGAAAGCATCCATTATTGGTTACACATATTTTGACTATTCTGGTTGTGTAGACAATCGTAAGTCTACATCAGGGTACATTTTTCATTTTGTTGGAGGTGCTATCTCTTGGAGATCTTGTCGCCAAGAATGTACAGCTATTTCCACCATAGAAGTAGAGTATGTTGCAGCAAGTGAGGCATGTAAGGAAGCATTCTAGCTTTCTCATCTTGCTTGTGATACGGGTTTACCTCAGCATGTACCTCATTTGATCAGTGACAGTTGGAGTGACATTGCTTTGGCTAAGAATCCGATCTATCATGCAAAGACCAAGCACATTGAAGTGAGGTATCACTTCATTAGAGATTGCTTAGCCACTGAGCACATTATCATTGAGAAGGTTCACACTTGAGATAATGTTGCAAATTCTTTGACTAAAGCTCTACCACAGGATAGCTTTTGACATTGTTGTCACTTGATGGGGGTTACTTGATTCATGATCTTACACGGTCACTTGTAACTGTGTAACATGCCCATTAGGTGGGAGGTATAGTTTGTATACTTACACTTGGGTATTCTTTATCATTCTTTATTTCTCTCCCATAGTTACTTTGCCATATTGGCCTTTTGTGGGATATTGTTACCATTAGTGTCCATGTGAAAGGCCAAATGGCCACCGGAAACTTCTTTGTAAATGTTCTTTAATAAAACATATAGTGGCTTGGTCAGTCACAGACTGTAAGTTCGACCACAATTGTAACACCTAAGAGGTCTGTGTTCCTGCTCCCTGTGTACTGTGTTTTTCTACGTATTCTGCAGCCTCTGTGTGGAGTACCGTGTGCAGACCTAGGAGCTCGGTTTTCTACTCCGAGGATATCATCGTGGAGCTCTCGAGAAGGAGAGTGCTATGTGGTGCATCGCCATCTAAATACTTCACACAAGTCTGAGTTGAAACAAGTGTTAACGTCTAAGTAAGTGTATGATTTAATCACTCAATATGCAAGCTTTGGACTCTCCTTAAATGGGATTTCACTAGCATGGTTCCAACCACTATGCATACAAAATTTCCAAAATATGGATCAAATCTTGAAGGCATTCATAGGTAAGTTAGGTAAGTTTTCTAAGATAGGTGTAATAAATCACACCTCAACAGTGATAACAAGCATCAAACAAGAAGAAAATGAGGACATGAGATTAACTACTCATCACTACAAGCAATACATAGCATGATGCATGAACTCCCATTAAAGGCAGAATTGATTGATCATTTTTGTGATGGATTGAAGAGTGCTCATTTGAGAATTGAAGACTATTTGATGAACTCCACCACTTTGGAGGATTGTATTCAGAAGTGTATTCAAGTTGATGATGATTTTGGTAATTCTATCTAATTCTTCTCAATAGTCATAGAATCTACTCCAAATGTGAAATCAATCTCCTCAATGATTGATAAAATGGAAAAGGTTTTTCATAAAAAGTTGAACATACAAGCCACTAGACCTCCAACTAGGAAGTGCTTGCATTGCTGAGGAGATCATCCATCACATGTGTGTAATAGAACACCTCCTACAACACAACCACATGTATAGTACTATGAGATTACTAATCACCCGATTGGGGAGTGTTTATCAATCAAGTAGTATCCTACATAGCAAGACCACTACCAAAATAGACCACTTGAGGGAAACTTTCAAGTCTTGAGGCCTATTGCACCACAAAAATACCAATATCCCCCATGATAATCATACTCAACTAAGCCATTAATGCCATATCCAGTTAGGCATGTGTTGGGTCAGCAACCACCTACTCCTCAACATGCTGCTTGCTCCTCAACATGTTGCATGCTCCTCAACATCTCATAGTGAAGTATGGATAGGCCCAAGATCCAATTGAGCTAGTTATAATATCATTTTCTCTATTATTAGAAAAATCACAAGGCAAGAAAATGCCATAGGAAGTAGTAAAAAAGAGGCATGCCATCAATAGTATGACCCATCCACAAGTTATTCAGGTTATCTAAGATAATGTACAGACGAGGAAAGTCTAGACTTATCCATTACCTGTGCAATTAGACAACACATCATAGTTGAACAGAACTTTACTACTACCAAGAGAGATCCCCTTGGAACGATCTATGCAATAAAAAGGTTTTGAAACTATTTACTTGCACATAAACGTAAGATCTTTGTAGAGCACCAAGCCTTACTATGTATGTTCAACATGCCTTGCACTATTGGCAGATTACAAAATTGGTTCCTCTTATTGCTGGAATATGATTTTGAGGACATAGTAAAAAAAGAAAAGCACACATGTTATAGTTGATCATCTATCAAGAATTAAAAGTATTGACCCTCAAGAGGCAATCAAAGTTGACCTGCCTAACACATACTTGTTCAATGTAGAAACAATACGTAAATGGGTTGAGCCAATAGTTCCTATCCTATCTTATCGATCAACCCACCCCTATGTGCTGTTCACCAAAGATGAGGTGATCAAAGCCAAGAACTTGCACATCAATGTTGTTTGCTTATCTCTTAGAGATGCATATAGGATCCTTTCTTGTTCCATTCTGGAAGATGAGCATATAATGCTTGTAGTTGAAGCTCATGTGGATGCTTTGGTAGGAATTCTCCTAAATCAAGAACTTTGCAAGAAATGCAAGCAAATAGCATCTATTGGCCACACATGGAACAAAGAGTACATGACTATGTATGTGCTTGTTGTACCTGCCAAGTCATTTCCACCATTGAGCATGCTACTTCGTATTATGTTTTTGCATGCCCCACACGGAGCTAAAACATAGTTGATTATTTGAAATCTGGCACTTATCCTTTTGAAATGACCATACCAAGACAACGAACTTATGTGAAGAGATTCAAGATAATGCTCTTATTGGAAACATTCTTTACAAGTGAGTGTTGCACAAGGGCAAGCAAGAGCATGAAGTCAAGGTGAGACAAGCAGTCATCAAAGAAAGGGAAGAAAATGAATGAAGACTCATAGTTCAATTTGTAGTTCAACAATTAATAAAATATGTGATTTGAGGAGCTTAGTTAGAAGCTATGTGTCACTTTTTTTGTTTTTTAGAGCTTGTTTGAGCCCTCAAATCAGCATTAGGACCTAATTTTTAAGTATGCCTGACATTGTGTCTCAAACTGGCCAAAAGTCACTCAAAAACTATAAATAGAGATAGAGAGCTCATTTTTTTAGTCTAGTTTTTGGTAGTCTTTTTGGGAAAGAAAGCTTGTATGAGCAATTCAAGCACTTGTAATTGAGATAATACAAACTCCATTGTTCCTTCTCATTGTCTCTACCTTTTGTGTGTGTGTGTGTGTGTGTGTTTGTGTGCACCTAATGTGCTTCTCACCTTCACCTTCTCACACATCACTTGCTCATGATCTTCATATCACCCTCACTTCTTTGTAAATTGATAATAACAAGCTAGATCTTGCATGAAGGTGGTACTCTCCATTGTTCTACAAGTGAAAACAACAAAATTTTGTTGCCATTGCAAGAGAATGATAGCTGAGGGCGAGCATGTGTTGGTAATAGTGTTGATTAATGACATTGAAGTTCAAATAAGTAGATAAGTAAATTTGATTAATGTTTTTCTTAATTTTTTGATTGATTGCATCTCCATCCCCATCCTTACCACCTCTATTCATCCCCTTTCATCCCCTCCACCATCTCCATCTTCATTGAAATTCAACCATTTAGACCATATACCCACCTTCACCTCACACCTCATTTGATTGTGTGCAAGAGAGAAAGAGAGAGAGGGAAAGTGAATTCTTGTTTTTGTGTGTTTCTTGTTATTTTTTGCAGATTCTGCTTCATCATCAGCTCCAAGGACTTGCATAGGTACAAAGGCCCTTGCTTGCCTTTTGAGATCACAAACCTGATTTTTCAAAACATACCAAAAAAGTGGTACTTTGGAGACAGATGAGTAATACATAGAGATCTTCTTACATTTCAATTATATAGATGCATCAGGAGACCATCAAGTTTTTGGCTGTATTGCGACAAGACAAAACTTAATAGACCCCATCTATCATGATAGACACCCTCTATCATGAAAAACCTGTCAATTGTGGAAGACCGCCATCTATTGTGATAACCCCCCCTCTCCATGATAGACCTCCTCTGTCATGATAGAAACATCTATCATGATAGACCAAGACCATTATAGATACCATTTATCATGTTAGACCCCATCTATTGCAACAAGGCCCTCTATCACAATAGACCAACTCTGATGATGCACCCATCTATCATGATGGACACCCTCTATCATGTCAAACTGAAAAACATGACATACCAAAAATATGTTAGACACCATCTATCGCTATGTACCACTCTATTGCAATAAACTAAGCACAATGCAACCATAGATCTTTAAGCTAAAAACACCATAGAGGATTCTTTTTGGAAATTTAGGGCAAACAAACCCTACACTAAGAAAGAGTTTTTTGTGTATGAGTTTAAAGACCAGATAATCTAGGAAGGGAAACCTACTTGAGCCATGATTTGGAAAAGATGTACATAGTCTCAAACTGTAACAGAAAGACTCACCTTGGCAAGGCCAAAAGGTATTCCTTCTACACAAATCTTCAGCTTTGCACAAACAAGCCAGTGTAGGACGTGCTAACACCCTAGATTCTCAGAGAGAGAAAATAAGAGAGGCCTCAAAAATGAGATACATACATCACCTAGAAAGGCATAGATCAGAACATGGAATAAGCAAAGTAGATAGAGAGCAAACTAGAAGGTGCATGTTACACAAAGAAAACGATGATTTCCATCTACCAAGGCAAAGGAACACTCAAGAACATTGAGATCCTTGCAGGTAGCTAATACGATGAAGAACTATTTTGATGGCACAAGAGATCTTAATGATCATGTGGCCGAATTTAAGCAGGTGTTGAGAGTAGAAAAAGTAGAGGATTTGTTCACTCAATATGAGGATTTTGGGTTGACCTTGAAGGATATAACCCTAGCATGATTTCATCCATTGCATCAAGGCAACTATTGGGATATCTCACAATTAATGAAAGCATTCATCATTGAGTTCTTCAAGAGTGGAATCAAACACAACACTTCATCTTTGATCCATAGATTCAAGAAAAACCCTTAAGGGATTCTAAGACTAGTGGGATGAAGATTCAAGTAATATATTGAGATGTCTAGTCCTCGAAGCTACCCAAACAAGCATCCAAAGTTGTTTTTAGATGTCCTCGAGCAATAAATTATGATCCTATGTGTACCTAAAAGAGTCAAAAACCCTAGAAAAGTGCATAAGAATGTGTATAGACATAAAGCAAACTTAGGAGATGACTTGGAACTCTCAACACTCTACAAAATCTCTGAGTTCTTAGTTCTTTCTTTCAGCTTTCAGAATCTTTTGGATTTGACTCAGAGATGGTATCTGATTCTTTTTACAAAAGTCAAGGGTTGTTGATATATTTAGGTAGTGATGTGTGTGAACACACTAGGACCGCCGGGGCACTTTTTTCCCTCTTTAGGAGGTTTTTTTCCCCCGGCTTGTATATACGCCTATTGCCCTAATGGGCTACTTATCTTTGTACATTCTCTAATAATACATTCAGTATTGTGTGTTTGTGCTCCAAGCTTCTTCTTCTTCCTTGTGTTGTTCGCGTGCTTCCACAGACATTTATCTCCAACCATTGGTATCAGAGCAGGTTGTTGCTTCATCTAGGGAGCCTTCGACACTCCTCTGTTTGCAGTCTCAGAATCGTACGAATTTTGGTGAGCATACTCAGGGTGTTTTCGAGATCAAAACAACTTCGCTATGTGGTGGCGAAATGGCGATCTGAGCTCATTTCGGCCTCCGAACACACTATCGCAGTGCTTGTGTAGGCTATTTCATCTTTTTGTGCCAAAGGTATATACCTGTTTCTGTTTGCCGGTATAAGCGTCTCGAAGTCTGCTACAGGTTTAGTAGAACTCGTGTGGGTAGTTCCATTCAACTTTTTGAGATACAGTCAATTTTCTGCATCAAGGTATTTTAGTCACCGGCCATGGCTGAAAGCAGTGATGCATTCCGTATGTTGGCTCTTGAGGATAAGTTGGATGGTACCAACTACCCATTATGGGCTTATATGATGCAACATGTATTGGTTTCAAAAGGATTGTGGAACATTGTGCAAGGTGTTGAAAGACGTCATGTTACACCTATAACAACAGGTACTGCGAATATAGGTTCTGGAGCTGATGAAGATGGTGTCGAAGATGATATTGTGCAGATTCCTGTTCGTGCTGCTGTTTCTGCTGCACCTACTGTAGAGCATATTTGTTGGGATGGCAGAGATGCCCAGGCACATGCATTGATAGCTTTGTCTGTCAAACATGCCATTATTCCTCATATTCATTCTTGCATAATAGTTAAGGATGCTTGGGATACACTTACCACATTGTACCAAGCTAGGAATGAGGCTCGTGTTGCTTACCTCTGAAAACCGTTGGAGAGTGAGCACATGAATGAAGTTGATTCTATGGACAGTTTCCTAACAAAGATCAAAGACTTGAAGGAACAGTTGATTTCTACTGATGAGGTTATACCAAATAGCTCACTTGTGCAGACCGTTCTGAATGGTCTTCCTGATTCATATCAGAGTTTTGCTTCTACTCTTCGATTGATGATGAAAGGAAATCCAAATGCCTTGTCATTTGAGGAGTTAGTCTCTGTTCTATTGCAAGAAGATCAGTCCAGACAGAACAGGTCCATTATGCGTGTTGCAGATCAAGCTTTCCTGGCTAGTCAAAAGGGCAAAGGAAAATGGAGCTCTTCTACTAGTAAGCAGAAATATGCAAATGCTGCACATTTGAAGAACCAGGATAAAGATGAGAAGAAATCAGAAAAGCAGAAATTGTTTTGCAAGTATTGTAAAGGGAATGATCATATCATAAAGAACTGTTCAAAACTAGCTGCAAAAGAGGCAAAGAAAAAGGAGGCTGGAATGGTTGTTGCAGAAGCCTCTACACCAAAAATAGAGTCTGCTAATCTTGTGCAGGAAGAAGAATGGGTGTTTACTACTGTTTGCAGTTTTGACCCATCTTCTCATGAGCAGTGCATGTCTGTAGTGGACTCAGATGTTTGGTACTTTGATAGTGGGGCGACCAAACATATTACCTCGTAGTGCAGTTTCTTCTCTTCACTCGAGCCTGTCCCTACAGGGAATACTGTCACATGCACCAACAACTCCTCCTATCCTGTTATGGGAGTTGGTAAGATCATTATGACTACTGCTGATGGTAGTTCTCTCACCTTGTCAGATGCTTTGTTTGTGCCAGGGATCAAGAAGAATCTGTTATCGGTTTCTGCATTAGCCAAGATTCTGGTATTTTATGCCGTGGGTTGTATAAGCTCATAGACTATGAAAGATCTGTGAATGATTCGGCATGTGTAGTTCATGATTCTCAGGCTATGTTAGATGCAAAGCTTTGGTATGCACGCTTTGGTCATCTGAATTTTGCTAGTTTGCTACGCCTTCAGAAATCTGAAATGGTGTCCTCTTTGCCCAAACTTGAGGCACCTGGAAAACATGTTTGTGAAGGCTGTATTTTGGGCAAAATGTAGCATTCCTCCTTTCCAAAAGATGGTTCAGTTCGGGCTACACAAAAATTGCAGCTTGTACATAGTGATGTCTGTGGTCCTATGAAGACACCCTCTTTTGGAAATTATCTTTACTTCGTGACTTTCATCGATGATTTTTCCAGGCATCATGGGTATATCCATTGAAGGCAAAGTTTGGAGTGTTCATGTGCTTCAAACAGTTTTTGGTTTTGGCTGAAAATTTGTCAGCATGTAAAATGGGCACCCTCTATTCTGATCGAGGGGGGGAATATATGTCTTCTAATTTTAATGCATTTCTGGTTGAACATGGGATAAAACACCAGTGTACAGTGTCGTATACACCTCAACAGAATGGAGTTGCTGAATGAAAGAATAGGTCACTCATGGAGATGGTGAGGTGTATGGTCAAGAGTCAGGCTTTACCACGTAGTTTCTGGCTTGAGGCTGTCATGTGTGCATCATATGTACTGAACAGGTGTCCCACTAAAGCGTTGCATTCTATCACTCCATATGAGGCTTGCCATGACCGCAAGCCATCTGTTGCTCATCTGCGTGTTTTTGGTTGTTTGGCATATGCACTAGTGCCTGAACAACATCGCAGAAATTTGGATGATAAGATAGTAAAATGTATTATTGTTGGGTACATTTCTGAAAGTAAAGGATATCGTCTGTATCATCCACACACTAAACGCATTCTGGTTAGCCGTGATGTTGTCTTTGTGGAAGATGCTATTCGGCCATTGCTTTCATGTACTAAGGAGACATCTGTTAGCTCTAAAGACATGTATGATACTTTGATGACTCTTTTTACAGGTGGACAATCTAGTGCTGGTCCTAATGAGGCAACTTCTCAGCCTATGCAGGTTTCATATGATGATGCAGATCATTCAATTTGTGATGCAGATTTACATGATGCACTTGTTGATGAGAGAGCTGATATTGAGCTGGCAAAAACTATGCCAAAATGGCTGGTGCAAACTTTGCGTGATAGCAAATTAGATGCACCTTTGTCATATCGCACTCGTTCAGGCTCTCATAGTGCCTCCTTTGCATCAGATTGCTATGATATGGCTGCGTCTAGTCTTTGTGATGAGAATGAGCCTGTTTCTTTTGATGAAGCACAAAATTCAAAAAATTGGATGGCTGCTATGCAATCTGAATATGATGCTATAATGAAGAATGGTACATGGTCTTTATGTGACTTGCCTCTTGGCAAGAAGGCCATTGGCACTAAGTGGGTATACAAGCTGAAGCGTAAACCTGATGGTACAGTTGATAGGTATAAGGCTAGGCTTGTTGCAAAGGGTTATGCGCAGGAAAGAGGCATTGATTTTGATGAGACCTTCGCACCTACATGCCATATGACTACTGTTCGGAGCATATGTGCACTTGCAGCCCATCATGGTTGGAATGTACATCAGTTGGACATTAAAATAGCATTTCTGAATGGTGACTTGCATGAAGAAGTGTATGTTTTTTAGCCCCGTGGTTTTGTGCAGAAAGGGCATGAAAACTAGGTGTGCAGGTTAAAGAAGGCATTATATGGTTTAAAGCAAGCACCACGTGCTTGGTATGAGAAGATACATGCCTATCTGGTTGCACATGGTTTTGAGAACAGTCCAACTGAAAGCACCTTATATGTTAAGCGTGCTAATGATGTGCTTCTGATCATTGTTGTCTATGTTGACGACATGCTGCTCACTGGTCCTATTGAGAAGCATATTGATGATTTCAAGGCTGATTTGCATGCCTCATTTGAAATGTCTGATTTGGGGCATTTGCATCACTATTTGGGCATTCAGTTTATGCAAGTTGATGGTGGAATGGCTTTGTGTCAAACGAAATATATTGACACATTATTGCAGCGTTTTGGCCTTGAAGACTGTAAGCCTATTGCCACTCCTATGGAGATAGGTTTACGATTGAGTCTTCATGATGTTGGAGATGCATTTGATGCTGTTCTCTATCAGCAGGCTGTTGGATGCTTGATTCACTTATGCATTACTCGGCCAAATATTCAATTTGTTGTCTCACAGATGAGCAGGTTTCTGCATTTCCCAAGAGTCACGCATTGGAAGGTGGTTAAGCGCATCTTTCACTACTTGAGTGGTACTCGGCTACTTGGGTTGTTTTATCCCAAGGGGGGATCACTACCGCCAGATTTGCATGCTTTTTCTGACTCAGATTGGGTTGGTTGCTATGACACTTGTGTGTCCACCAGTGGTTTTTGCTTCATGCTTGGTAGCTCATGTATATCTTGGTTGAGCAAGAAGCAGCCTACTGTGGCCACTTCCAGTTGTGAGGCTGAGTATAGGGAAGCTTTCACAACGACTGTTGAGTGTGTGTGGCTCAGGCCCCTTATGGCTGATTTGGGTGTTGGCCAGTCTTCTGCCACCACCATCTTCACTGACAGTCAGAGCGCATTGGCAGTTGCGAGAAACCCTGTGTTCCATGTTCGCACTAAGCACATTGAGGTGCATTATCACTATGTCAGGGAGAGGTTCTCTACTGGGGAGATCATCTTGGCATATGTGCCCACGCAGGAGAACATAGCAGACCTTTTCACGAAGGTTGTGCCTAGGGAGAAGTTTGAAGCTTTCCGCAAAGCTTTGGGCTTACTTCCTTTTGTGGAGTGATTTCCACATAGCTTGGCACTTCCTTATACATGAGTGCCAGCTCCTTGTTCAATGCATCACTCCTAAGGGGGATGAGGACCGCCAGGAGCACTTTTTTCCCTCTTTAGGAGGTTTTTTTCTCCCGGCTTGTATATACGCCTATTACCCTAATGGGCTTCTTATCTTTGTACATTCTCTAGTTGTTGGAGATAGACGTCTGCGAAAGCACGCGAACAGCACAAGGAAGAAGAAGAAGCTTGGAGCACAAACACACGATACTGAATGTATTACTAGAGAATGTACAAAGATAAGTAGCCCATTAGGGCAATAAGCGTATATACAAGCCGGGGGAAAAAAACCTCCTAAAGAGGGAAAAAAGTGCCCCGGCGGTCCTAGTGTGTTCACACACATCACTACCTAAATATATCAACAAATCCCCCCTGGGAGTGATGCAGTGAACAAGGAGTTGGCACTCATGTATAAGGAAGTGCCAAGCTATGTGGAAATCACTCCACAAAAGGAAGTAATCCCAAAGCTTTGCGGAAAGCTTCAAACTTCTCCCTAGGTAGAGCCTTCGTGAAAAGGTCTGCAATGTTCTCCTGCGTGGGCACATATGCCAAGCTGATCTCCCCAGCAGAAAACCTCTCCCAGACATAGTGATAATGCACCTCAATGTGCTTAGTGCGAGCATGGAACACAGGGTTCCTCGCAACTGCCAATGCGCTCTGTCTGTCAGTGAAGATGGTGGTGGCAGAAGACTGGCCAACACCCAAATCAGCCATAAGGCGTCTGAGCCACACACACTCAACAGTCGCTGTGAAAGCTGCCCTATACTCAGCCTCACAATTGGAAGTGGCCACAGTAGGCTGCTTCTTGCTCAACCAAGATATACATGAGGTACCAAGCATGAAGCAAAAACCACTGGTGGACACACGAGTGTCATAGCAACCAGCCCAATCTGAGTCAGAAAAAGCATGCAAATCTGGCAGTAGTGATCCCCCCTTGGGATAAAACAACCCAAGTAGCCGAGTACCACTCAAGTAGCGAAAGATGCGCTTAACCGCTTTCCAATGCGTGACTCCTGGGCAATGCATAAACCTGCTCATCTGTGAGACAGCAAAGTGAATATCTGGCCGAGTAATGCATAAGTAAATCAAGCATCCAACAGCCTGTTGAATATCCTCAAATGACAAGGCATTCGGATTGCCTTTCATCATCAACCGAAGAGTAGAGGCAAAACTCTGATATGAATCAGGAAGACCATTCAGAACGGTCTGCACAAGTGAGATATCTGGTATAACCTCATCAACAGAAATCAATTGTTCCTTCAGGTCTTTGATCTTTGTAAGAAAATTGTCCATAGAATCACATTCATTCATGTGCTCACTCTCCAACTGTTTTCGGAGGTAAGCAACACGATCCTCATTCCTAGCCTGGTACAAAGTGGTAAGTGTATCCCAAGCATCCTTTGTTGTTCTGCAAGAGCGAATGTGAGGAATAATGGCACGTTTGACAGACAAAGCTATCAATGCATGTGCCTGGGCATCTCTGCCATCCCAACGAATCTGCTCTGTAGTAGGTGCAACAAAAACAGCAGCACGAACAAGAATCTGTGGAATATCATCTTCGACACCATCTTCATCAGCTCTAGCACCTGTATTTGTAGTACCTGTAGTCGCAGGTGTAACAGGACGTCTTTCAACACCCTGCACAATGTTCCATAGTCCTTTTGCAACCAGTACATGTCGCATCATATAAGCCCATAATGGGTAGTTGGTACCATCCAACTTATCCTCAACAACCAACATACGGAATACATCACTGCTTTCAGCCATGGCTGGTGACTAAAATACCTTGATGCAGAAAATTGACTGTATCTCAAAAAGTTGAACGGAACTCCCTAGACAAGTTCTGCTAGACCTGTAGCAGACTTCGAGATGCTTAAACTAGCGAACAAAAACTGGTATATGCCTTTGGCACAAAAGGACGAAATAGCCTGCACAAGCGCTGCGATAATGCGTTCGAAGGCTGAAACGAGCTCAGATCGCGATTTCGGCACCACAAAGCAAAGCCGTTTTGATCTCGGAAACACCCTGAGTATGCTCACCAAATTTCGTGCGAATCTGAGACGGCAAACGGAGTGTCGACGGCGCCCTAGAAGAAGCAACGACCTGCTCTGATACCAATTGTTGGAGATAGACGTCTGCGGAAGCACGCGAACAGCACAAGGAAGAAGAAGAAGCTTGGAGCACAAACACACAATACTGAATGTATTACTAGAGAATGTACAAAGATAAGTAGCCCATTAGGGCAATAAGCCTATATACAAGCCGGGGGAAAAAAACCTCCTAAAGAGGGAAAAAAGTGCCCCGACGGTCCTAGTGTGTTCACACACATCACTACCTAAATATATCAACACTAGTAATACATTCAGTATTGTGTGTTTGAGCTCCAAGCTTCTTCTTCTTCCTTGTGTTGTTCGCGTGCTTCCGCAGACATCTATCTCCAACAAGGGTTAGCCGGTTAGAACCAGGAAACTAAATTAAACATCCTAGATAGATGTTCTGTATAGGAACCTTTTCAATTTACAAAAGATAATAAGTCTAAGTGGACTTATTTATTTAAGTTTGCTTCAAGTTATAGCATAAATGATTTCTTAGACTCCAGTAGACTCTAGAATAGACAAGTTAGGAATTGCTCAATAGATTGACAATTCCCAAGAAATTTTAGCTCAAGTCTTTGAGAAAAGTATCCTAAGTTGGACAATTTTCATTGTGAATTTAAATTGGTCAAGTTTGATTCGAGCCGCTATATATACAGGCATAAGGTTGGGAGGAGAGTCATCTCTCTAGCATGTGGTGGTCGTTATAGTTATTCTGTTGCAATATATATATATATATATATATATATATATATATATATATATATATATATATATATATATATATGTGTGTGTGTGTATATATATATATATATATATATATATATATATATATATATATATATATATATATATATATATATATATATATATATATATATATATATATATATATATATATATATATATATATATATATATATATATATATATATACACATACATATATATATATATGTGTGTGTGTGTGTGTGCCTATCTATATATTTCTCTATCTATCTATATGTTTGTCTATTTATCTATCTATCTATCTATCTATCTATCTATCTATCTATCTATCTATCTATCTATCTATCTATCTATCTATCTATCTATCTATCTATCTATCTATCTATCTATCTATCTATCTATCTATCTATCTATATCTATCGATCTATCTATCGATCTATCTATCGATCTATCTATCTATCGATCTATCTATCGATCTATCTATCTATCTATCTATCTATCTATCTATCTATCTATCTATCTATCTATCTATCTATCTATCTATATATCTATTGATATATTTAGGTGGTTATGTGTGTGAACACACTAGGATAGTTGGGCACTTTTTTCCCTCTTTATAAGGTTTTTTTCCCTCGGCTTGTATATACGCCTATAGCCCTAATGGGTTTGATATCTTTGTACATTCTAGTGGTAAAACATTTAGTATTGTGTGTTGTGTTCCAAACTTCTTCTTCTTCTGCCTTGTGTTGTTTGTGTGCTTCTGTAGGCCTCAAACTCCAACAATTGGTATCAGAGTAGGCCGCCGCTTCATCTAGGGCATCCTCGACACACCTCCAGTCAGAGTCTTAGAATCAAACAAAATTTGGTGAGCATACTCAGCCTAATTAGGAGTTCAAAATAGCTTTTCTATGTCGTGTTGAAATTGTAATATGAGCTCATTTCGACCTCCAAATGCACTATCATAATGCTTGTGTAGGAAATTTTGTCTTTTTGTGCCAAAGATATATATAGGTTTTAGTTTGCCAATGTGAGCATTTCAAAGCTGCTACAGGTTTAGTAGAACTCGACAGGCTAGTTCTGTTCAACTTTTTGACATACAATCATTTTTTCTGCATCAAGTATTTTAGTCAGTGGCCATGGCTAAAAGCAGTGATGTATTCCATATGTTGGCTATTGAGGATAAGTTGGATGGTACCAATTATCGATTATGGGCTTATATGATGTGTCATGTATTGGTTGCAAAAGGACTGTGGAATATTGTGCAGGCTATTGAAAAAATCCTATTACACCTACAAACACAGTTTTGAAGGTGATGCAGATGGCCTTGAAGATGACAATATTCTTCATGTCGCTATTCATGTTGTGGTTCCTTCTACACCTACTATAGAGCAAATTCATTGGGATGGCAGAGATGCTTAAGAACATGCATTGATAGCCTTGTCTATCAAACATGCCATCATTCCTCACATTCACTCTTGCAAAAGAGCTAAGGATGCTTGGGATACAGATACCACTTTATACCAGGCAAGGAATGAGGCTCATGTTGCTTACCTCCAAAAACAGTTGGAGAGTGATCACATGAATGAAGGAGATTCCATGGATAGTTTTTTGACAAAGATCAAATATTTGAAGGAACGATTGATTTCTGCTGATGAAGTCTTGATTGATAGTTCACTTGTGCAGATTGTTCTGATTGGTCTTCCTGATTCATATCAGAGTTTTCCTTCTACTCTTCAATTGATTATGAAAGGCAATCCAAATGCCTTAACATTTGAGGAGTTAGTCTCTGTTCTATAGAGGAAGATCAGCCTTGGTAGAACAGATCCATTATGTGTGTTGTAGATCAAGCTTTCCTGGTTAGTCATAAGGGCAAAGGTAAATGTAGATCTTCTACTAGTAAGTAGAAATCTACTAATTGTGCACAATCACAGAAGGATGATATAGATGAGAAGAAAATAGAAAAGCAAAACTTGTTTTGCAAATACTATAAAGGAAATTATTATGTCATAAAGACTTGTCCAAAACTGGCTGCTAAAGAGGCAAGAAAGAAAGGGGTTGGAATGGTTGTTGCAGAGGCCTCTACATCCAAAACAAAGTCTGCTAATCTTGTGCAGAATGAAGAATG
>CM035427.1:94663436-94665936 GCA_020310875.1 Ceratopteris richardii | reverse complement strand
GTCAAGAACCAACTGTCTTCCCCGATCCAGTACCTATGGTCCAGTAGACAGTACCGAATGTACCACCAGAAGAACCGAGTCTGGTGAAAGTGTCGTCAGAGAGTCACCCGAATTCGATATCGAGTATGTCGAATCTTGACTCTGTGTGGAATATTTTATCGCAGGCATCTATTACAATGCCATTGGGGAAACTGTTAGCCTTGGTTTTGGGTGTACGACAACAATTCCAGCAACAAATTAGTCCAAGATCTTCGTGTACACCTGCTACGGTAACTATCAGTCTAGAAATTGATTCTACGATGAACCATGTTGTTCCTTTAATGACGGTATGGTATAAAAACCACAAAATTACTCAAGCGTTAATTGACGGAGGCTCCAATGTGAATATTGCTACAGCCGCACTTTGTAAACGATTAGGATGGACTCAGATTGAACCTGTTCAGTTTTTTGTGAGAATGGTGGATCAATCTAGGGTACATCCAGTGGGTTTGGTGCGTGATATACCCATTACTCTTCAGTGAGCGGTGTTCAAAATGACTTTTTTTATTCTGGCATTACTTGACTCAAGTCTCGATTACAACTTACTGTTCAGGAGGCCCTGTGTTGCAGGATTGGTCTGCACACGAACTTATTTTCAAAAGCAATCATTGGAAATATGTGGTACCCTTAGACGAGATGAAGCCTTGCAACCATGCTCGACCTTATGTGGCCAAACCTGTGCATATGTTGAATGGACTTTCAGATAATGAAGAAGAAGCTTTTCTCAATGCTAACCGGGATTTGTTAGCCTTGGGTACAGTCGACTTACAAGCGGTTGCAAATAATTGGAATCCGGCAGTTTGTACGATAGTTCCCGCTTACCAAAGAAGTGGACCCAGTTCCGAATCAAGTTTTGATTGCCATGAATTTACACCAATTATTCCAGTCACCAAAGGATATATCCATGCCCTGACAGTTTTATGTACCGGAAGATCAGCTAATCACCTGCAATTTGGGAGATGAGGTTACACCGCGACCGGTCAAGCTTAAGGTTGGGTTACCGAAAACTTTTCAAAATGATCTACTACAGTTGCTGACAGAGTTTCAAGACATATTTGCGTGGGACTATCGAGATATGAAATGGTTGGACCCTCGCATCTATCAACACCGTGTGATGCTGAAACCGGATGTGCATCCAATTAAACAACCCAATTATTGCATGAATCCCAATTATGTTGCTCAAGTGAAAGTTGAATTGGATCGTTTGCTAAAAGTAGGCTTCATTGTCCCCATTGAGCATGCAAAATGGATTTCGCCTATTGTCATTGTCCCAATCCCTTTCCACTTCCCTTTTTGGATACGATGCTTGATGATGTTGCTGGACGAGAAATGTATTCCTTTTTGGATGGTTATAGTGGCTATAATCAGGTGTGCAAGGCCAAAATGGATATACCAAAGACTGCGTTTATTATAAACTAGGGCATATATGTGTGTATGGGGATGTGGTTCGATCTTCGCAATGCTCCCAGTACCTTTCAGGGATGCATGCAAGAAATCTTCTCTCCCTACTTAACTACATTTATGCGGGTGTATCTGGATGTTTTTTCGTTATCTGGTGACGCATTGGCTCACCTCTATCACTTATCGTGCTGCTTTTCTAAGTGTAGGGAGTTTTGTTTGTGCTTAAATCCCAACAAGTCGGTCTTTTCACTTTCCTGTGGCAAATTGCTTGGTCATATTATTTCACAGCAAGGCATTTAAGTGGACCCAAATAAAATGCAAGCCGTGTTGAATGCACCTGCCCTACAACACCAAAGGAAGTTATGCGATTCCTTAAACAGATACGCTAGCATGGAATTGGCATTCGCCAAATTGCCATGGCATCTGGTCGAATGTCACCCGTTTTTTGCTCAAGTAATCTCTGCTATAGCCGATATTCCCTAGACAGAGACTTGTTGGCCGATTACATGCCTCAACCTGTGCGTCATAGTGACCTTGAACACCATAGCTGAGGGATTCTATCTCCCTCAAGAGGGCAGTGTAGATGTTCCCCTCTTGTCGATGATGACCATGAAGCAACTCTTCCCGCGCCAGTCGTCTAACGAGTTTGCAATCCTCTGTCACCCTGAACCGGAGTGCTCAGCCCTACAATTCTTGGTGGCTGCACTCAACCTTCAGAAACGCACCTACAACATTTCTTGCCCGTTCTAACCTATGATCGACGCCTCTGCCCGCAAAGCAATTAACTGGTCGTTGTTCTTCCTCCGATGCATTCACCGAGAATGTCACGTGATCTCCCGGCAGGTCAAAAGGGTGATATCCCTCGAACTAGACTCCCCCATCTTCTTTCCTTCCTTCTTCCAGCGATTCAACCTGTGTAGCCTCCTCCGATGCATACTCTCTTGTTTCACGAAGAATCCGCACAGGTTATGGAGGTTGAAGACAACGATGATCTTCTGCAGTTCTTTCAGGGAAAGCGTAGGAAACTTAGCCCCTCGCAGAGTCAAGCTCAGCCCTCCTC
>CM035427.1:94505936-94655936 GCA_020310875.1 Ceratopteris richardii | reverse complement strand
AGCTCTCGAGAAGGAGAGCGCAGTGTGGTGCACGCCATCGAAATACTTCACTGGTATCAGAGCAGTTCGAGGCAAAAAGCTTTGTTCCTTTTGTGCGAGCGAAGCGAGCACCCCCCCCCCCCCCCCAGGCTTTCTCCAAGGCTTACGACCAAGGCGGCGACCAAGGCATAGACCTTGGCATACCTTGTCATCCGAGTCACCGAAGTCACCATTGGTGCCGTTGGCTGCGCGCGAGGGAGGACCTCAACGATCAAGGAATATAGAGGTTCTCGGTACTCCCGGGATGTCACCCATCCCAGTACTGTTCCCCCCAGAGCTCGCTTAACCGTGGCAATCTCTTGCCACTAAGCTACACTCTTGTGGTGTTTGAAGAAGGGGAAAGACTAAGGTTGACATTACCTTGAACAAGTTTTGGTCCCTCAAAGCTTCATTTTTTGCTTTTAAAGCCTATTTCTGAAGCAATTTTGGGGTGTTTTTTGGAGCCATTTCGGAGTACTTTCGCACGTAGTTCTCTTCACACAGGTCCAAGAACATCAAGAAGAGTGTTCCTTCTACCTCAAACTACAGGTTTCTCGAGGGGTTTTCAGTTTTGGTGGGAGCAGTCGCTGCAAATTTATGCAGGTCTTTAAAGCCTAAAACATCAGAGTTGACAGACACTTGCAGGTGTTATTGGCTAGTTTTTTGGGCTGTGTATTCAGCCTTTCAGTGTCATTTTACTGCATATATTGAGCACATACACACCATGTACGCTTCTGTGGATACCGCTTATGTACGTCCATGTGGGCATTGATATAGCGGTTACGTTCTTTGCATAAAGCCTTTTACGTTTGATAAAGAGGGTCGTGGTGAGGTTTTCTTAACTGGGAGGCACCCAGATGTCGGGGTCTCTTCGGTGATGCAGGTGGAAGACTTACCCAGCCTCGCCATAGGAGATGTATGATAGTTGTTCATAGGTGCTCGATAAGCCTAGTTGGCTTCTATTGGGTAACTGATTATATGCAGTGGAGTCAGTGATTCACTATGCAGGTAGACATGTTAGTACTTGTAGTTTTATGATACTTTGACACTGGTCATATGCTAATTTTGCAGAGGATACTCTGGCAAAATTTTTCCAGATTTCTGGTTTAGTCAACTATATAGTGGTCGATTTACTCCTTGATACACTTATTTGTTGGTGTTTGGACTCTTCTAGGTCCATTATCATTCTATTCAGTTCTCTACGATCATGGCATTAGAGGTCTCAGGCACATCCGGTGGATCAGGGTCTAGTGCTAGCGTTCCAAGGAGGAGCTATAACTTGCAGGGCAAAGACCATTTTGAGATCCGAAAATTTGATGGCACAAACTTTGCTCTATGGAAGAATCAGATTAAAGATGTGCTGATTCAAAGAAGGCAATGGAAGCCAGTAAATGGGATTTCAAAGAAGCCTGCTGACATGGATGAAGATGATTGGGATGAGTTAGATGAAATGGCCAGGTCTACCTTTCTCTTGCACCTAGCAGATAATGTTTACTTTACAGTATTAGACTGTGAAAGTGCAGAGGAGCTTTGGAAGAAGTTATGCAATACATATGAAAAAGAGACGGCATCAAATAAAGTATATCTGATGAGAAAATTATACGACCTTCGTATGAAGGACACAGATAGTGTTGCTGCTCATCTAAATGAGTTTGATGCCATATTCTCCCAGTTACAGGCTCAGAAAATGGATATGGACAATGAAATGAAAGCAGTATTGTTGTTATGCACCCTGCCATCATCATGGGATACATTTTGCACAGCTATTAGCAATAGTGCACCAGGTGGTAAACTCGTCTATGATGACATATGTGGAGCACTCTTGAGTGAGGAGATTCGTAGAAAATCTATGGTTGGCACTCAGAGTGGAGATGCATATAATGTTCGTGATTCTTACCAAGGAAAGAATCAACAACGTGGCAGGAGCAAGAACAAGGAAAAGAATGGTCAACGGAATAAGAGCAGAAGTAAATCAAGGAAGAGGGATATTGAATGCCATTATTGTCATAAGAAAGGACACATGAAGAAAGACTGTTATGCATTAAAGAATGCTAAAGGTAAAGGACAGAATGTTGATGGGCATGTTAAACAGTTACCTGCACCATCTACTTCGACTGTGAAGATTGAAGAAATTAATGCTATTTCTGATGATGCTGATGTGTTGACACTTGATAATACTGTGCCATCTGAGGCACTTATGGCTGATTCTCTTTCCCACACCTGGCTGCTAGATTCTGGTGCTTCTTTCCATGTGACACCACATAGAGAATGGTTCTCTAATTATGCAACAAAGTCTCTTGGTACCGTGAGACTTGGTGACTCTTACCAGTGTGATGTTGTGGGGATTGGAGATGTGGTTGTGCAGTTCATTGACGGTTCAAAATTTACTATGCATAATGTATGCCATGTACCTCAGTTATCACGCAGTTTGATGTCAGTTGGTCAACTTGATGACCTTGGTTACAAGGTGGTCTTCTATGCTCAGTCCTTCGTATATCAAAGGGCAATATAGTTATTGCAAAAGGAAGGAAAGTTGGCTCACTTTACCCTTTATTTGTATCACAGAAAGAACACTTGTTAGCTGTTACTGAACAGCCTATGGCTTGTATTTGGCATGGTCGTTTGGGCCATATATCTCGTAGTGGAATGGAAAATCTTTCTCGTTCTGGCTACTTACCTGTGTTATCTTTCTCTGATTTTTCATTTTGTGAGCATCGTCAATATGGAAAGCAAACCAGAAATGTGCATAAAACGCACATTGACTCTTCAATTCAGCCTTTAGATCTTGTTCATACAGATGTGTGTGGTCCTATGCCCACTAGGTCCTTAGGTGGTTCTCTTTACTTTGTCACTTTCATAGATGATGCTACTAGAAAAGTCTGGGTATATCCTATCAAATCGAAGGGTGATGTATTCCCTACTTTCAGAAAATGGCTTGCTTCAGTTGAGACTGAAAAAGGAACTAAGCTTAAGGCTTTACGTTCAGATAATGGGGGTGAGTATACCTCACATGAATTCAGCCTTTTCTGTCAGTGTAGAGGGATTCGTACAGAGTTTACAGCTCCTTATACCCCAGTACAGAATGGTGTAGCTGAGAGGATGAATAGAACTATTCAAGATAGAGTAGTCTCTATGTTGCATCATGCAAACCTCTCACAAGGTTTTTGGGCAGAAGCAGTATTGACTGCAGTTCATGTGATTAACCTTTCACCTAGTACTGCCAAAGGTCTGAAAGTGGCACAAGAGTTATGGACAGGGAAACCACCATATTATGATCATCTTTGAGTTTTTGGGTGTGAAGCATATGTTCATATACCCAAGAATCTTAGACAGAAGTTGGACCATAAGTCAAAGAAATGCATTTTTCTTGGATATGGTCGAGAAGGACAATTTGGATATCGCTTATGGGATCCTAAAACACGGTCAGTGATCAGAAGTAGTGATGTCATTTTCAATGAGTCTAAGATGCATAAACAGCCGATTAAGGAGGTTGAAGTGAGAAGAGTGGTGTTTGAGGATACTAGTCCTCCGGTTTGCATGCATAAAAATGTTGCACATAGGGATATTCAAGAGAATGTCCATTCAGATCAGTCTGCACATGTTCCTGTTCAGCAACCACTGAGACGTTCTGCACGTGTCTCATATCCACCTGATAGATATGTTCCAGGTTTAGATTTTGTTATGCTAACAGATGCCGGTGAGCCCTCTTGCTACAAAGAGGCTATGCAGACAGAGGATCATGTCAAGTGGGAGCGTGCCATGAAGAGTGAGTTGGATTCTATTCACAAGAATGGTACTTGGGACTTAGTACCTTTGCCAAAGGGCAGAAAAGCTTTACCATGTAAATGGGTATATAAGCTGAAATTCACATCAGATAGTGCTTCTCCAAAATATAAAGCACAACTTGTTGCAAAGGGTTTTAAGCAACAACATGGTGTTGATTTTGAGGAAATCTTCTCTCCAGTGGTCAAGATGACTACTTTGCGCATGTTGCTTGGATTCGTTGCAATGGAGGACTTAGAGCTAGTCCAAATGGATGTGAAAACAGCTTTCTTGCATGGAGATCTTACAGATGAGATCTATATGGAACAACCAGAGGGTTATGTAGTTCCTGGCAAGGAAAGTCTAGTTTGTAAGCTCAAGAAGAGCTTGTATGGACTTAAACAGTCTCCTAGACAATGGTACCAAAATTTTGATGCTTTTATGAAGTCCCAAGGCTATTCTCGGAGCAATGAGGATCATTGTCTCTACACAAAGAGATGTTCTGATGGCAGCTTGATATGCTTGATACTTTACGTCGATGATATGTTGATTGCTAGGAAGTCCTCTTATGATTTGTCAATTCTCAAAAAGAAGTTGAGTCAGACATTTGATATGAAGGATTTGGGGGATGCCAAACATATTCTTGGCATGCGCATTACTCGTGATAGGAGTAAAAGATGCATATACTTGTCTCAAAGTGAGTACATATCCAAAGTACTTCATCGATTCAATATGCAGGGTGGAAAGGCATTGAGTACACCTTTACCCACATATGTGAAATTGAGCAAGGATGACTGCCCCAAATCAGATGAGGAAAAGGAATTCATGACCAAAATTCCCTATCAGCCTGCTATTGGTAGTCTCATGTATGCTATGGTAGCTACGAGACCAGACATTGCATTTGCAGTGGGAGTTGTGAGCAGATATATGTCTAATCCTGGCAAGAAACATTGGGAAGCGGTCAAAATGATTTTGAGATATCTGAGTGGCACTAAGGACAAGTGTCTATGCTTAGGTAGAGGGAAAGCATCCATTATTGGTTACACAGATTCTGACTATGCTGGTTGTGTAGACAATCGTAAGTCTACATCAGGGTACATTTTTCATTTTGCTGGAGGTGCTATCTCTTGGAGATCTCGTCTTCAAGAATGTACAGCTGTTTCCACCACAGAAGCAGAGTATGTTGCAGCAAGTGAGGCATGTAAGGAAGCATTGTGGCTTTCTCGTCTTGCTTGTGATATGGGTTTGCCTCAGCATGTACCTCACTTGCTCAGTGATAGTCAGAGTGTCATTGCTTTGGCTAAGAATCCAGTCTATCATGCAAAGACCAAGCACATTGAGGTGAGGTATCACTTCATTAGAGATTGCTTAGCCACTGAGAGCATTATTCTTGAGAAGGTTCACACTCGAGATAATGTTGCAGATGCTTTGACTAAAGCTCTACCACAGGATAGCTTTCGACACTGTTGTCACTTGATGGGGGTTACTTGATTCTTGATCTTACGCAGTCACTTGTATACTGTGTAACATGCCCATCAGGTGGGAGGTATAGTTTGTATACTTACACTCAGGTATTCTTTATCATTCTTTCTTTTTTTCTCCCATAGTTACTCTGGCCATATTGGCCTTTAGTGGGAGATTGTTACCGTTAGTGTCCATGTGAAAGGCCAAATGGCCACCGGACACTTCTTTGTATATGTTCTTTAATAAAACATATAGTGGCCTGGTCAGTCACAGACTGTAAGTTCGACCGCATTTGTAAGACCTAAGAAGTCTGTCTTCGTGCTCCCTGTGTACTGCGTTTTCTGTGTGTTCTACAACATCTGTGTGGAGTACTGTGTGTGGCGTAAGGAGCTCGGTTTTCTACTCCGAGCATATCATCGTGGAGCTCTCGAGAAGGAGAGCGCAGTGTGGTGCACGCCATCGAAATACTTCACATGTCTAGTAGTGGTATGTGTTGTGTTATTATATGCAAACTATAGTAAGGAAGTTTCTCATCCCAATTACTTGGATTATCTAAAGAATAACAACGTAATTGATCCAAAATAATATTATTCATAGCTTCACTTTGCCTATTACTTTCAAGATGAAATGCAGAACTAAAGTCTATTTTAGAACCTAAATTTTGAAATAATGCAACCCAAAAGTGATTACAAAAATGAACATCTTGATATGATAAAATAACTTTTGGAAACCCATGACGTGGAAAAATACATTTAATAAATAACTTAGCAGCTTGAGGTGTAGAAAGAGTCTTTTTACAAGGAATGAAATATACTTGTTTACTAAACCTATCAACAATTGTCCAAATCATATTATTATGAGATGAAGTTGAGGGAAGAACAATAATAAAATCCATACAAATTTGTTCCCATGATCCATTAGGTATGGGAAGTGGCATTACTAATCTAAATGCTTTACCCTGATGTCTTTTCACACGTTGATACACAAATGGGAAACATACTGTGTAATATGATTTTCCATATTTGTCCAAAAGAAGAATTCTTTACATGTAGAAATAGTACTTTGTATGCCCCTATGACCCATATATGGTGGTTCATGCATCTCTTTCATAAAAAATTCTTTAAAACCTTGTGTGATGCATAACTTCTGTTTGAAATACAAGAATCCATTATGAAAAGTGTAGTGATCCTCACTAAATGTTGTAGAATTATTGAAAGCATTCCATGTTTGTGGAAAATACAAATCAGATGCATAAGTAGGAATCATGTCATGAAATGAATGAATATGAACATCAGAAATATTATTAATAGAAACAATATTTGTTTGTGGGGATGGGAAACGACTAAGGGCATCAACTACAACATTAGCTTTGCCAGGTTGATATAGAATCCGGCTGAAAAATTTGTATGAACAAAGCCCATTTAACGTGTCTATCAGAAATCAATTGTTGATTTAATAAATGCTTAATAGCTTGTTGGTCTGTTTTGATTATGACTTCAGAACCCATGAGATAATGTTTCCAAACTATTAACAGCTAAAAGTTCCTTACCATATGTACTATAATTCTTTTCTAAAGGTTTAAGTTTCCTACTTTAAAATGCAATAGGATGATCATTTTTCATTAATACAACACCTATACCTAAACCACTAGCATCTATAACTACATGGAAAGGTTTTGCAAAATCAGGTAAAACAGGTGCATGATAAAGTGCATGTTTGAGTTTTTCAAATGATTGTTGTTGTGCTAATCCCCACACAAATTTTAATTTTTTCTTCAAAAATAATGTGAGTGGGAGTGCTAAATAAGAAAAACCTTTTGCAAACTTTCTATAAAAACTAGCTAATCCAAGAAAAGAGCATACATCATTCATAGATTAAGGTACATGCCATTCTTCAATTACTTTAATTTTCTTTGAATCTACATGAATGCCTTGAGTAGAAACAATATGGCCTAAATACTCTAATTCTTTTTGAAAAAAATAACTCTTTTCAAGAGTGGCATAAAGTTTGTTTTTGCATAACAAATTAAAGACTGTTGCTGAATGATTTTCATGGTCCTTGTCATTCTCACTATAGACAGGTATATCATCAACGAAAATAAGAACAAAAGCTTGGTATTCAAGAAAGATGTTATTCATCATGCATGAAAATGTAGTAGGTGCATTCGTGAGTCCAAAAGGCATTACCATGAATTGAAAGTGTCCAATTTGAGTTCTAAAGGCAATCTTATAAATGTCATTTTGTGTCATTCTTATATGATAATACCCAGATTTAAGATCAATTTTACTAAAGGCACGTGCTCCACAAAGTTTATCTAGGAAATCATCTATCCTAGGAATAGGATATCTGTTTTTTATTGTGATCTTATTAAGTGCTCTATAGTCAATGCACATTCTATAAGTCTTGTTCTTCTTCTCTACAAAAAGAATAGGTGCTCCAAAGGGAGAAGAACTAGGCGTTATAAGTCCTTTGTGAAGTAAATCCTTAACTTGATTAGCTATTTCTTGTTGATGTAAAGGTCCATGCCTATAAGGTGCTTTATGGGGAGGAGAACTACCAGGAATTAAGTTTATACGATGGTCAAGAGATCCACTAGAAGGTGGTAGTTTAGAAGGAAAATCAACCATAAAACAATCCTTATAGGAAGCCATAAATGATTTATGTGAATCAGGAAGTGTATGTGTGTAGTCAACTATATTATTAACAAATACAATACATGAATTCTAACCTTTCCTAAATGTACATTTTACTTGAGCATGACTAATTAATGGAAATGGTTGGAATTCATGCATTGTAGACAAAGAAATATATTGATCTTTAAACTTAAAACTCATGGTGTGTGTATATGATAATGAATGCATGGATTATAATGATGATGAAAAGGCATACCATGTATAACATCATAGGACTGAAAAGGATCAATTAAGAATGTGCATTCATCTATGTATGAACCTATACAAATATGAACATTATGCACTTCACTTGTAACATTATATATATTTCCTTGAAATGCAGCCTTAACTTTATACATAAAAGGAAGTGGGTTTAATTGGAGATTTTGCACTAGTGTATGAGAAATAAATCATGCGAACTACCATCATCATGTAAAATATTAACAACTTTACCATTAATAGTACCTTGCATGCAAAGTAAAGAATGGATAGAAATTGTGTTACCCAAGGTACTTAGAATGTGTTCCAATGCTTCTTCGGTCCAATCAGGTTTAATATCTTTAGAAACCAGCTCCATGTTGTGTACTTGAGCTCCAACAGGCTTCATGTCGTTAGTTCGGAACCTAGATTTAGCTTTAGTATGACCAAACTTACCACAATACCAACAAGTGATAGGGGGCCTCTTTTGTTGAGCATCCATCATCGTAGTTTGAAGGGTTGGAGGTTTGGTAGGGTGTAAGGGGGTTGTCTTGGGTACTGGTGAGAAATTGATTGAGGAGGTTGAAAAGTAGGTGGGCATTGAGAAGTTGGAGAAGAAAAAGTAGAAAAAAGATGCTTGATGGAAAAAATGGGCTTTATTGGTTGTGGTCATTGACGTGTTTATTGTAAGCGAATGGACTTGATGATGGATTGAAACTCTTTCTCAGCATCATGTGCAAAAGAAATAGCTCCAAAGAGGGTTGTCAGGCGTAGGGTGTTGAGCTTAGCTTGGATGCCCATCTCTAAACCATCTTCATATTTCCATTGCAAAGTATCTTTGGGAATCGTTTCAAGTGAACGAATAAGTAAGAGTCGTTGCCAAAAACGTTCAATATAGGTAGGTAGATATAGTATCTCCATCTTTCCATCCAAGAGTTGTCCATGATTGACATGCATGTAAGTGAAATTGAGGAGGAAGGAAGGACTCTTTATCTTTTCTTGAAATGCTTGCCACATGGTGGGGTGGTCGGTGCTATAACACATAACATTCCACCATAATTGGGCCTTACCCACCAAATAGTTAGTTACAAATTTCACTTTTTCACTTTCAGAGTATGATTCATCAGAATAGAAGTCATCAAACTGAGATAACCATGAAAGAACAAATTGGCCATCTTTTTGTCCATCAAAGTGTGAAAATGAGAAATTTTTAGCACCAATCTTGGACTGTGTGCCTTGTTCTTTAGCAATGATAATGGCCTTCACTACTGTAACTAGGTCATTGTCATCACTTTGTAGTTGTTGGAGTGCAACATCATGTTCCTTAATCTCGTTTTGGGCACGTTGGAGTTCATGCCACAAAAGCTCTAATTGTTGCTCGATTGGTACCCCGGGTAGGGGTGATGAACCAAAATCATCGATATTATGGCTAGGGTCCATGGCCTTATGTAGAGAACCAAAACCTAGTTCTAGATCGGACATTTGAGATGGATGCTGAATCGCGAATGGAATGGATGCCACGAATCACAACTGGATGTCAAAACCGTGTAAAGTAAACATTATTTGCCACGTGCAATTAAATCGTAGACCTAGCCATTTCATCCAACTCATCAGAATCATATTCATCCATGTCAGCATGCTTCTTTGAGATTCCATTTACTGATTTCCATTGGCTCCTCTCAATCAGCACATCTTTAATATGATTATTCCATAGAGAAAAGTTTGTGCCATCAAATTTTCATATCTCAAAATGGTCTTTGCCTTGCAATTTATAGCTCCTTCTGGGAACACTGGCATTAGATCTTACTCTGCCCATTGTGTCTGAGATCTCTGATGCCATGATGATCTAGAACTGGCTAAATGATAATGGAGCTAAAAGAGTCCAAACACCACTAAGGCTCAAAAAAGGATGACCAAGTGTCAAATTATGGGAAATTAATAGAGTCTCCCCAGAGAAATGGATTAATGAACAATGATGACCAACCAGAAGGATTCTGTGAGAATATATGTGCTCATACTAAAGGAGTAAATTGACCATTGTATAGTCGACAAAACAAAAAATCTGGAAAAAAGTTGCTAGAGTTTGCTCTGCATAATGATCATATGAACAATGTGAACCACTCTTAGAACTGCAAGTACTGACATGTAAACCTACATAGGCAATCATTGACTCCACTACATATAATCAATTAATCAAAAGAAGCCAACTTGGCTTATCGAGCACCTATGAACAACTAGCATACATCTCCTATGGCAAGGCTGGATAAGTCTTCCACCTGCGTCACCGAAGAGACCTCGACATCTCGGGGTCTCCCAGTTAAGAAAACCTCACCATGACCCACTTTGTCAACATCAAAGCTTTTATGCAAAAAACATAACCATTATATCAATGACCACATGGATGTACATAAGCAATATCCACAGAAGCATACATAGTGTGTATGTGCTCAATATATGTAGTAAAGTGGCATTTAAAGGCTGAATTCATAGCCCAAACACTAGCCAACAACACCTGCAAGTGTTTGTCAACTCTATTCTTTCGACTCAAAACCTGCATAAACTTGCAATGGTTGCTCCCATGACAACTAAAACCTTTCAAGAAACCTATGGATTTACTAGTGTGGTTGAAAAACACAACCCTAAAGGTGAATATTTGTTGTTGGAAAAGTACAAAGAGCACTCTTGTTGATGTTCTTGAACTTTTGTAAAGAGAACTACATGAAAAAGTACCAAAATGGCTCCAGGAACCACCCAAAAATTCTTTCAAAATAGGTTTTTAAAGCAAAGAATGAAGCTTTGAGGAACCAAAACATGTTCAAGGTAATGTTAACCTTATTCTTTCCCCTTCTTCAGACACCACAAGAGTGTAACTTAGTGGCAAGAGAGATTGTCGATTAAGCGGGCTTTAGGGAGAACAAACTGGGATGGGTGACCTCTCGAGAAGTGTCAGGAACCTCCATCTCCTTTGATCGTTGGGGTCCTCCCTCACGTGCAACCAATGGCACCAATGGTGACTTTGGTGTCTCGAATGCCAAGGTATGCCAAGGTCTATGCCTTGATCGCCATCTTAGTCATAAGCCTTGGAGAAAGCTTTCGGTGAGTAGGTATGTGCTCACTTCGCTTGCACAAAAGGAACAAAGTTTTTGCATCGAAATGCTCTCATACCAGTGAAGTATTTTGTTGGCGATGCACCATGCTAAACTCTCCTTTTGGAGAGCTCCATGATGATACCCTCAGATAGAAAACCGAGCTCAAGGCACCACATACAGTACTCTGCACAAAGGCTGTAGAATACGTAGAAAACGCAATATGTAGGGAGCACGAAGATAGATTTTGTAGGTGTTACATATGTGGTCAAACTTATAGGCCACTATATGTTTTGTTAAAGAACACATACAAAAAGTGCTTGGTGGCCATTTGGTCTTTCATATGGACACTAACGGTAACATCCTCAACAACCAACATACAGAATACATCGTTGCTTTCAGCCATGGCCATTGACTAAATACCTTGATGTAGAAAAATGATTGTATCTCGAAAAGTTGAACAGAATCACCTTATCGAGCTTTGCTAAACCTATAGGAGACTTTGAGGCACTTGTATTGATGAACTGAAACTTGTATATATGTTTGGCACAGAAGGACAAAAATGATTGCACAAGCACTGCAATAGTGTGTTCGGAGGCCAAAAAGAGCTCAGATTAGAATTTCAACCTCAATATGCTCACCAATTTTCATGGAAATATATGATTAGAGGGGTGTCGACGACACTCTAGATGAAGTGGTGACTTGCTCTAATACCATTTTTTGGAGTTTGATGTGTGTAGAAGCACACAAATGACACAAGGAAGAAGAAGACAAAGAAGAAGCTTGGAGCACAACACGACACTAAATGAATTACAAAAAAAAAACCTCATAAAGAGGGAAAAAAGTGCCTTGGCAATCCTAAGTGTGTTCACACACATCACCAAAATATATCAACAATCATACCAAAGAGTGACATATATAAAGCCATTTTTATAACTCAAACGAGTCATTATTAATTCATGGTTATGCCTTTTGATTTAAGGAATGCCCATGCCACATTTACAAGAATTATGAATAACATGTTTTTGAAGTATCAAGATTTTATTCTTGTTTTATTTGATAATATTTTAGTTTATGTAAAGATGTTGACAATCATAAAAAGCATTTGGATATAGTTTTTAAATTTTTATGCACAAACACATCTCATGCTTATCCTAAAAATAGTTTTTTCTTTCAAAAGAATTGAATATTTAGGATATATGTTTTCTAGTCAAGGAGTTCATGTTGGGTTAGCTAGTATTTATCAAAAAATTTGTTAGAAATTCTTTATATTTATCTCTTCCATTGACTTTATTATTGAATAAAAAGAATTATTTGCATGGAGACAACCACAACAAAAATAAAGGATCTTTAAATTCCAAAAGAAGTTATGCTACATAGTTTTTAAAGAGTTTCTCATAAAAAATAATACATGTGCCTCCATACATGAGACATTGTGGCATACAAAGAACTATTTGTGCATGTAAAAAAAAACATTTTGACCTCACATGGAAAAATGCATCACACAATTTATTTTACAATGTATTGTATGTAAAAGATTTAAAGTCATCATGGTAAAGCATTTGGCTTGTTAATACCATTATCCATTCCCAAAGATTCATGGCAAAAATTTTCTCTCGATTTTTTATTGGTCTTCTTATGATATCTTCATGTCATGATATGATTTGGACAATGATAGACAGATTTAGCAAATATGCATATTTTATTCCTTGTAAAAAGACAATATCTAATCCTCAAGCTACTAATTTGTTTATCAAAATTATTTTTCCACATCATATTTTTCCTTCATTTTTTTTTATTATGATATTCATTTTTGTGATCACTTTTTGGTTGCATTATTTAAGAATCTCGGATTGCAAATATATTCTAGTTTTGCATTCCATCCTAAAAGTAATGATAAAAGTGAAGCAACTATAACACAAATTTAGATTTATTACATTGTTATTCCATTAACAATTCTAAAATTTGGGATGAAAATTTATGAATTCTTCAATCTGCAAAAAATAACACACCACATAGTGCTATTGCAGGAAGTGTACCTCTGAAGTTGTATTTGAAAGAAAGCTTCCAAATCCAATGTCTTTAACTCAAACTAGTATTCTTATGGTTGATTGCTTAGCTAAGGATCACATTGACTTACTTGTAAAACTTGAAGAAAGATTTAAACAAAAATCAAGATTGATATACACGCAACACAAGTACAGAAAGATTTTCAAAACAATTTAATGAAAATGATTTGGTATGGTCACACATAATTAAGTTTATGTTAAAAAGCATTCAACATCATCTTAAAGAAAAATTTAATAAAAATGATTTGGTATGGTCACACATAATTAATTTTATGTTAAAAAGCATTCAACATCATCTTAAAGAAAAATTAGCACGATGATACTATGCTCCATTTTTGAGTTATACAAAAAGATTAACGAAAATTATTTTTTATTAGAGATACCATCTAATTGCAATATTGATAATTCATTTCATATAAGTCATTTGAAACCATTCAAAGGAACTCCTCCTATTAGTCCTATCGTTGATACTCCACCATTACTTGATGAAGATACTAAAATTTATAGATTATGATGCAACTATGACATGAACAAGAATCCAATATCTTAGATGTTATGTGGAAGAACCTATATGGGTACAAAAGCATCGTCTATGTCGCATTATGATCACTTGATTTCTTCATATCATTCACAAATTCATTAGGTTCTTTGCATGTTTAAATTTCATGCATGTGTTTTATTTATCCATGGAACATGCTTATTGTTATTCACTATTATGACATGTGAGTGGCCATCCATCTCAAGTGAGGTTAATTACTTTTCAATTAAAGGCATGCTATCATTTATGGAATTATCTTATCTATTATATGTTCTATTGTGCAAACTGTTGCCAGGATCTTACTCACGTGCACATAGAGGTTACGGATGCTAAAAACACACCAAAATGTTGGAGTTAGACGTCCACAGAAGCACGTGAACAACACAAGGAAGAAGAAGAAGCTTGGAGCACAATGCACAATACTGAATGTATTACCACTAGAATGTACAAAGATAAGTAGCCCGTTAGGGCAATAGGCGTATATACAAGCCGGGGGAAAAAACCTCCTAAAGAGGGAAAAAAGTGCCCCGACAGTCCTAGTGTGTTCGCACACATCACTACCTAAATGTATCAACAAATCCCCCGTGGGAGTGATGCAGTGAACAAGGAGCTAGCGCTCATGTATAAGGAACTGCCAAGCTATGTGGAAATCACTCCACAAAAGGAAGTAAGCCCAAAGCTTTGCGGAAAGCTTCAAACTTCTCCCTGGGTAGAGCCTTCGTGAAAAAGTTTGCAATGTTCTCTTGCGTGGGCACATATGCCAAGCTGATCTCTCCAGCAGAGAACCTCTCCTTGACATAATGATAATGTACCTCAATGTGCTTAGTGCGAGCATGGAACACAGGGTTCCTCGCAACTGCCAATGCGCTCAGACTGTCAGTGAAGATGGTGGTGGCAAAAGACTGAACAACACCCAAATCAGCCATAAGGCATCTGAGCCACACACACTCAATAGTCGCTGTAAAAGCTTCCCTATACTCAGCCTCACAACTGGAAGTGGCCACAGTAGGCTGCTTCTTGCTCAACCAAGATATACATGAGCTAGCAAGCATGAAGCAAAAGCCACTAGTGGACACACGAGTATCATAGCAACCAACCCAATCAGAGTCAAAAAAAGCATACAAATCTGGCGGTAGTGATCCCCCCTTGGGATAAAACAACCCAAGTAGCCGAGTACCACTCAAGTAGCAAAAGATGTGCTTAACCATCTGCCAATGCTTGACTCTTGGGAAATGCATAAACCTGCTCATCTATGAGACAAAAAATTGAATATATGGCTGAGTAATGCATAAGTAAATCAAGCATCCAACAACCTACTGATAGACAACAACATCAAATGCATCTCAAGCATCATGAATACTCAATCGTAAACCTGTCTCCATAGGAGTGGTAATACGATTACAGTCTTCAAGGCCAAAACACTGCAATAATGTGTCAATATATTTCATTTGACACAAAGCCATTCCATCATCAACGTGCATAAAACTGGATGCCCAAGTAATGATGCAAATGCCCCGAATCAGACATCTCAAACGAGGCATGCAAATCATTCTTCAAATCAACAATATGCTTCTTAATAGGACCAGTGAGCAGCATGTCATCAACATAGACAACAACGATCAGAAGCACACCATTAGCACGCTTAACATATAAGGTGCTTTCAGTTGGACTGTTCTCAAAACCATGTGCAATTAGATAGGCATGTATATTCTCATACCAAGCACGTGGTGCTTGCTTTAAACCATATAATGCCTTCTTTAACCTGGACACCTGGTTTTCATGCCCTTTCTGCACAAAGCCATGGGGCTGAAAAACATACACTTCTTCATGCAAGTCACCATTCAAAAATGATGTTTTAATGTCCAACTAATGTACATTCCAATCATGATGGGCTGCAAGTGCACATATGCTCCGAACATTAGTCATACGGCATGTAGGTGCAAAGGTCTCATCAAAATCAATGCCTCTTTCTTGTGCATAACCCTTTGCAACAAGCCTAGCCTTATACGATCCAACTGTTCCATCAGGCTTACGCTTCAGCTTGTAAACCCACTTAATGCCAAGCAAGTCACATAAAGACCAAGTACCGTTCTTCGTAATAGCATCATATTCATATTGCATAGTAGCCATCCAATTTTCTAAATTTTGTGCTTCGTAAAATGAAACAGGCTCATTCTCATCATAGAGCCTAGATGCAGCCATAGCATAGCAATCTGATGCAAAAGAGGAACTATGAGAGCATGATCGAGTACGATATGACAGAGCTGCATCTAATTTGCTATCATGCAAAGTCTGCACCAGCCATTTTGGCATAGTTTTTGCCTCCTCAATGTTAGCTCTCTCATCAACAAGTGCATCATGTAAATTTGCATCAGAAATGGGATGATCTGCATCATCACATGAAGCCTGTAAAGGCTGAGAAGTTGCCTCATTAGAACCAACACTAGAATGTCCACCTGTAAAAAGAGGCAGCAAAGTATCATACATGTATTTGAGCTAACAAATGTCTCCTTAGTACATGAAAGCAATGGCTGAATAGCATCTTCCACAAAAACAACATCACAGCTAACCAAAATGCATTTAGTTTGTGGATGATACAGACAATAGCCTTTACTTTCAGAACTGTACCCAATAAAAAATACATTTCACTGCTTTATCATCCAATTTTCTGCGATGTTGTTCATGCACTAATGCATATGCCAAACAACCAAAAACACGAACATGAGCAATAGATGGCTTGTGATCATGCCAAGCCTCATATGGAGTGATAGATTGCAGCGCTTTAGTGGGACACCTGTTAAGTACATATGCTGCACACATGACAACCTCAAGCCAGAAACTATGTGGTAAAGCCTGACTCTTGACCATACACCTCGCCATCTCCATGAGTGAGCTATTCTTTCGTTCAGCAAAGCCTCTGTACAGAATTTTGACCAATTTTGAGTGGACTGATGAATGTGAGAATTCCTTCAATGAACTTAAACGGCGATTATGTTCAAGACCAATCTTGACTACACTAGATTGGAATAGGCCCTTTCATGTTCACGTGGATGCATCCAATTATGCTATTGGGTGTGTACTTGCACAACCCACGGGTGAAGGTAATATGGATCTTCCAATTGCCTATGCTAGTAGACAGTTGAATGCAACTGAACGAAATTATATGACCACTGAACGAGGAGGATTAGGCATGGTATATGCGGTTAAAAATTTTAGACACTATTTGCTTGCAAATAAGATTAAGTTTTTTACTGATCATCAGGCATTGTTGTACTTGGTAAACAAGCCATGCAATACAGATAGATTGGTGAGATGGTTCCTCTTGCTAATGGAATACGAATTTGAGGTGGTGGTGAGGAAAGGGAAGACTCATTTGAGACCAGATCATCTCTCTAGGCTCACATCTGGAGAGGCCCCACAAGGAGTATCATATGAACTTTCTAATGCTTACTTGTTTAATTTGGAAGTTGTACCTCAGTGGGCTAAAACATTAGTGCCAATATTGACATATGGGCCTAACCACCCAATCATAAACACTCAAGACAGAGAGGTAGTGAAAGCCCAAAAGTACCACATCATGGTTGGGAGTATGTACAAGAATATGCATCAAGGGATATTGGCTTGTTGTGTGGAAGAGGATGAGTATGCGAAGTGGTTGCAATTAGCACATGTAGGTGCATTAGAGCAACACTACTCGAGGCAAAGAACCCTACAGACACTAAGGAGACTCGGAGTGCATTGACCAACTATGGAAGTAGATGTCCATAAATTGTGTAAAGAATGCCCAGTCTGTCGTATTAGACCACCTGTGGAGCACGCTACACTGTACCAAGTGTCTTTACCAGATTGGAGTGAACCATTAGTAGCCTTTCTGAGGACAAAAACATTCCCTCAAGAAATGACTTTGGCTAGACAAAGGAGCTTAGAACAAGAGGCACTAGACTATGCTCTTATTGGAGATAATCTATACAAACATGGTAAAGATGGTTACCTCAGATTATGTGTCCATGAGAGTGAATATCTTAAGATCTTGGAAACTGCTCACCAAGGTGTACCAGGGGGACACTTTGGGCCAGATCGGGTGATCAAGGCAATACTATTTGCAGGACTTTGGTGGTCAACCCTTCACATGGATGCACATACCTACGTGAAGCGGTGTGATGTCTGTCAGCGAACTCATTATCCTATACGCAAGGATGAGATGCCATTGAAACCTATGATGGGTGGACGTGCATTCTCTAAGTAGGGAATAGACTTTTTTGGTCCTATTAATCCCCCAGCTAAGGGTTCACATGCTGAATATATCATTGTGGCCACAGACTACCTAACCAAGTGGGTAGAAGTAAAAGCCACAATGAAGAACGACACTCAAACGACAACTAAGTTCTTATTTGAGAATGTGTTCACAAGATACGGGCTACCAATAGAGCTAGTGAGTGATAGAGGCACTCACTTCTTGAATGAAGTCATTGAAAATCTTCTCCAAGAATTCTTGGTAGTACACAAGAAGTCTAGCCCCTATCACCCACAAGCTAATGGACAAGCCGAAAGCGCAAATAAGGTTCTATGCAATGTGCTAACCAAATTAGTGAATAATAAATGCTCTAAATGGGACAAATAGCTACACCATGCTGTTTGGGCATACAGAGTTGCCTATAAAACGGTACTCCAAGCCACACCCTTTCAGATGGTATTTGGACAAAATGCAATGCTACCATTGGACTTCTTGATACCTACATTGAAAGTAGCACAAGAGCATGACTGGACAGACCATGAGCTCTCCTCTAGAATCTTTGACCTTGAGCGACTAGGTGAAACAAGACTAAGAGCTGCAACAAGAATTTATGCAGCCAAGAAAAGACAAAAAGCATATTTTGACGCACATGTGAAGGATAAGGGCTTAAAAGCAGGAGACCTAGTCCTAGTCTACACCTTGAAGCAACATGCACGGAAATTAGAGAAGAGAGGCTATGGACCAATGATTATCAATAGGATCTCAACGAGTGGAGCAGTTCAATTAGCTACTCTAGAAGGCAATGTTCTCCCTAGTTACATTAGCGGATGCCGAGTCAAGGTTTATCAGGAACCCCTCACAGAGGAGATGTTAGATCGACTCAATACTACAAAGAAACGTAAAGAAGAGGAAAAGTGAATTCGAGAGGAAGCATAGGTAGAAGCATTGGAACGCATCCGAAGAATGAAATTGAGAAGACAGGGTAGAGATCAGGCTAGGACAGATGTCTATGTAGATCCAGGATATCATATGGCTATGTGCAAAGTCTCAGGTGAAAGTTTCAATAGAATAATTGATCGACGTCCTTTTGTAACCTTAGAGATAGGACAGGGAAATAGTGCAAGAATCGTACGAGCCTTGGTTGATTCAGGTGCAGCCACTAGTGCTGTTAAACTTTCTTACTATCGAGAATTGAACTTAAGCGTCAATCCTATAGAGGCATACCTTATAGTATTGGGAGGTGTGGAAACCTCTTGCATGGCCGAGCTGCACCTTCCCCTCTACATTCAAGATACTATCATGACAGTTAAGGTACTAGTGTGTCAAGATGAGGACCTCACTGAGCCTCTTATCTTGGGTCAAGACTGGATCTATGATCATGCAGTCAACCTAAACCTAAGAAGTGGACTTCTTCAGGTCTGGGTAAATCAGAACCGCATTACACTTGAGTTAGAAAAATGAAGCACTCAAGGAACTAGGAAAGGCACAAACTCCTGGTCCTTCCAAGAGTACACATGAAGATGACAATGCTATTCTTGTCCAAAACTATGTGATGCAGAAGGATGTTTTTCTCAACAAAGAAGTCAAGGAGACGACGGAACTCCCTTCTTTTCCAAAGGTGATCAAGACATGGCATCCGAAGGAGTACAGAATGCAAAGGAATCCGGTGGCATATGCTCGAAGCCAAAAGAAAGTACAAAGCATAGTGTTTCAGTCACCAAAACAAGTGTGGGTGCGGAAAGGCGATTTTTTTATTAAGAAATGGTTGGCTAAGCCCCTACCAGTGGCCACTCAGTGCAAAATAAAGGAACTAGTGTTACCTACTGCCTCCATAGATGAGTTCATCAATACAGCCACCCGCTTGGAGCAGATAAGGTACCAGTATGGAGCAACTTCTTCCCAACCAACATATGCTACAGAAATGGAGGATCTGGTCATCTAGCTAAGGAGGGAGCTGGAGGGCTTGAAAAGAAATAAGCCCTATAAAGAGGAGGAGATTGTTGTGGCTCAGTTGAGAAGGGAGATTGAAGCACTCAAGCTCCAAAAGGAAGAGGAGGCCCAAGTAGAGGAATTGGCTCAGCTGCGACAGGAGTTGCAGGAGCTCAAAGGATGTGGCATCAAGAGTGGACTTTGGTGTTCCATGTGCAGCAAACAAGGACATATAGTAAGTGAGTGTCCTCTGTTAAGTAAAACTTGCCAATTATGCAGGAAAGCTGGCCATGAGGCCCATGAATGCCAATCAAGGGGAATGTCTGCAACAACATACTGGACACAAGGAGGACCCCCAACTGCCACAAATGTGATGGCTGCTGCACCGAACCACGGTAACAACTATAATTCCAGACAAAGGAGTAATTTTGGAAATGGACCTAGGAGGCCAATCATCTGCTTTAGATGTGGAGAATGCGGGCACTATCAAAGTAGGTGCACCCTACCAGAGAATGCCCCTCCTTGCATTCTGTGCACAAGGAAGAAAAGTGTGATCTAGTTAATGAGCCATCTCCATCTACCAGGATGGTGCAATTAGAAGAAATAGAATCTTTGACTGTGCAGACAAGAAGCAAAGGGAAGGCTCTAGCAGACATAGGACAAGAACCAAAGATTAAAGAAGGAAATCAAAATAGCGAAACATCTGAATATAAAGGCAACACAGGTGCAAATTCAAGTCAGAAAGGAGATCTCATATGCACCAGTGATGCCATTGGGCATGCCTTCAAAAGGGCTCAGGATGAGTTTGACAAGTCTAATGGAGCCCATGCTCTCAAGGAATCAGAGGCTTCAAAACTACTCAAGTCCATGAAAAAGGAGGTTAGTATTTTTTATTTGATAAAGATGGATGGGAGATTCAGGTCAGAGCTATTGCAGATAATTGATGAAGCTTCCACCACAAGTTTGGTGGCAAAGACTGTTGTTTTACATAAAGGAAAAATTGTAGGGGAAGCACCCCTTACAGATTATAAAAGTCCTCGGCTGACAGTATCTATCAAGGGTCATGAATTTCAAGGAGTTATTGTGGATGGTGGTTCTGGCATTAACTTGATGCCTGAACATACAATCGAAAGGATTGGACTCCACCCTTCAGGGCCTGCATATTTCACTGTTACTTTGGCAGATCAGAGCAAAGTAAGACCCTTGGGTGTGATCCCAAAAGTCCCACTTGAAGTACAAGGTAATTTATTCATTCTGGATTTTGTGGTTTTAAGATTGCCCAAGGTCGAAGGAGGATTTCCCCTCTTAATTGGACGACCATGGTTGAGGCATGCAAGTGTCATTCATGATTGGGGTAAGGATACTATGTGGGTACAAAAGAAAGGGCAAGAGCTGACACAGATTCATTTAGAAGAAGGCCCAGATAATCAAGGAAACACTAGCATGATGCAAACAGTTGGCATATACATGGAACCAGAATCAGAGGATCAACCCAAAATAGATTTCGAGGAAGAAGAGGATATTCTAAATTGGCTCCAAGCAGACAACTCTTCCTCTTGTTTTGGAGTTTTCCTTAATAATTCTTGTACATCTGAAGGTTATGATGAAGATAAGGAAAAAATTCAGGTTGATGGATTGGGAGAGCCCATTACAGACCACAGAAGGGGCAGGAAGACACCCCTCAAATGCAATTTGGAGGAGGATATGATAACCACAGAAAATGAAATTAATAAAGCTAAAGGCAAGGTAAAAGATTCTAGTGAAGAGTGTTCCTTTCCAATTCAAGAAATACCTGCAGGATGGGTGCAGGACAAGGAAGAACACATTGAAATCCAAAACACCCCTGCTTACGAAGCAATGCAAGAAAAGCTAGAAGACAAAGACAAGGAAGGAGATGAGCAGGAAGATGCTTTGGTAGAGAGAAATCATGTCAAAGAAATACAATTAGACACTCTGTTGACCTAAGCACCAACTTAGGGACTTGCGGAGAAAGAGACTATACCTCAATCCCCTCTCAAGTGCATATAGTGGGGATACACACTTTTAATTATCAATCCAAAGAGTATACAAACCTAGCCGAGTGTATGAGGACATGCAATTATGTGATGATCAATGCAAATGAACTACTCAAAGAGTGTAAACAAGGCAAAGACTGATCCAAACAAGCTTCAACTGTTGGTCATGGCGAAACGATACTTGGTGCAGCAGCCGTCAGTATTTTGGACTTTTCTCCCAGCTCCAAACTCCAAATATAGCAAATAGTATATGCGTTTCGAAGCTCTCAAGAAGACGCATCCAATGGCAGTGGTTTCACGCAATTCTGACACTCCTACTTCAAGTTATGAGCAAAATACTGAGTCGTGGGAAATCTTTCCTACACTTCAGCACTTCCTACACTCCGTATACACCTTATCAACAACAAAAGAACACTTTCATGGATAGTACACACTTCCTAACACCCTTTCCAAGCAATACACATGCATACAAGCTCACCAAGAAGAAGATAAGAAGTGAAGAAAACACAAATTCGAAAATCTGAGCTCTCTATTCTCACAATGGCAAAAAGTCTTTACAATGAGTCAGATTTTGACTTATATACTAGTGCCCTAAAATTGGTCCTTTCACACAAGAGACCGGCACTTTATTCACTAAAAGCTAATTTCCTACTATTTTACATGGGTAAGCTTCTATTCTTCTGTGGGGATGCATCTAGAGGACTCCTCTAGTGCCTTTACAAAGGAAATTATGTTACAAGAATGACTATAATACAAAAATGTGATGTCCAAATCGGAAAAATTTTGGGGCCCGTCTTTTTCTCTGCTTTGTCCTCTTTTTAGCTCTACAACACTCTCCCCCTCTTCGTCTCTGTCGTCCCTTGACAGGCTTTCCTTCTTGTCTTCAGTTGACTGCACGCAACCAGTGGTCGAACAAGCAATAAGGACAGTTAGACAATTGGGTATCTTATCCGATGATTGTCCTTTGCTTGATAATTCGGGTTGCCACGCACGCCACCAGTGGTAGAAGCAACGATAAGGACTGTTAGAGAATTTGTTATTTTGTCCGATTTAAGTCCTTTGCTTCTGATACCCTGATTTGTCCTGGTTGCAAACATGTGACCCCGTTGTATTGCTTTGAGCCTGTTTACTTTCTTCCATCGTGTAGGACCTGGATGATTCGCGTTGTTGCCTGATGCGTGCCCCTGCGGGGCTCTGTGCAGAGATGGGTGTTGCGCCCCTGCGGGGCTTCTTGCAGAGATGTATCTTCAAATATTATCATTTAGTCGGAAGCTTCTTTCGTTGTCTTCTTCTTTTCTTCTTCTTGCTTGTTTCTCCTTCATCACTGCCCCCCTCCTTGACTCTGTCGTCCCCGATAGGCTTTGCTAAGCGGCGGGCATATGTCCTATATACTTGTTGCTCTTTATCATTTAGCAGATTGGCTTCACGTATCATGACCTGTTTCCATTGTTCAGCTTTTACTCCATCATTGGGGGGCTGTCTGTGATCTGCGAAGAAGCTTAATTCATATGCCACGAGTCTGGCATTCAGGTTGGATGACATCTTCAAAAAGATCTCTGAATCTATTTCAAAAAATCCTGTAAAAAACGCTTCTTCAAATGTCTGCATATATGGACTTGGCAAGAACATAAGCCTGGAGTAATAAGCCATTATAGTTGGTCTGCTTGGCATCACTGATAGATCAAAAATAAGTATGTCTGTGCCCTGATTAATTCCAATAAAATTCAAAAAGGTGTATGCCGCATGTTTGAAAACCTTCAGTATAGTGAGTAGCATACTAAGTATTTTATTTGTCATTTTGACAGCTAAATCTGGTACTGTCGCATAATTTTGTAGCCAAAATTCTATGGTCTTGACCATATAATCCTCCGTTGGCAAATAGTTATGTGGAGGGCTTGGAAGTAGCGGATAATTCAGCCACTGATTATTTATTGTACCATTTCTTTGCATGTCCAAAAATGCTCTAGCTTCTCTTCTACGAGGTATAGGACAAAATGCAGGGTTTACCTGCAGGAAATATGGAGCAGCTTGCCAGTGTATCCTTAGTGTCGGATGTTTCTCCAAAAACTTTCTTCTCCAAACTGGCTGTGCGGCTTCAAATTCTGCTTGAGTGAAATTGAATGTGTCATTCTTGAAGTTGAGCTGCTCATCAGGGCTCGTTTTTGTGATCTTCTTGATATATTGACGTGTTTTCTCTTTCAGTAATCCGTATGGGATATTGAAAGGCTTCATAAGCGTCTCTAAGTCTTTTCCTTTGATCTTTGCTTCTTTCATGACTTTAATAACTTCATTTTCAAAATTTTCCGTCAATTAGGACACCACTAGTGCCCGTTCCTTCTGATTGATTTCTGCAGTGTATGGCATCGGATGATCATCATGTAGATCCGCCATCTGCTCGTGTATTGGAGAAATATGAGTCGGGGGAGATAGAGGGCTTACCTCTATCTCGTCAGTAGGATGTTCCTTTGTCGGCTCTACTGGTGTCCCGATCGGTGCTGTCTCTTTTATTTGAGTCTTTAATTGTTCTATGCGTTCATCCTTCTCTTTTATTTCTTGCAGGGCTGCCCTGAGTGCGTCTTTGGCCGCAAGCAGTTCATCGCCGATTTCAGCTATATTATCCATGTTTTCGCTGTAGCTTGCTGCAATTTTTCCGTGTGCTATATTCAACTGCTTTATTAGTTCACTTATTTCTTGACTGTGCTTTCGTTCTGATTCTTCTCTCACTGCACTTTCTTGTCTCAGCAATTCTGCATATTGTGCAATCTGATCTCTTAATTCTTTTTCTTTTGTGTCTGAGGATTCCTGTTGCTCGATTGGTTGGTCATATAACAATGACTTCATTAATTCTTTGTTCCTACTCCGCAAGGTGTCATTCTCTTCCATGTATAGTTTTAGCTGTTTTTCAAGCAAAGTACTTCTAGCTCTCATTCTATCTTTGTCAGCTTCGCTTGCTTGATGTATTCTTTGTTAATCTTTGAGCTGTGCTTGGAGTTGGTGATGCTGATTTGTTAACATGTCATACTGATTTTTTACCTCGAGCAACTCTGAGCTTTTGGTGGCTATGTCTTTTTGTGCTTGAATTAGTTGTGCCGACAATTGTTCACCCATAATTTGAAACCGATTCTTTTCCCTCATGGCTTTGTCATAGTCTGCATCAATTTCTGTCATTTTTTGTTGTGTGTCCATGGCTGTTTGAATCATTTGCTTTACCACAGGTTTCAACTGTGCCACATCAACATTCAACCATGTTTTAGGGATACTTGGTGCTTCGCCTGTTGTCACGTCTTTTCCTTGAGCTATATGTAAAGTGGTATCATGGGGCTGCCTAATCTGAAGCTGGATGCTGGGCTCAGCCTCCATGTGTTCAATGTTTCCTTGAGGCGTGTCATCCGGCACCTCAATCACTACATGTTCTTTGTTTTGTAGTAGCTCCGAATCCACATTCACTGGAGTTTGTGGTTCCTCTTTGATAGGAATTCTTACATGTGTACTGGTTACTGGAGCTTCTTTGATGCTAATCTTGGTAGTATCATTTATTTGAATCACATGTTCAGATTCACTGGTCTTCTCGATCGTCTTTTCCTTCTGTTGGTGGTTATCGGGTGTGACTTCAATTTGATTGAGCTCTGTCCATTCTTCTTCTGGAGTTTCTGTTCTTATGTCAGTGTCTAAAGTATCCTTTTCAGGACTTGATTCTTCATTCAATCTTGAATCTTCTAAACCCAATTCTTTGTACCGCACGTTTTGTGCTGACATCTTTTCTTTACTTCTTTGCAGTTGCTCTTGACTAGCTTGTCTATATTGATGACCTTGGACGTTGAGATTCACTTGACCTTGCAGGTACTGATGTGTTTCTTCAAGGGCAGCAGATAAATCTCTTTCTGTAATCGGCATTTGGACTACCGGTATTGTTGGCAATATATGAGTCCTTTTTGACTGGGGCGTAGCCTGAACTTCTTCTTCCCGTAATCACTTCGTTCCCCTCATTGGTTTGTGAGAACTAGTCCCTGCCTCTTCAGTAGCAATAGCTGCTTTCTTTTTCTTTGGAACTGTTGCGGATTTGGCATATTTAGCTAATCCTTCTGAGGTAGGCATTTCTCGTAAGCAGTTTTTCATGTTAAGAGCTTCATAGATGAGTAATGTCAAAGCAGAGCTTCCATTCAACAACTTCTTCTGACCCCATCTCTTCTTGGCTTCAAATAACCTTTCTTGTATATAAGGAGTCAAATTCACTTGATTGCCCACTTGTCTCATTGCGTGTGATAAGAGTTGTACCACAATCTTTTGAGGAGCAGTGTATCTGTTCATGCTTGGAAAACAGAAGTGTTGGTGTACTAGACGTACGGCATCTTCAATATCTATTCTGTTGATCTCTACAAAAGATCGTTTCTTCGGGTCATGACATTCTTCTTTTACATTGGTAATCCCCTGTTGACTCCAGCCGAATGCCTTGTTAATCAATCAAGAAACTTCTTTCATAGATATATATCTGCAGTATCCACAGATATTTATTCCCGTTCAGTGAATTGGATTGTTTGCCATGCACCAACTTTGTCCAACACTCGTGCTTCAGGAACTCCTATTTTTGTAGTGGCAGGCTGCAGTGTATTCATCACTTGGGTGCACCTCTGAAAATCTGGTAGATAAATTGGGATTCTTAGAAAAGTATCAATTCCTGCTTGTGTCCATATGTCCATTATGCTTGGTAGTCCATGTACAATAGTCTTGAAATCTTGAGACATAATCGGAAAGTAATGATCCTTGTCCATGATCCTGATAGTTGCCATGAAAAGCATTTCTGATGCCGGTTGGTCATCCAGAAACCAATGGCCTCTCACTTTGGTAATTGATTCCAAAGGAAGAAGTTGCACCTCTTCCTGTTGTGTAGTCTCTGAATCAGGGGATGCCATCTGCACTCAAAATGGAGTTTGAGTTAGTGGCCATATAGCATCAGACATTCTCCTTCATTTGTCTTTCATTAGATCGATATTGCTCCGAGTGAATGGTGTAGTCTCTTTCCCGTGGGTGTGAGAAAGGTAATACCTGGATTTTCTGTGATTTTTACATTTTTATTTTTTCGTCTGAAAGAAAAACAGAAAAGGTAAGTTTATAGCCGAAGCGTTGGTTAGATTTCTAGTCATTTTCGTTAGTATATGTACAAGTGCTCTCCTATTTCCCTTGAGGAAAATGTGCTTTACTATACCGAAATAGAAGAAAGATGTGCCGAATGCTCTGCCTTGAAATGTGGCCCTATCGTGCATACTTTGGGTCCTGATAGTTCTACATGTGTGCAACTGGATGTTGTCGAACTATGGGTACAATTTGTGGGATCCTTCGGCACCCAAATCTGCTTCCTTCTATTGGGATGTATTTCCTTCTGAACCTTCTTGATAATTGTGATTCTTCCCTTATAGTGCGTTTGCTCTATCTGCTCTTGGAATTTTGATCTTCCTTGTGTTGCAGCTGCAGACTCCTTCTTTCTCCAATAGATCCTCTTTCTTGGCTGTTGTGCCTGTGGACCATGTTGATGGTGATTGCCCTTATGAGGATGTTCAATCGTCTTTGGAGTACATGACTTTTGGGATCCATATTTGTGTTCGATCCGGTTGAGCGGTTATCACTTTCTTTGGAATCCATATGCTAGTGAGTCGTGGTTGACTGTAGTGCTCAAAATGCTTTGTCTTCTTATTCGATTGGATACGCTGATGTCGAAGACTTTTCTGTTGTTGAAGATATGCCTTCTTTTGATCCTTCCTTATCCAAGCTAGTGTAGAATGTGAAATAGGGTATACTCTCATAGGTGTAGACGTCAATTCTTTCAAAGGAATATTCTCTCTTGTGCATGGTGTGTCACTGGGCTTGATTTCAGGTTCATGTGCACTCTTGTGACTCTCTATACTCCAAGATGGAATGCACATAGAACTCACGGTATTCTCACAAGAAGTACTTGAGGAGGGAACTTCTATAGTGCTATTGGGTATGCACTCATGACTTTGGTCATTGGGCTGGATTTTTGGCTCTACGCTCAAGGATTTGATTGGTCGTTCATCTAGCACACCGTATACTTCTCGATTTCCTATCCTTGTTGAGACGTATCCTAAAGCCAATTGAATGGTTACCTCATATTCATAGATCCAATCTTGACCTAATACTACCTCTTCAAGTAAATCTTGATCCTGACACACTAAGAGTCTCTGCTCCATAGTGTTGTTTCCCATATGTAAAGGTAAGGTTATCTCACCTATACATTGAGTAATCGTTCCTCCTATTCCTATCAACTGTGCCTTTGATGGGCGTAACTCCTCTTTGAGTTTCTGAGACAAAGCAAATCTGATGCAGCTTATGGCTGCTCCTGTGTCTATGAGAGCATCCACTAAGTGGTACTCCTTTCGTCCTGCTCCCAAATTTAAGTATGGTTGTCTTCTTTGTTGCCCTGAGTTCTCAGTGGCTCTAAAGCTAGCCATTGGGATGAGTTCTTCTCCTAGTCTATATCTCTCATCTCTCTCTCTCATCCACTCTTTTCGTCTCTTAATTCGTTCTAGGGCTTCCTGTCTCGCTTCTTCTCGTATCCTTTCCTCCTCAATGCGTCTATTTTTGCCTTTGATTAATCGAGACATGGTTTGTTCGGTCAATGGTTCTAGGTATTTTTTTACTCGACATCCGCTGATGTAGTTTGGTAATACGTCTCCATCTATGGTCGCTAAGTTGATGGCTCCACTTGTTGATATGCGATTAATGATCAATGGGCCATATCCTCTCTTTTGCAGCTTCTTAGCATGTTGCTTCAAGGTATATACCAAAACTAAATCTCCTTCCTTCAAATTTTTGTCCTTTATGTGAGCATCAAAATATGCTTTCTGTCGTCGTTTAGCAGCATAAATGCCTGCTACAGCTTGTAACCTAGTTTCGTGAAGCTTCTCTATTTGATCCAATTGAGCTGATAGTTCGTGTCCCATCCACTCGTAAGTTGTTGCTACTCTGAGAGTGGGAATTAAGAAATCAATTGGCAAAATAGCATTCTGTCCATAGACTAAGTTAAAAGGAGTAGTGCCTATGGCGGTTTTGTAAGCTACTCGAAAGGCCCATAAAGCATGGTGTAATTGCTTGTCCCAATCTGATCTACCATTATTAACAATTTTTGTAAGAACAGTGCACAAAATTTTATTCGAACTTTCCGCTTGTCCATTGGCTTGTGGGTGATAGGGAGCTGATTTCTTATGAATTACTAAGAATTCATTCAATAGGGATTCTATCACTTCATTCACAAAGTGCGTACCTCTATCACTCACAATTTCTATTGGTAATCCAAATCTAGTGAAGACATTCTCAAAGAGAAACTTGGCAGTAGTTCTCGCGTCATTTTTCTTGGTTGCTTTGGCTTCAACCCATTTGGTTAGATAGTCCGTGGCTACAATTATATACTTGGCATGGGAACCTTTCGCTGGTGGGCTAATCGGTCCTATGAAATCTATTCCCCATTTCGTGAAAGCTCTTGCACTCATCATGGGTGTAAGTGGCATCTCATCTCTTCTAATTGGATATTTTGTTCGTTGACACGTATCGCATCGTTGCACGTATGTTATGGCATCTTGATGTAGAGTTGGCCACCACATTCCTGCAAAGAGGATCATTTTTGCAGTTTTGTCTACAGAGAAGTGCCCTCCTACAGCTCCTGTATGTGCCATTTCTAAGACAGAAAGATATTCGTCTTCATGAATACACATTCGTAATTGGTTATCTCTCCCTCGTTTGAAAAGTTGTTTTCCTATAATGGCATAATCCTTACTTTGTTCTACAAGTGCGCGTTTCCTTGTTGAAGTGGCTCCTTCTGGGTATTCTTGGGTTTTTATGAACTTTACCAGAGGCATACTTCACCTCGGTGCTATTGTGGAATAGCATAGAGTTGAGTTCTCTTCTGGATTGCGTTCTTGGCAAATTTGGCAAGCTGACACATAATTATGTGCGTCTCTCTGCATGGTTGGCCAATATATGCCTAACCTCTTTAGGGTTTGCCATGTTCCATTTGCATTCAAATGGGTTTTCCACTGATTTACATGTGCTTTCTTAAGCCACATTTCCTATTCCTCTTCTTCCACGCATCTCATGAGTAATCCACTTGAATCTTGGTGATACAAACTTCCCGCAATGATATGAAGGTTTTTAGTCTTCCAAAGATCCTGGGTTTGGTTTGGTGTAATCCCATCTTTAGGTCCATGTGTGAGTATAGGGATCAACTTTTCTGCCCATTGGGGACATACTTCTAGATTGAACAGATATGTATCAGGCAGATCATCGGGTACTCCTATAGGTGGTTCTCCATGGGTCACTCTTGATAAATGATCTGCTCTTATGTGGGTATTTCCTTTCTTGACTACTACCTCAAAATCAAATTCCATCAGCAATAAGAACCATCGTACTAATCTTCCTGTATTGCAAGGTTTGTTGACTAGGTACAATAGGGCTTGATGATCAATGAAGAATTTGAATTTGTTGGCTAATAGGTAGTGTCTAAACTTTTTGACTGCGTACACCATCCCTAGGCCTTCTCTCTCCGTGGTGGTATAATTACGTTATGCTTGATTCAATTGTCTACTGGCATAGGCTATGGGGTGGTCTAGTTTTCCTGTATCTGCAGGTTGAGCTAGGATGCAACCAATGGCAAACTTGGAAGCATCCACATGAATGTGAAATGGCTTATTCCAGTTAGGCACTCTAAGGATAGGTGCTGAACTCAATCGATTCTTTAATTCCGTAAAAGCTTTCTCACATTCTTCAGTCCAATGAAATTGTGTTACTAATGCATAAAGAGGTCTAGCAATTATGGCATACATATGTATAAATCTCCGGTAGTATCCACAATGTCCCATAAATGCTTGAACTTCTTTAGCAGTCTTTGGTCTTGGTAAATCCAGAATTACTTTGATTTTGTCTTCATCACTTGAAATTCCATTCTTAGAGACGATATGTCCTAAGATTTTTCCTTGTCTAACCATGAATACACATTTTTCTGGATTGAGGCATACTCGATATTGTCGACATTTAGCAAAAATCTTTTCCAACTCAGGGATGTGATCTGATCGTATAGTAGAATACGTACAAAGATCGTCCACGTATACCTCCATGCTTTTTCTCAGGAATTCCTTGAACACATGGCACATCAATCTTTGGAAGGTAGCTGGGGCATTCGTTAAGCCAAAAGGCATGACTCTAAAGGCGTACACTCCCCATTCAGTTGCGAAGGCAGTTTTATGTTGGTCCTCAGGAGCAATGGCTACCTGATTATACCCTGAAAAGCCATCCAGGAAGCTATAGACTTCCTTCCCTGCTACCCTTTCTAAAAGATGGTCTGTGATTGGTAATGGGTAACTATCTCTTATGGTCGCGGCATTTACTTTCTTTAGATTGATACACACTCTCAACTTTCCGTTCTTCTTCGGTACAACCACCAAAGGTGACACCCATTCCGTGTGCTCAATCTCGTATATGAATCCAGCATCTAACAATTTGTCTATCTCTTCCTTTATCTTTGCTGAATACACATCATTGTAAGTGTATGGTCTTTGTTTGGAAGGTTTGGCTTCGGATGTCATGGGGATTCTATGGGCACATATAGATGGGTCGACTCCTTTCAAATCTTTATACGTCCAAGCAAAGACATCCCGATATTCCCTGATGAGGCGTATTAACTCTTGTTCTTCCTCCATTGAGACATCCTGTCCTATGAAAGTACATTGTTCTTCTCCTTCTTCCAACGTGACTACTATCTTCTTGGTTTGTTCTTTGTTGTCATAAGCTATTCCTGGCTGCGCCTCCCTTTTAGGCATTTGAATAGCAATTCTTCTCTCTTCTACTTCATATTTTTTGAAGTGAACTGGCACTTCAAATTGTTCTTGTGGCTTGTTTTCTTCATTCTCTGGCTCTTGATCTAACTCCAGCTCTTCTTCCTTTGTGGGTTCCTGGTTGTTTTCATTAGCGATGATGCTTATGTTTTGGACTTCATCCTCAGGTTCCATGGGTTCTGGCTCCATTTCAATGCTCTCGTAGTCCTCCTTCCATTCTTTCTCTATCACTTCTCCCTCTTCAGCCTCCTGAAGAACTACTACATAGAGACTAACATCGTATCCTTCCTCATCAATGCATTCATTCATAGTTATCACTTCTTCATTCACGCATACGTCGAGGGTCGCTAAAATCTCCATCCATCCATGAGGTTCGAACTCTTCGTCTAAAAAGACTTGAGGCATGTAAGCTGGATCTTGTACGGACCTAGCTACACCTTGCCCTTGCTGCCATCCCTTTCTCCTATCCTCTTCTTTCCTTGCAGCTTGGCATATCCATAAATGCGTGTCTTCGTTCATCCAAGATTGGTCACTAGAACCTATACTATGAACAGATTGATTGTCCTCCTCCTTATGAATTTGATTCCATTGCAGAGGTGGAACATCTTGATAAGCATATGTGTGGAGGTTTATTCTAGTTGTGGTTCCTTCATGTTGTAGGTATATGGCATCTTTTCCCCAATCTTGCACTACCTTTAGCTGTCTCATGAAAGGTCTTCCAAGGATCATTTCATAATTGCTTGGCCTTTCGAAGTGACATATTGCTAAAGTGTGTTCAAATTCAACTCCGCATGTGGTGAATACTACACGTTCCAATAAACCTAAGGGTCTTTCTGTGTGTCCGTCAGCCATTTGTATTTTCATACGGGTTGGTCTTAAAGCTGGTTTTCCCCATTTCTCCCAAATTTCTTTGGTAGCAATGCCAACACCGGCTCCAGAATCTAGAATGGCTTTGGTAGTGTAACCCTTATAAGTAATTGGAAGGCAGGTATTTCCTTCATCTCCCTCGCTAAAGTCTCCTACCTTATCCACTGGAATTCTTACTGTGCTTACTTCATCTGCATTCTCTTTCTTTTCCTCCTTGACTTCCCATTGATTGATTAATTTTTCTTTCAACTGTGGTTTTACCTTCAATAACTCCTCGAATGTTAGGGTACAAGGGATCTTTACCTCTCTAAGGCGTTGTATGATTTCCCATGTTTGAACTGATGGATTCGGTTCTCGTTTCCTCATTGAGGGAATGCGATACAATTCCGAACTGTGTTCATACTCCCCTGTGTAATTTGGTAGTTCGTCTACCTCTTCCTCTCCTTGGTTACTTGGATCCATTGGTAAAATTTCCTCTGAATTTAATTCAGGTATTGAGCCCTCTATTTCATTTTCTGCCTTTAATTCTTCAAATGGTGGTTCAATTCCCTCCACTTTTTTCCATCTGTCTTCTTGGACTCTTGCCCATAGATCCTTGGGCCATTCCCCTTCTACTTCGGGGACAACGGATCCTTCCCTTCTCTCTATACCACATTCGTGATTTGGTATTTTACCTGCCTCAGGCTTTTCCTGATCATGAGTGATTACACACTCTTGGAATTCTCTTTCAGAAATTCGGGTATTGGGTAAAGGCGATGCCGGTTTTTCTAAGGTCTGTTGCGCAACTTCTATCAATTTCTTGCAGATCTCCAACCTTTCTTTTTCTAAGTCGCCTCTTGGATATTCTTTCTCATGTTGTTCTATGGTTGGTCCTGCTCGTATTCGTGCATTGTATGCCTGAATCCACATGGCTAATTCTCCAGGCATAGGATCTGCTAACACTGATCCTTCCTCTTCTTTTTTCTGCTTTTCATTTTTATTTTCTCCTTCGTTTTTCTGTTCTGGGTTTTGCTTGCTCTTCTCATTTTCCTTTTTCCTCAGTAACTTCTTTTCTTTTATTCTGTCTCTACGGTTTCTCCATCTTTGTGTTCTCTTACTTAGCACACTTTTCTCAGGCTCTACCGAGTCTTCAACTCTCAGTGGTGTGGGTGTATTCATCTCTAGGTCACTTTGATTGTGTTCTTTTGGTTTTTCTGGGGTCACTCTAGCTTTGGCTCTTGTTATCGCCTTCAGTGGTACAGTATATTCCTTATCGCTCCCTGATGATTCGATTACTTCTATCACATTGATTTGCACGTTGGATGTGACCTTGTTGGGATTCTTAGGGCAATCTCTGAAGAGATGTTCCTTACCACAATCGCTACAGTAGCCTTCCCAAATTCGTTGTGGTGGTGGTGGGTTTGGTAATGTACATTCTCTGATATAGTGGTCACCTCCACATCTGTAACATTGTCCTCTGGGTACACGCGGTCTATTCATTGGTCGAGGTGGCATGGTTGCTCTAGGAGCCGTGTACATTACTGGGACATAATCCTGCTCGTATCCGTATGAACTATCCGGTACTTCCATGTCATAGGCATATGGGTTGTACAGTTGTCCATTCTCTATCATAGAGCTTTCATAATTAGTACATATTCCTTGGCTATGATTGTAAGATAAGTCATATGGTTCATTGCTAGCCAAAGGTGTGGCTGGGACTAAAGCTCTCTCTAGATTTTCTTCAGGTTGAGCAATCTTGACCGGGACAACGTTCTGAGGATGGGGTGGTTGTTGTCCTAGTACAGGTTGTGGTTGGGTGTGTCCTTGATATGCGTATGGTCGTGGCACTAGTGCCTGTGGCTGATAAGTGGGATATCTAAAGGCTTCACCTCCTTGATCTCTTTGGGGATATCCATAAGGTCTCGCATAAGGCTGGGTGGTTCTGGTTTGCCTATTGTAAGGGCAATTCTCTGTGGTATGGTTTGTATACCTTTGCTCTATACTGCAATATTGTAGAGGTCCGGGGACAGAGGGTCTATGATGAGCATAGGCAGGTGGTGGGACTACACCCCTAGTACACAAATGAGAAGGATGATCACCTCCGCACTGCATACATCTTCTAAGCATAGGCAGTCTCATAGGATTAGTGGGATAATTCCTCTGTCCTTGAACGTTCAGTTTTTTTGCTACTAAATCTGCTATTTCCTCCACATTGTTTTTAGGGTTTGATGTGCTACTGGCTGACTCTTCGCTTTTCAAACTACCTTGAGGTATTTTCAAGTCTTCTGCTAGGTTGTCCTCTAGGTCTATACATTCCTTCATACACTCTTGCAAAGTTTGAACCCTCTTTACATACACTAATGACCTCAAGTTCCGTTCAACAATCCTTCCAAAAATAATGACACCATTTTATTTTGGGTAGGCCTCTCCTCTACGGGGCATCTATCCACATACTGCTTGAATCTTCTTGCAGCCAATCTCACTGATTCGGTGGGGGCTTGCTTGAAGCTATGTATCAAAGAAGATGAGTTGTTTTTGATTCCTGACTTAGTGAATTCTTCAATCATTTCTTGATAGACTTGTTCCATATTTTGAAAATCATTAGGGTCCAATGGTTGAAACCATGCTAGCGCAGTGTCTGTCAATGTGAGACCAAAGGACTCATATTGGATCAAGAAGTCTTCTACCTGTTCGGCTCTGATTACTTGTTTGAATTCAGCTATGTGATTGTAGGGTTCACTAGAGCCATCATAGTGATTTCTCATGCATTTAGCAACCTGAATTGGCCTTAATCTCTTTCCTGCTTCAGGTGGTCTAGGCATCACTGGAAAAATTGGTCTTCCTATTGGTATGCCTGGTCCTCTTGCCACTGGTGGTCTGACAGGAGTATGAATTCCATGTCTTGGGTCAATAGTTGGTTGAGGTCGGTAATTAGGGTTATTTGTAGGCATTGCAAACTGCACATGTGGTCTGACTGGGATCTGGGTTTGTTGTGTTTGTTGTGTTTGTCCCGACTGTTGATATGAATCATTATGGGATGTTCCAAGTGGGTTTCGTGAAGTAGTGGCTTGGTCCCTAGGGGGAAACACTGGGATATTCTGATATTTCAACTCAGCTCTTTCTAATTCTGTTAATGGCCAATATCTTCTCTGATTCTTATCCAAATATGTGATGATGGTGGGGAACTCAGGATCTTGTAACTCATAGATGGTAACTGGATTAGGAGCAGCTTCCCATATAGAGGAATGGGCTCTAAGCAGATGCTCCATCCCATTGATCAAATATACATCTATTAGAGTGTCATCCTGGGGAATCAAGTCTCCTCTCCAAATTTTAGTAACCGTAGATCTCCCTCTAGGAGTAGTTACTTGCTCTTCGTTTCCACCTCCATTTAAGCTTGAAGCATTATTTTCTTCACCATGTTCATTAATGTTTTCCGGGTGTTCTGTGACAACGTATTGGATGTCTCTCTTGTCCATGTAAAAACCTCCTACGTACTTGACTGCTGGTCTAGGCACTATGTAAGCCTCTGAAGCCTTCTTCAGTCTGGCCACTGATCTGTTTAGACCATCCAAATAAATAGGGACCTCATGTTGATTGGTGTTCACATACTCCAACGAGGTCTTGTACTCTCCCTCAATGATTGACATCATGCCAATCATAGGCACTGTGTTCTGCATATCCTCAGAAGCCATGGGAATTTCTTCCTCTGACTCACTGGAGGTTTCAGAATAATGCGAACGGCTACTTGGCTCGGCTACACTCCCTACAGAAGAGATTACACTTCTCCGACTTCCTAGGGTTCTTCCGGATCTCAGGTTCATCCACTTAAGAGCTCTGATCAGACCTTGTCAACCTCTAACCTCTAGAATTCTAAACTATAGCTTAGGAGTCTAGAGAAATTTGGCTGGAAAATGACTGAAAAAGAACTTTTTCCTTGGTCACGATACTTGACCTCCAAAATATACGATACACGATCTCTAGCTCCCAACGATCTCTGAAAAACGATCTCTGGTTCTAAACGATCTTTGGACAAAACGATCTCTCGCAGACGATACACGATCTGTCAACCAGACGATACACGATCTATGTCAGAAACGATCTACGATCAACGATACTTGGACAAGTATCGCGACCGGTATGAAACGATATACGATCTCTCACCGCAGCGATACACAATCTCTAGGTCAAAACGATATGCGACCTCTAGGGGAAACGATAAGCGACCTTAGGCAAGTATCGCGATCTCTGGTCCAAGCGATACACGATACACGACCTATCGACCGAACGATACACGATACTTGGGGCCACGCGATACATGATCTTTCAATGAACGATACTCGACCTCTGGACAGAAAACGACCTCTGAGTAAACGACCTATGATCAAGCGATCTCTCAAAAATCGATCGTTGAAAAAACGATCTCTTAATCACAACCGATACACGATCTCCCGATCTAAACGATCTCTGGGGCTTGAAACGATCTCTCGAAGACGATCTCTCGAGAGCGATCGCGATCGCTAAGAAACGATCTCTGGGGAATATCGCGATACTCAACCACAGGAGTCCATGATACTTGACAAGTATCGCGATACTCGACCGCAGGAGTAAACGATACTCGAGCCTTTTTCACAATTTTTGCTAAGATTTTGCAAGTTTTGTTTACACACAACTGTTTTATATGTTCTCCTACCCCTTCCTCACTCTTTATATCACTCCAAACACACTGTTTACCCCTTACAGACCTCAGACGATACCTGACGGAGATCGTTTTTCTTTCCTAAATTGATTTGCTGAGAAATTTTGATCAAAAGGGGTGGGTTAGCCTACCTTGGTAGCTCCTATAATCTCTTTATCACTTCCCCTTGCTGTGTGCAACCCCAGCTTGCCCGTTTGCTCACACGATCTCTGACGCAATCCTCACGATACTCGACAGTCACGCCACGATACTTGCTAAAAAACAAGTGATTTTCAAATGGTAATTTTTTGGTTTTTATACTTGGCTTTTCCTATCTACTGAAAATGAAACAACAAGGCAAGAAGTGAAAACTACTCTAACTACCTAGCCTACTCCCTTGCTCCTCCTACTCTACTCACTTTACTCACTTCCCTAGACTAACAACTCACTACACACACTCCAAGAATGAGAAGTAGCAAGTGCGGTTGAAAATGACTTACCAAAGAAGAGAAAATCACCACTCCTCCTCTTGCTTCAATGCAAAAAGCTACTTACCATCACACGGATGCCTCGTTTTGATTCTTCACTCCCCGACAATGGTGCCAAAAAGTGTGTTGACCTAAGCACCAACTTAGGGACTTGCGGAGAAAGAGACTATACCTCAATCCCCTCTCAAGTGCATATAGTGGGGATACACGCTTTTAATTATCAATCCAAAGAGTATACAAACCTAGCCGAGTGTATGAGGACATGCAATTATGTGATGATCAATGCAAATGAACTACTCAAAGAGTGTAAACAAGGCAAAGACTGATCCAAACAAGCTTCAACTGTTGGTCATGGCGAAACGATACTTGGTGCAGCAGCCGTCAGTATTTTGGACTTTTCTCCCAGCTTCAAACTCCAAATATAGCAAATAGTATATGCGTTTCGAAGCTCTTGAGAAGACGCATCAATGTCAGTGGTTTCACGCAATTCTGACACTCCTACTTCAAGTTATGAGCAAAATACTGAGTCGCGGGAAATCTTTCCTACACTTTAGCACTTCCTACACTCCGTATACACCTTATCAACAGCAAAAGAACACTTTCATGGATAGTACACACTTCCTAACACCCTTTCCAAGCAATACACATGCATACAAGCTCACCAAGAAGAAGATAAGAAGTGAAGAAGACACAAATTCGAAAATCTGAGCTCTCTATTCTCACAATGGCAAAAAGTCTTTACAATGAGTCAGATTTTGACTTATATACTAGTGCCCTAAAATTGGTCCTTTCACACAAGAGACCGGCACTTTATTCAATAAAAGCTAATTTCCTACTATCTTACATGGGTAAGCTTCTATTCTTCTGTGGGGATGCATCTAGAGGACTCCTCTAGTGCCTTTACAAAGGAAATTATGTTACAAGAATGACTATAATACAAAAATGTGATGTCCAAATCGGAAAAATTTTGGGGCCCATCTTTTTCTCTGCTTTGTGCTCTTTTTAGCTCTGCAACACACTCAAAACAATAACCGGCCAGTTTTGGTGGCCACTTGGTTGTGGAACCACCCAGGGCTCCTTGAAAAGGTAAGAGCATTCTTGCACCACTACACAGATGTTTTTGCATGGCATTATAAGGATTTAGAAGGAGTACCCTCCATTTATGGAGAACACAGAATTCCTTTGATAGAAGGAGCAAAACCGGTGAGAGGCAAAAGTTATAGGTTAAATCCCAAGTATGTTGAAGCTGTCTATTTAGAGATTCAGAAAATGGAGGATGCAGGAATTATCATCCATGTAGAACATTCGGAGTGGCTATCTCCCATGGTGATTGTGCCAAAGAAAAACACTAACAAGATCAGAATCTGTGTGGATTTTAGGGCATTGAATAAGGTCACAATTCCAGATGGATTTCCAATGCCATTTGCTGAACAGGTCATAGAAGAAGTAGTTGGTCATTCCCTTTATAGCTTCATGGATGGATTCAGTGGGTATAATCAGATATCCATTCACCCTGGGGATCGTGAGAAAACAACATTCATTACCACTTGGGGAACTTATGTATATTTGAAGATGCCATTTGGATTGAGAAATGCTCCAGCTACATTCAACCGAACAGTTAATCTCATTTTTGGACCATTGTTACTAGAGTCTCTAAGAATCTTCATGGATGACTTTTCATCTTTTTCAGGTACTCTCACAGAGACTCCATGGGATTGTTTAGAAAAGCATCTAATTCAATTAAAACAAGTTTTTAAGAGGTGCAGAGAAACAAAGCTGAAACTGAACCCAAACAAATGCCACTTTTTGGTGACCCAAGGTACTCTACCAGGACATGTGGTATCTTCCAAAGGTATGGCACCTGATCCAGATAAAATTATAGCTATATTGAAGTTGCCTAAACCTAAGTCCCCTAAAGAGATTCAGAGTTTCTTGGGGCATACTGGATACCATAGAAGGTTTATAAAAATGTATGCAGAGATAGCCAGACCTCTGGCTAGACTAACAGGTAAAGAAGTACCTTTTAAATGGGAAGAAGAGGAGGAAAAGGCATATCAAACATTAAGGTCAAGGTTAGTGTCTGCTCCTATTTTGATCACACCTGACTGGTCAAAGATCTTTCATATACATGTAGATACCAGTGAGAGCAGTTTTGACCCAGCCCAGTGAAGAATTTAAGGTGGACAGACCAATTCAATATGCCAGTAGAATTTTGACTAAGGCTGAAAGGAATTACAACACCACAGAAAGGGAAGCCTTAGCAATGGTTTTTGCTGTCCAAAAATTCCATCATTACTTGCTGGGAGTAAAATTTGCTATTATAACTGACCACCAACCTCTAAAGTACTTGCTCAACAAACCACAAGCCACTGGTAGAATATGGAGGTGGTTATTGTTATTCCAGGAGTTTGATTTCTCTGTAGTTCACAAACCAGGTAAAGAGAATGTTATGGCGGATCACCTATCCAGAATCAATATGATAGATCAAGCCGGGGGAATCACCGATGATTTTCCAGATGCTCATTTATTTGCTGTACAAGCTCAAGGTTGGTATTATGATATCAAGAATTTCATTAAAACTGGGTTGTATCCAGACGAGGCTAATGCTGTGCAAAGGAAGAGACTGCTAATCAACAGCAGACCATATACCTTCATTGACAATAAATTATATAGACAAGGAAAGGATGACAGGCTTAGGAAGTGCTTGGAAGAAGAGGAAGTGAGGGAAGTCCTTCACTCTGAACATGAAGGACCAGGTGGTGGGCACCTTCCAGGGCATATTATGGGTCAAAGAATTCTGGATGCTGGTCTATGGTGGCCTACATTATTCAAAGATGCTGATGACTAGAGAAAAACATGTGACCTCTGCCAGAGGTGTGGACCTAAGCCAACTAAACAGAGGCATAACCCCTTGGTTGTTTCCACTTCCTGGCAACCATTTGAAAAGTGGGGATTAGATTTTGTAGGGCCTATCTACCCTTTGGCGATGCCAAAAAGAGAAAAGTATTTATTGATAGCCACAGACTGTGCGACCAAATGGGCTGAGGCCATAGCTTCCACTGACTGCACTGCCCAAACTGTGGCTGATTTCTTATACAGTAACATCATTTGCAGGTTTGGATGTCCACTCGAAATTTGTACAGATCAGGGTACTCATTTTGTCAATAAGGTCCTGCAGGAAATTTTCACCAGGTATCGAATTCTACATAGGACTTCTTGTGCATACTACCCAAGAGCTAATGGTTAGGCTGAATCAACCAATAAAGTACTGATTTCAATGTTAAGAAAGGAATGTATGTTACAGCCCACTTCTTGGGGGCAGACTTATCTTGGTACATTATGGGCATACCGATTAGCCTATAAAGAAACAAGATATTCTCCTTTTCAACTCGTTTATGGCCTTGTTCCCATTGAACCATTTGAGTTCATCAAGGGCTCCATCAGAACGGAAAGGGTTGAGAAAAACGGTATAGAAGTTCCAGCTCGATTGACTGCCTTGCATCAACTAGAAGAATCAAGGATTTTAGCCTCCAAACAGTTAGAGAATATTCAGATACAGAGGAAGGAGACTCATGACAAAAATTTTTGGCACAATAAATTGAAGCCTGGTGACTTAGCTCTTTTACACAGACCACAGATTTCTACTCAAGCCAAAGGAAAATGGATCCCTCACTGGGAAGGTCCTTTTCGCGTTATGAAGATGGTGCATTGGGGTGCTGTGCAATTGGAAACACTCAATGGAGACCCCCTGCCACTAGTAAATATCTCCAGGCTCAAAGCCTATTATAAAAAGTTATAAACAATCGGTCTGAGTTCCTTAATCATTTTGTTTTTTTTTTATTTTGCAATAAATAATTTTGTTTTATTTTGGCATTAAATAATTGCAAACGCAAATTTTTGTAGGCCCTTTTCTTTTGGCGTCGATTTTTTTTAAGGCTATCTAATATTCAGAGTAACTTTCAAGGCCAACCCTTCTTTTTTATTTTTCTCTCATTTAGGGGTAAAAATAATAATGGAAGCATCACCTCTCTTTCGGATCTCTTTATGCTTGAAGCCACCCTTTTTCTGTAAGGTGAATAATTAGTTCTTCTTGCTATTTAAGATAAAACTCAAATAGACCCTCTCCAATCCTATCATCGAGTATCGACCCGTTCCAATTCTGCAGCTCGGTTAACCTCCTTAAACCTTGGGCAATCCCTGGCGGCACCTTCTGACCATTACTCCCGCCACCTCATCCCTCCTTCTACCCTCCTCCACCCTCCTCCTACCCTCCCTCGCCACCTCATCCCTCCTCCTACCCTCCTCCACCCTCCGCCTACCCTCCTCGCCGCCCTCCTCCTACCTTCCCCACCCTCCGCCTTCCCCACCTTCCCCGCCTCCCAGGCCTCCTCCTAGCCTCCCCCCACCCCCGCCGCCCTCCTACCCTCAACCACCCTCCTCCTACCCTCCCCCACCCTCCACCTTCCCCAGCTTCCCCGCCTCCCAAGCCGCTTTCCCCGCTGTGGGCACCCCGCAGAGCCCGCTTTCCTCCGCACCCGCAGCACTCCCGCCTCCGCCACCCTTCACCATACACCCGCAGCGCATCCGCCTCCGCCACCCTTCACCACAACTCAACCACACCTCCTACACCTCCATCAAACCTCCTCCAAGGTCACGCGCCACCTTCCCTCCGCCCTCCTCCGCAACAAGCCCCGCAGAACAACGCCCTGTCCCGCCCCACGACACCGCAGACCCGCCCCGCCCCGCCATACCCGCCTGCCTCCGCCTAGACCTACCCTCCCCACCCTCCGCCGCCCCCACCGGCCCCCGCCTTCTCCACCTTCCCCACCTCCGCCGCCCTCCGCCGATCTCCGCCAACTCCCTCCGCCCCGCCGTCTTCCGCCGCTTCCGCCTCCCTCTGCCCCGCAGAGTTCCACCATCCTCCGCCAAGCTCCACCCAACCACCCCGCCGACACCCGCCCAGTCCCGCCCGCACGCCCGCCGCCCGCCGCCCTCCGCCGATCTCCGCCACTCCCTCCGCCCTGCCGCCCCTTCGAGCTCCGCCCCTCTCCGCCTCCCTCCGCCCAGCCGCCCCGCAAACCTCCGCCACTACCCGCCTCCCTCCGCCCCGCCGCCCCGCATGGCTCCGCCACTGCCCGCCTTCCCCGTCCCGACCCCCACTGCCCAGTTCCGCTGCCCCGCTGAGCATCTCTGAGCGGCACCTGCACCCGCAATATTCCATAGTGCACCCCTTAGCTCCACCCCACCGCATGCCTTGCCGACCCAAAGCACATCCTCCAATTTCCCTGCCGACCCCGATCCCTACGGCATCCATCAACCATCCATCAACCATCCATCAACCATCCATCCACCATCGCCCATCACCCAGCATCGCACATCAACCATCCATCCACCATCGCCCATCAATAGCATCGCCCGGTGATCACTCCACCATCGCCCATCAACCAGCATCGCACATCACCCACCCGGTGATCCCTTCCCCGGTGATCCCTCTCGCATTGCCCATCAACCACCATCCCTCCACCATCCCTCCCGCATCGCACATCAACCACCATCCCTCCACCATCGCTCCTCACCCCAAGTGATCCCTCCGGCATCGCCCATCAACCAATTGTTCCACCTGTTCGTGGACTAAAACCAATAAACCGACTCCATTATCGCTCACCATTTATCATTAAATCATTCATCCTAGCCCCTATGGCAGATTCAACTGCACCAGATGATTATTCGGATCTCACTCCTTCCGCACTGCATACAACCAACCCCACTTACCCTCATCCTGCCCCATCGCTACCAACCCACATCGAGGCACCTTTTGATGATCACCAAATCCCGACATTGCCTGCAAACCCAACCATCCTGACATTGCCTGCAAACCCAACCATCCCGACATTGCCTGCAAACCCAACCATCCCGACATTGCCTGCAAACCCAACCACTGTCGATTTGACTCCACCACTCCCCACTCCAATTCTCAACATTCCCACTTATTTGGTTCAATCGGATTCCACTGCCATCTATTCTCCACCTCCACTCCCTCGCCGTCGTTCTCCTTCTCCGTCTGCTTCTCAGTCATACCAAATCAATTCACCTTCCGAAGATTATATGCAACTTCTTCTTCCACCCGATGTAGATCTACAGATTCGTATTCACTTGTCTCTACCCACCATCGAACTCCGTCGTCTCTTTTCAGTCAAAAATCTTCAGCAGGTGGGCCTCTGGGGATTAGCAAATGTTTTCCTGAATGATCCTTCCAATGATAGCGATGTCTATGAGGCTCTTCGCCTCTTTCCTAATTTTCGAACAGGCACTATCTCCATTTCGGCCATTGCAGCTGGTCTAGGATCCTCCCTCCTCCACTTCAATAATCCGCCCTTCTTATATTTTGGCATGTCGGCCTCTGCCACAATTGACTTTTGTCGAGATCGCTTTGACCATAGTGCCCGATACTCCATCCGCATGACATCCATACTTAATTCATTTATTTTTTTCTTTTTACTTCGAAACCCCACATCTTCAATTCCATGGTCCGATATTCGCATTGCGGATCCCCTATTTTGCTTCCTCAATAGCCGCCCATATCCTTACGCCGCCCTCCTCTATGGTTCCTTACACTTGCGTTCCCGTCGTCTTCGTGAGGCTCTGAGAAGGGGCTCTCGCGCATTCTCTATTTACTAGGCCCCGTTCATCGCTTGGATATACCATTTACCATTGAACTCACTCAATAACCCCGCTCTTCTTCAAAACCATGTCAACACCCAGCCTAGCACTGTCTGTCCACCATCCACATCCCACCTCCCTAATTCACCTCCCATCTCCATTGACTCAGCTTCTGCTTCCACTCTTGCTAATGCGAACATTCCCACTCCTGACCCCATCATTTCTTCCGGCCCTTCTCCTTCAGTAGCAGCTTCTGACCCTTCTCCTCCCGCAGCAACTTCTGGTGCCCCTCCTACAACGGCCGCTTTCCGACCGCTCATTCAAACACAACTCAATCCCCACAACCCAACCTGTACACCACCTCGTCCTCCAATCTCCATTTCCCACCCTACCACTCAGCTCCCCCATACCCAACCCAACCCATCTTCAGCACCTAACCATCTTCCCAATCCGCCTGTCGCACCTACACCGCCAATTGATATTCCTTCGGCACCTTCCTTTTTAGATTTAATCCAAGAGGCCAGTACAATTGCTCTTGGTAGTGCTAACGCCTCCAAGGTATCCTTAGATTCTGTTTCGGCTACAGCTTCTATTCATCAGCAATATATTTCTACAATTGATAACATAAATCGGATGGCCACGTCTCAATGGCAATCCCTCCAGGAATCGGCACGATTACTCAGAGAAGAAAGAGACAGATATAGAGATATGGCTGAATCCACGTTAAAAGCATTGTCGGATATTCAAAATCGCTCTTCCTTAGGGTTATGTGATAATGCTGCCTGCCGTTCGTATCAAACGTGAATGGGACCATCTTAGGCAGTGCCTTAGTTCTCTCCAGCTCATGATCGAACAAGCTTCAACTCCGTTGCCCCCTTCCCCGCAATCAACCGATGCACAAATAAACCCTCCTTTTCCATAATTCCATTTGCTTCGCATTCTAGGCTTCAAAACCATTACATAGATTCAACCAATAATTTCTTCTTCTGCAATTTTCATGTTTCAATTGTTTCCTTTATTATTCAGCGTAATAACACACAATTTTTTTCTCTGCTTCTAGTCTCTGTGCTAACTTCTTCTGTGTTTAGCTCAATGTGTTACTGTAAAAGTTATTTTGGTCTCTCCGGGACGGAGAGTGCATTAGGTGGTGGGCATCTGTTGAGCAGGATGAAGCCAGCAAAGTCAAGATCACAGTCAAACATAGGCAAGAGTAAAGTGTCAGAAATCAAGGGTCAAAGTGCACCGGTAGTGCACCTCCAATTGTTCATAAAAAGGGGGAATTTTAATTGTTCACAGACAAGGGTAAAATGAAGATTAAATTGGAGAAAGTGTTGCAGAGGTATCTCTTTAATTTCCTCAAGGTTCAAAGTGTGTTTAAAGGTTTTGGAAGGTTCAGGTGAACCCTCCCTTAGGTGCAAAAGTGAAGACTTAAAATGAAATGTGAAGGTATGTGAAGCGGCGTACGCACAAGTGAAATATGGCCCCCAATTAAATCTTTTGAGTTTTAGTCTAAAGTCACTACAGGACAAAAGAAGGAGTCGTTGGTTGCCACTTGAAAGGACAAATCTTGGGACAATCAAGGGACACCAAGATACCATTGCAGTTAGGCGCGTACGTGATCGACACACTAAGATCAAGGCAAGGACCATTCTTGAAAAAAGGGAGAGAGTAAGCAAGAGAGCAGAGTCTAAGGAAGCAAAAGAGAGAAGTGGAAGAGTCACCAGTGCGCGACGTAGAGAAGTGGAAGTAAAGAGTGCATGGAGAGTAACTAAGTTAGGGTGCAGAGAGTGCTAAGCTAGTTCCCCAAGGATCTCAAGCTCCCCTTGCAGTGCCAATAGAAGGTATTCACTCCTCCCCCTTTGTGGAAGCTTGGTGCAAGGTGTGCACAAGGATAAGCTTGAAGCAGGTGGAGGTCTGGTGCAGAGGAGGCGGCGGCAAGAAGACTTTGGGATATTGGGTATTGGTAATCGAGCACTCTATGTGATTGTGCACAGAAGTATTTGGCTTGTATTGTGCTTCAAACATTGTAATTGTCTTACTGTAATCAAACGGCAGAAGCTTCCAAAGTGTATTTTCTCCTTTGGTCTTTTCATTTTCTCCTACAAACCCTCAAACTCCTTCTTGTCAAAGAATCCCCCAACACTTTGTCTCCAAACCATGGTCTTAGCTCATCAAATACCACATCTCGTGAAACTTGTAGCTCCTTTGTCACCGGATTGTAGCACCTATATCCCTTTTGCTCCGATGAATATCCAATAAAAATACATTTTTCGAACTTTGCCTCCATCTTTGTCCTTAGTTCTTGAGGGATGTGAACATAACACACACATCCAAAAACTTTGAGATATGTAAGGTCAGGTTTCTTACCGGAATAAACCTCCTCGGGAGTTAGATTATGCACTCCAGCCGTTGTGCACTTGTTCATCAAATAAATGGCCGTACTAGTTGCTTCAGCCCAATAGTTTAGTGGCACCTTCATCTCGTTGAGCATGCATCTTGCAACCTCTGTGATATGTCTATTTTTCCTTTCAGCTATTCCATTTTGTTGAGGTGTGTACCTACATGTAAATTGTCGCTTGATGCCATTTTCATAAGGAAAATCTGAAAATTCTTTGGAGAAATATTCTCCTCCTCCATCGAACCTCAAGGTCTTTATGTAGCATCCTGTTTCCTTTTCTACATGTGCTTTAAATCTCTTGGACATGGAGAACACATCTGATTTTTGTTTTATGCAAAACATCCATACTTTTCTTGAATGATCATCGATAAAAGTGACAAAATATCTATTACCAGCCACTGATGGTTGTTGTGATGGTCCCCATACATCCGTGTATATCAAGTCGAGGACATTCCTTGCCACATAGTTGCTCTTCTTGAATGGTTGTCGAGTTTGCTTTCCTAGTTGGCATGCTTCACAAAACTCATGTAGTCCAATATCATTGAGTCTTGGAAGACCTCTTACCACTTCATGGTTGCTCATGTCCTTGAGCTTGGGAATGTTGATATGTCCAAACCTTTTGTTCCATAAATCAATTTCAACAATCCTCTTGTTTCCAAACTGAATATACATCACCTTTCCATGTGGTTGTTGAATGTCCAAAGTGAGCATCCTTCCTTCTTTCCTTCCTTGAGCAATGACCTTGAATCCTTCTTTTGTATTCTTTATAAAGCAACCTTTTTCATTGAAGATAACATGATATCCTTTCTCTATCATTTGTCCTACTGAAATCAAATTCTTTGCAATAGTAGGAACATGAAGAATATCAGCCAATACCTTTTTATCTCCAAGCTTGATATCTCCAACATGCTCAATTGCATGTTGAGTTTCATCGCCGGTCTCCACACATTCTCTTCCACTTGGAGCTTGTAGCTTTATGAATAAATCTCCTTGGCATGTCATATGGTTGCTGCAACTTGAATCTATGAACCATTTTTTATCATCACTTCTCGAGTTGTTGTAGTCATGCTTCATGGCAAGCATGGTTTGCTTGTCTTCTTCACTTGATGTACTCGCATAGTTATTTTGGATCCTTTGGTTGCCTCCATTAAGCCTTCCATTCTTTTGCCAACAATCATTTGCATAATGTCCTAGTTTACCACAATGATAACATGTTATACCTTTATGAGGATTGTATGAACCTCGACCTCTTTCTCTATTTCTTCCTCGACATCTTCCATGTGTGTTGTCATTTGAGTTGTCCTTGTTGTCCTCCGAGTTGCGTTGGCTGAAATTTGTGTTGTTGTAGCTTCTTCCTCTTCCTCTCGAGCCTCCTCTTGAGTTCCTTCCTCTACCTCGTCCTGCATAAGCATTTGACTATGGCTGTCCTTACCTTTGTTGCCTTCTCCTTGTTGAGCAACCTCTTCAACCACAAGATTTGGTATAATCTCGTTGAATGTGGGTAGAGGATCTCTATAAAGAATGTTTGTGATGAGGGGCTTCCACTTTTCTTCACTCCCCAAGCCATTGAGGGCTATTTGGATGATGTCTTCCTCTTCTATCTTGCATCCAACTGATGCTAGCTGATCTCGAAGCTCCTTGATCCTCAATGTATACTCACTAATGCTTCGGTTTGAGCTTTTCTTCATGTTGTTGAGCTCGTTCTTGAATTGCATCCTCCGAGACCTTGTTGAGGTAGCATACACCTTCTCCAATGCTTCCCAAACTTCCTTGGCTGTTTCTATGCTTTGCACATGACCAATCATAGTGTTAGAAATAACTTGTGAGATGAGGAACATCACCCTTCGATTCCTCTCTTCCCAATCCGCAAATTGTCTCCTTTGTGTCGGAGTAATGTTGGGATCTTCAAGGTCCACCGGTTGTGGATCATCTCCACTAACTAGACTCCATAAACCTTTACCTTTAAGGTAATTTATCATTCTATACCTCCAAGACTGATAATTATCTTTGTCTAACTTCTCAACTTGTTGTCCTAAATCAGCCATTGAAAACTTCCAAGATTGAAGTTTACCTCAAGTATTGTGTAGCGCTCTTCCTTGACTTTACGAAGCTCCCCCTTGATTTGTAGCTTCTCTTTTGCTTCACTTCAGTTCCAATGCTTTGCCTCTTCAAAATCCAATGCTCTAATACCAAATGTTGGAGAATTCCTCTCCTAATCGCAGCAGAAAGTGTAGAAGACCTTCTCACTATCAAGACTCTTGCCAACAGCTGAACCTTCAAATGAAAACTGGTACCAACTGAAAAATGAAATGAACTTGAAACTTTGGTCACTCAAACTAGACACCTATAGCTTTAAAACGAGCTATCAAACACTCAATTTAGAGTAGATTTGGGTTGGCAACTCGTTGATACAAAACAGGCTACCTATCCACTCAGTTTTGTTGAAAACTGGGCTTCACTAAAAAAACTGAATAACTCACAGAGCATAAAGAATTTCATAAAATTCTTCTAGATACAGGAAGTACTCGAGATAAGCTTTCCAACGAATGTTTAAACACTAAAATTGAATACATATATTGAGAGATATGACTCTCACAAGTAGACTACCCAGAAATGGGTGTGCGACTGGGCATACTCTATGAGAGTGAACTGAACGAAATGACTCAAAACAAATGAACTAGTTACAAGGGGGCTTCCACGCCTTCTTCCTCTCTTCTTGAGTGTCCTCCCTTGCCTCTTTTATAGCCAAGTGACCAAAAACTCTCATGATGAGTTTGAGAGCTCTTCTCCATCATTTCTCCACTACTTTGGATAGCCACTCCTCTTACAGTTCAGTTTTTGGATTTGATTCTCTTTTGAATGATTCTCTTTTGGCCTCCACTACTTGTTGAAGTAAATGCTTCTATTTTTCATTTTTGTATTTTCCTTCTACTTGAAGAAAATCCTTTTTGCAAAAAAATATACGAGCTTACTTCTTTATTTTTAACAACCGATTGGGGTTGAGTAGGGGCAGGCATTGGGCAATCACGAATGAGGTGATCTCCTTGACATCTGTAGCATGGTCCTCTAGGAAATGGGGGTCTTACCTGCCTAGGTTGAGGTCTAGAGTTGGGGTTTGTGTACATGACATTTGCATACTCTGGCTCCCAACTACGTTCACTCGGATCTTTAGAGTAATATGACTCATTATGCTCAGGTGGCTGCATGTAGTAAGCTTGTGGACTATCCATGTGAGTAGAGTCAAAACTATGATCACTCGGGTCACTTTCTGAAAGCAATGGTGTTACTAGCTCTATGGCTCTATTCAGGTTCTCTTCTGCAGCTGCGTACTTTACTAGAATCACATTGGCTAGGGTTGGAGGTTGCTGAGCCAACACAGGCTAAGGCCTTTGCTGGGTTTGGTAGGGTTGCTAGTAGGGTTGTTGCGGTCTGCCATATTGCTGTGGTGGGTACTAGTTCGGGTATCTTCCCTATGGTGGATAGGGTTGAGGGTAGGTTTGCCTAATCGCTTGCTTGTTGTATGGGCAATCTTGTGCAGCGTGATTAGTGTATCTCCATTCTATGGTGTAGTACTGGCTACTAGGATTCACTTGGGGTTGAGCCATAATGGGACATATGTTCGCCATATGGTCACCTCCACAAGTATAGCATCGCTTCACTGGTGCAAATCTTGGGATTTGTTTGCTAGAGACACCTAGTTTTTGAGCTACCTTCTCTGCAAGTTCCTCAATAGATGTGGATTGCGTGGAAGTGAGGCTAGTAGAACTATCTAAATCTTTGTAAATTTTTGAAAGTTCTAATTCCTCCCCTAGGTTATCCTCAATGTCAATGCACATGCGTACACACTCTTCTATGGTTCTAGGGTCCTTCAAGTACACATATGATCTCAATTTGGTACTTAGGAATCCATCCAAGAATAAAGCCACTTGTTTGGCTGGTGTGGGTAACTCAAGAATCAGAAATCTCTCTAAGTATTGCCTAAACCTTCTTCCTGCAAGTCTAACGGTCTCTTGAGGTGTCTGCTTGAAGCTATGAATCAGTGAGGAAGTATTATGCCTTATGCCACTCTTAGAGAATTCAGTGATGAAAGCCTCTAGAAGTTGGTCTATGTTCCTGAATTGTCTCTCATTTAGTGGCTGAAACCATGTGAGGGCTGTGTTCCTAAGGGTTAGACCAAAAGTATTGTACTGCGTGAATAGGTCCTCAACTTGTTCAGCTCTCAAGACTTGCCTAAACTCGGCCACATGATCGTATGGGTCTCTAGTGCCATCGAAGTAATTCTTCATGGACTTAACCAACTAGGTTGGCCTCAAGGTTGTGGTGTGTTCCCTAGGCCTTGGCAAAGGAAAATCATCAGCATTTCTTAGGTTCCTTGGGGCTCTAGGTCTCTCGGTTTCTTCTCTATCCATCTCTGTTCTCATCCTTTCTCTTCCCGAGGGGTTGGCAAAACTTACCTCTGGCCTGTCTCTACTTCTATCCCTTTGAGCTCCAGGAGCGTGGGATGTTCCAGCTCCTTGGTGCCCAAAAGAGACATTAGATCTTGGTTGGGGAACAATAAATTCACCCTTCCAAGTGTAGGCATGCCTACCATGCTCAGTGACCACGAAGATCCTCTTTGAGGTATTGTAGCTCAAGCGTAAGCACCACCTCCTTTACTTGTCAATCCGCGGAGACGTGAGGACCGGTATGAAGACCACGAGCAAGTGAAGGCACAAGTGCGTGAGTGAAAGCACACAAACATGCACACACATACACACACACGCGCACAAGGCAAGATCAAAGAGAGGAACAATGGAAGGATTTTGATTACAAAAAGAAATCTATTACAAAACTGAAATCTACAAAAAAACTAACCCCAAAAATGAGCTCTCTAGCTCTTTATATAGTTTTTTGACTAGTTTTGGCCCTGTCCAGACCTAGTGTCCGGCCTAGTTAAAAATTAGGTTCCAGGGCTTATTTGAGGGCTCAAACGAAGTCTAAAAATTATGAAAATTGGTACGATGGTACTTCTAATACTCCTCAAGCTCGAGGACTCCTCGGCTTGCACAAAATGGAGCTACAAAAACAGAAAATGGTATTTACAATGGTTTTAGTGATGGAAATCACTAGTTTTGTAGGGGATTCTTCTAAAGAGTTGACATGTACTTCATGGAGCTCCCTACTTGGTCCTTCTTCTTGTGTGTGTCCACCTTTCCGATGTGCTTTCATGCTTGTGCTTGACCTTGAGTTCCAACACTCCCCTCCCTCTCGAGTCTGTCGTCCCTGACAGACCCTTGTTGTAGTGGTTGATCCATGTAGTGCTTTGAGAGGTAGTATCCATTCTGTGTGAACAAGAGCCCTCTATCTTCCAAATTTGGAAGTGTTGGTTGTCCGGTTCTTCATTTGTCACTGCAAGCCTTTGCAAGTCGTAGTCCCTTGGTATGTGCTTCTTTCATGGATTCCGCATGAGTGCATCGTTGTGAGCTTTCAAAGATTGTGAGTTGCTCAAAAGAGGTTATCAAGATTGAGTGGAGCAACTACTAGCTTCGAATCGCTTCCTAGGTATTGATGTTGCCCCGAGGATGCCCTCTAGCTCTTCTAAAGATGATGTTCAGAGTAGTCATGCCAAGTACTCATAACCCATAGTGAATGATGGGTAAGTGTGTTAGTGCATGGGTTGAAAAAAGTATGTGCCTTGTGCACGGCCTTGTAATGTAGCCCTATGCATGCTTACTTGGAAAATGCATTGGAAGAAGTATGGTGCAAAGATTTGGGGTCTTGAGCTAAGTGCTCAAGGGTATGCTGATGACAAGGTTTCCTACTCTATCATGGTTATAATGTGGCCCAAGTAGGAGATTCTTACCATAAGGAAAGGTCAGTCGATGCGGATCTCTTCGTGTTGTACATCTTTCATCATGATGGACCAATCATTGTCGATGAATGCCCTGGTTGATGGTCCATATAAGCATGACTCATTCATGTTCCATAAGTCAAACCTAGGAACAAGCTCTCTCTCGCTTTTCTTCTCTCTCTCTCTCTCTTTCTTTCTTTTTTTTTTTTTTTTTTTTTGAGGGAAAAATTATCACAAAACAAGAACACTAAAGTTAGTATCAATAGAAAAAATTTGACATATGTCAATGTGCTCTTGTGCTTGGGATTCTCAAGTGTGTCTATGCACGGCCGTGTAATGTGGCCCTATAATAATGCATACTTTGGAAATGCATGACCTGAATGGTGCATGAGACAGGGTTGTGCAAAGAGCACATGGTTGTCGCTCGTCGAGGTTTTCAATGTTATTTGCAGATATTGATGCCATCTTTGTTGGAGGTATCCATTGTATCTCGAGAGGACAACTGATCATTCCTCCTTATAGGGATCCATTTGAGAACGGTCTGCGATTGGGTAGAGATCACCTTTGGCCTCTTCATGTTTGAATGATTTCCTAAGGGTTTAATCCATTGTGGCTGGCTCTTTATTTTGGTGGATGCTATCGGTGCTTTCGTCTTCCAAACCCATATCCTTGCAGAAGAGGTTCTTTGATCTTTATTGGAGCTCTGTGCTTGATTCAGTTCTTTACCTCGCCTTGGTGTCTTTGTTGTGCAGGTTGTTGCCTTGAAGTCCCCCCTTGGATTTTGTCTGAGCTTAGGCTTGATTGCTTGGGGTCCTTGGATTGGAAGTGGTCTTTCTTGAGGATAAGTCATGGTAGGCCTAGACCATAGATTTTGAAGTCTAGTGTGAGGGGACTGATTTTGTGCCAGGGCTTTCTTTGGTACCCATATCATAGTGCGATTTGGTTGGGCTCTAAGTAATTTCTTGGCCACCCAAATTTGCTTGACATTACCAAGAAAATGTGATTTCTGTTTCTTAATGTAAGGGTCTTTTGAGCCTTCTATGTGATTTTTTTGAGAAAACTCATCTTTACATGGGGAATGCTCCAAAGGTTGGTTTTCTATACATTCATCAGGCTTATGCAAGGGGTCAACGGGTAGTGTTGTTGGAGATTGATCTAGAGATTCATCAATACATTTGTCCGTATTACACATTGAATCTCTAGATGTACAAATGGGTGATGCATTGCCATGATTGACCATCAATTTGACATTATTCTCCACACCAATGATACCTGGTATTTCTTGATCATATGAGTGTAGATCATCCCTGCTTATGATTTCATGAGGGGAATCCAAACTTACAGGAAGAGAGGGTCCTTTCACATCCCCCAAACACTTGGAGTCCTCCATTTCTCCATTCTCTAAGGTTTCCTGTGATTTACTCAAAGAAGGATTAGATTCAAAAACATGAGTAGAAAGAAAAATTTTTTCATGAAAAGCACGCTCTGTGAAAAGATGATTTTGCCCCCAATTATCATAAGGTGGATAGTCATTAGGATTTTCCATAGACATATATGTAGAAGCACAGATAATAGGTGGAGAAGGCACCTCAAATTCTTGATGATTTTGTGTAATGAACCTTTGGGTGCCAATGATCAAGTCTTCATCTATGCAATCCATGACAAAGAATGTTTCCGAAAATTGCATATCATCCACCATAACAGGCAACACAACTTTACCCATGCATTCATAATGTTCCCCATCCATGAGGATAGAAGGATGAGTTGTTGGTTGAATGTTCTCAAAGATAAAGGTCAATAGCTCAATATGAATTAAATTCCACTCACAATTAGGATTGATATAAACACCCAACTTTCTAAGGTCATAACCTATTCTGATATGCACAAAGGTATTATCATATTCTCTTGTTGCAAATAAGGATCCAACCCCCACAGACATTACCCCCGTTTCCTCGATTTCTTGCAATTTTTCTCTAAATGTTTCACCTTGATGTGATATTATCTCATGTATTTCATGTTTATCGCCCTCCGTTTTTTCGATCTTAGCCCCTTTTCTTCTATCTTTTGTTTTTTTCTTTCCCATGACACAATTTTCTCCCCCTTTGTATTGCTCAAAAATCCTTGGGAGCCCCCCTGGTTTCCTAGTCCCACTTGAGGGTCAACTTCAAATTATCCTATCTCAAAATCAACGCGTTATTCTTGAAAAAAACAGTTGAGGTCGTGTAGGATTTGAAACGAGCTTTCCAACGAGATATAGAGCTCAAAAAATGGACTTTGGATGAGAAAGTTATGTCAAATCAGGCTCCTGGGGGTCAAAACAGGCAAACAGGACCTTTGGAGAAAATCGCGATTTTGTGAACTTTCTGAAAATCGCGATGCTGTGAAGTCAAAAAAAATCGCGATGTTGAGCACAAAACCGTGTTTTTGAAAATCGCGATTTTGAGCAGAAAATCGTGATTCGAAAATCGCGATGTTGATCACAAAATCGTGTTTTTGAAAATCGCGATTTTGATCACAAAATCGTGTTTCCGAAAATCGCGATTTTGATCACAAAATCGTGTTTCTGAAAATCGCGATTTTGATCACAAAATCGTGTTTCTGAAAATCGCGATTTTGATCACAAAATCGTGTTTTAGAGAATCGCGATGTTGATCACAAAATCGTGTTTTTGACTGAAAATCGTGTTTTCTCAGAATCGTATTTTTCACATGAAAATCGCGATGTTGAGCACAAAATCGTGTTTCTGAAAATCGTGTTTTTTGACAAGAAAATCGCGATTTTGAGCACAGAATCGTGTTTTAGAGAATCGTGTTTTTTGACATGAAAATCGCGATTTTGAGCACAGAATCGTGTTTTAGAGAATCGTGTTTTTTGACATGAAAATCGCGATTTTGAGCACAGAATCGTGTTTTTGAAAATCGCGATTTTGAGCAAAAATTCGTGTTTTCACAGAATCGCCTTTTTCACAAAATCGTGTTTTTGGCATGAAAATCGCGATTTTGTCATAGAGAATCGTGTTTTTCTCAAAATCGTATGTTTCGCTGAAAATCGTGATTTGTGAGAATCGCGATTTTGAGCAGAAAGTCGTGTTTTTCACAAAATCGTGTTTTTGCTGAAAATCGTGATTGGTGAGAATCGTGATTTTGAGCAGAGAATCGTGCTTTTTTGAAAATCGCGATTTTGAGCAGAGAATCGTGTTTTTTTGAGAAAAAACACAGAATCGCAATTCTTTTCAACCAACTTTTAGGCGGGAAAACTGAAAATCGTGATTTTTCAAAAAATTTTGAATTTTCACAGAATCGCGATTTTCATCACAGAATCGCGTTTTTTGGCGGGAAATTCAAATTTCTGAGCGCCGGCTATGGCGAGCTTCGTATGAGCAGAAAATCATAAAAAAAAATACAGCGCTTGCTCTCCCTTGCTTCTCCTAACTCCTTCCCACACAATAATGCATGAAAAATGGTATGAAAATGGTGAAAATGCACTAAAAAACAAGAAATTTCTATGAAGAAGAAGATGGAAGAAGGTGGAGATGATGATGATGATGAAGATGAAGAGGAAAAAACAGAAAATGAACTGAAGTGACAGTTTTTTTTACCTTCCAACGTCGCAAATCTACGATCTTACCATCACAACGCTCGTCCTCGAAGCACTCTCCCCGGCAACAGCGCCAAAATTTGGTGTAGCTCAAGCGTAAGCACCACCTCCTTTACTTGTCAATCCGCGGAGACGTGAGGACGGGTATGAAGACCACGAGCAAGTGAAGGCACAAGTGCGTGAGTGAAAGCACACAAACATGCACACACATACACACACACGTGCACAAGGCAAGATCAAAGAGAGGAACAATGGAAGGATTTTGATTACAAAAAGAAATCTATTACAAAACTGAAATCTACAAAAAAACTAACCCCAAAAATGAGCTCTCTACCTCTTTATATAGTTTTTTGACTAGTTTTGGCCCTGTCCAGACCTAGTGTCCGACCTAGTTAAAAATTAGGTTCCAGGGCTTATTTGAGGGCTCAAACGAAGTCTAAAAATTATGAAAATTGGTACGATGGTACTTCTAATACTCCTCAAGCTCGAGGACTCCTCGGCTTGCACAAAATGGAGCTACAAAAATAGAAAATGGTATTTACAATGGTTTTGGTGATGGAAATCACTAGTTTTGTAGGGGATTCTTCTAAAGAGTTGACATGTACTTCATGGAGCTCCCTACTTGGTCCTTCTTCTTGTGTGTGTCCACCTTTCCGATGTGCTTTCATGCTTGTGCTTGACCTTGAGTTCCAACAGGTATTGTCTAGATAGGTCACTTTGCCTGTGCTATCAGGATCTTTGAACTCATAGATTGTGATTGTTCCTACCTCATTTGGTTGATCAGGCTTATACCTCCAAAAGGCTTCATCCGTCTCTTGGTTTAAGAGCAGATTTATGCTCTTATTGTCCTGGGGAACCCACTCTGGTGTGATAATCCTAGTAAGAACTGATTTGCCTCGAGGTGTTTTAGCAAGCACCTAATCGGTTGGTCCTAAGGTATTCCAGTTGTGTCTTGTAAGGGTCGTTGACCCTTTGTAAGTATGGCACGCTTGAACTTCTTGTGGGTCTCTCCATACCATGAGACATCTCGGACTTGCTAGTTTCAGAGCTAGGGTAGTGCGAATAATGGCTCAATTGCTGGGCCCAAGACCTAGCAGTATGATTGACACTCGCCTCTGAAGACCTAAGACTCTGTCTATCTCTCCCTAGGTGTCGTCCTGATCTAAGGTTCATATGCCTAACTGAATAACCCCAATTTTCCCAAGTACAACCTCGTTGTGGATCAATTTGTATTGATCACTTATTCTTCTTAATTTTCTTAGGATGTCACTTCTAGTCCAATCAATCTTTGTCACAAGGAAGAACACTTAGGTTTTATCACACTTGAGTTTGGTCGCTTGATTTAAATTCTTTTCCCTTAGTTTGTTTCACAAATATAATTTCTTTGTACTTGCACTTGAGTGATTAGAGTTCTTGGACTTGGTCGTGCTTAACGTAACCCTAATTGATCAAACCCTCTATCCATACTTAGCCTAATCTAGGAATTGACAGAGGGTGTTGAGAATTTCCAACCTTTAGTTTCTCTCCTTGGTTGCCCTTATGTGCCCAGGAAGCGTGTTCCCAAGCTTATACTTACTCTTGCTTAAAATGTCCTTCGATGCTTCAATGGACCTGTAAGAGTCCCAAAGTTTGCTCAAGATTTAAATTCAATTGACACAACAGACCATGTTCATTCATGCACTTCAAAGATCAAATTGTCTTTTGGTCTTTATGGAAAACAATCCGAAAGATCCCTCAGTTTTCTTCCCCCTGGGTATGGTCAACTTCAAAATGCTCTATCTAATAATACTATACCCCATGAGCTTTCCAACAAACCCAAAATCACAGCAAACGGATTTCGTATGAGAAAGTTATGCCAGCTCTGACAACCCTTAATGTTTCCCAAAATTTGACCCAAAATAGACCAACTATTTTTTTGCCCTAAAAAAAATACCGAAATTGCCCGTCAATCATGATAGAAAGGTCTGTCAATCGCGATTGATATGTCAATCGCGATCGAAGTGTCGATCGCGATTGATAGGTCCGTCGTGGCTATCGATCGCGATTGATGGGTCAATCGTGATTGACACGTGGCCCAAAATTTTAGTCAGTCATGGTCAAACAGTCGTTGACTGGGTCAGTCGCGATTGACAGGTCCGTCGGGACTGTTGATCGCGATTGATGGGTCAGTCGAGATTCCAGTCCATCATGGTCAAAGGGTCATTGACTTAGTCGGTCGCGATTGACAGGTCCGTCGGGGTTGTCAGTCGCGATTGATGGATCGATCGTGATTGATGGGTCGATCGTGATTGATGGGTCGATCACGATTGACACGTGGCACACATAGGCTCTATCGGTTGTGGTCAGTCAATCATTGACTCTATCGGTCGTGATTGACGTGTCGATCGCAATTGACAGGTCCGTCGCCAAGTGACCGTCGTCGTTTATCGATTGCGATTGATGTGTCAATCGTGATTGATAGAAAACAGAGGAATTTCAAAATTTCAAACACAGATTTAGGATGCCCTAGGCCTACACATCATGGTCATGCACTTTGTTTTGCAAAAAGGACAATTTTCCTGTCGATCGCGATTGACAGGGGTCAACGCCCGGGACCTGCACAGTACAAAATTTTACCTACTGAAGCTGGTGTAGCTGTTGGGGATGTTGATTCCTGCAGAAAATCTCAAAAAACACACAAAAGCACAAGCACGCAAACACTCTCTCGCTCTCTCTCACAAGTGAAATGAGGGGAATGGTATGGGTATGGTGATATGACCAAAAAACTGAAATTTTCACGATGATGGAGATGGAGGTGGGAGATGGTGATGATGATGATGATGGTGATGAAAATGAAAGGAAATAGATAAAAGTGAAGAAAATACCTATGACTCCAACGTCTCAACTCTACGTCTTACCATCACACGCTCGTCCTCAAAGCTCAAAATTCCCCGACAACGGTGCCAAAATTTGGTGTAGCTCAGTGATGAGTAGCACCTCCTTTAATGTCAATCCGGGAAGACATGAGGATGGTATGAAGACCTCAAGCAAGTGAAGGCACAAGTGTGTGAGTGAGAAGCACACAAACATGCACACACATACACACACACGTGCACACACGGCAAGAACAAAGAGAGCAAGACAATGGAATCACTTCTATTACAACAAAGTTCTCATACAAGTTCAAAACTACAACAAGCTAACCTCAAAAATGAGCTCTCTAGCTCTATTTATAATTTTTTGAGTAGCTTTGGCCTTGTCTAGACCTAGTGTCCGGCCTAGTTAAAAATTAGGTTCTAGGGCGTATTTGAGGGCTCAAACGGAGTCTAAAAAATATGAAAATTGATAGGTAGGTACTTCCAATGCTCCTCAAGCTCAAGGACTCCTTGGCTTGCACAAAATGGAGCTATAAAAAGGTGGGATGGTATTTACAACGGTGTGGAGTGACTAAAATCACTATTTGGGAAGTATTTCTTCATGGAAAAATTTGAGGGCCTATTTGCCAGATCTGCGTTGATTGCTCTACCTGCTTGTTCCTTGCTCTGACTCCCTTCTTTGGCTTCCTTGTCTCGTGGGTCCTTGGGTGACTTGGCTGCTACTAACACCTTCTGTAATAACCTCCTCAGAGCATAAACTTCCTTCTTGTTTTTTGCAGCCCTGAGCAGAAAACCTCCTTCTTGTTTTTGAAACCATTGTGCAGAAAACCTCAATAGATAAAAAACAGTTGCAAGGCACACCTTTCCTTAATTCTTTGTGTTGTGACTATCAGCACATAGTCTCCACCGATAGATAAGCCTGCTTCTGCCAGCAACACAGCATCTGCGACTGACTATATATCGAACATCGATGGAGAAGAGAAAACCACACTAAAAAAAAGAATACACACACGCCTCGGAGACGGGAGGTGAATGGAAGAGAGAGAGACAATAGGCCACCCGAAGCACCCCCTCTCCAAAATGGGAGGGAACCTCTTTCTTATCAACAGCCCCCTCCTTGTGGCAATCCTTCTTAGTAGATCCTTCTGCATCCTTCACAAATCTTCTAGCCTGCTGCCTTTAGAAATATTCCCCAAAACTAAGAGACCACAAGGACCATCATTGTCTTCCACGTTGTCCTTCTGATTCCCCTTCGAAATTCTGCCCTCCATTTTATTCTTTTTAGCTTGCCAACTTAATGAAATTTGATACATAAGAATAAGAGTAGTTAGCTTCCATTACAACTTCAATCACAACCTTTGAAGGAACAGCAATGCAACTAGGAGAGATTTCCATATATTGGTGTTGTTGAAGTCCATACTCATTGACGAATCTATGAATCTCTTCATCTTTATAAAGGTGCATAGAATCCCATTAGAAACATTCTCGAGGACAATCTCAAAAGAAAAGAGAGAAGTGAAAACACTGCGACAGCGTTGTAATGTTTTTTGTATCAATTACTTGTTTGTTTTGATTCCCTTTGTGTTAGGTCTTGTCTTATAATCATGCCGTTAGGAATACTTTAAGTTTGACATTATTTTTTGTTTGATTGATCATTTATGTTCTTTACCTTTAGGGTTTTTCACAAATTTGTTCTAGCTACTATTGGACTTGAGAAAATTATGGTTCCTTATACTTGATTAGTTCCTATCATTGCCTTGATTATCAATAACACCTAAATGCACTTAGTCTAAGCTAAAAAAAGGACTGAGGGGTTGGCAGATCTTCCAACCTCAAGTCTCACATGCTTGAAATAGCTTTGGTGCTCAAGACGCTCTCCCAAGATCTACAATTGCACTTGTAACTTGCTTTGACACAGAAATAGCTCCAAAAATCTATGAAAAATCCCAAAAATTGGGCTTAATTTGACCAAAATTTGAAAAATAACAAAAATTGCCAAAAGTCTCAGTTATCGTGATAGCTAGTGTCAGTTGCAATAGACGGGTTTTTTGCAGACGATTGTCTATTGTGATAGAGAGTTTCTATCATGATAGATGTGTCTATCACGATAGACGTGTTTGTCACAATAGATGGGTCTATTGCAATAGACGCTATCTGTCATTTGTCATCTATTGTCTATTGTGGGATCCTATTTGGTGCAATAGACAATGTTCTTTCTCTATCATGGATTGTGGTATATTGCAATAGACGTTTTGTCATGGGGGTCTGTCTCTTGCGATAGAGATGTCTATCATGATAGATTGGTTTGTCACTATATATGTGTCTATCACAATAGTCGGGTGTCTATCATGGATTTTGTATGTCATGATAGACAATTTCTATCACAATATACCAAAAAAATGGGAATTTTGCAACTATGAGTAGTGTTTGGAATGCTCATGGTATGTGTTCTATCATTTCTATGATGAAAACACAAAATAGTAACTTTTTCTATCTATCATGATAGAGAAAGGTAGTTGTCTTGGTCCATAGGCAAGGTTCTGTCGTACTTGATGATGTAGTTGGAGCTGATGATGGAGTAGATTTAGGTAGAAAACACTCAGAAACACACAAACAACAATAGACACAATCACTCTCTCGTGCTCTCTCTCACAAATGAAATGAGCAAAATGAAGTGGAAGAGGGGAATATGATAAAAATTTGAAATTTTGACAATGATGAAGATGCAAGGAGATGGAGAGTGGAGATGGTGATGGAGATGAAAAAATTAAGGAAAATAGAGAAATTACCTACTTACCTATGATTCCAATGGCAAGACTCTATGTCTTACCATGACACATTCCTCCTTGAATCATGCTCCCAACAACATCACCAAATTCGGTGTCACTTTCGCACAATGGGAGTACCGTCGCAGTGAAGATCCACCTCATACAATTCTATTCGTGGAGACTTGAGGATGGTATGAAAACTTTGAGCAAGAGGAATGCACAAGTGCATGAGTGAGAAGCACACTAGCGTGCACACACATACATACACACATACAAGGTAGAACAAAGAGTTTGCACAATGGAACCTTCTACTACCATCTCAAGTTACAATTATGCTTTTTCAAATCTCAATTCTATAACAAGCTACCTAAAAAATGAGTTGTCTAGGTCCTTTTATAGTTTTTGACTAGCTTTGGCTTAGTTTAGACCTATTGTCTGACCTAGTTAAAAATTAGGTTCCAAGACTAATTTGAGGGCTCAAATGAGCTCCAAAAAACATGAAATTTGATAGGTGTATTTTTCTAAGAACCTTAAAGCTCAAGCACTTCTTGACTTCCATAAAATGGAGTTCAAACTACAAAAAATGGCTATCTACGATCATGTATAGTGATGAAAATCATTGTTTTGATGGAAATTATATTTGAAAAAATTGATAGCCCGATTCTTTGCTAGATCTACGTTGACTCCCTTGCCTACTCAGCCCTATATCTGAGCCTTGCCTTTCTTTTTGGCCTTCTTTCCTGAGGCTCCCTTATCTTCTTAAGCTACCTTGACCACTCCCATTACTAATAGGCACACATGCAACCATTCAACAAGAAAGGCTACATACATGGAGATATTTTGGAGCTTATCCACACATGTTTGGGGGCCAAGCAAAGAACCTTCAATCTCTGGATCAAGGTAGTATGTGTCATTCATAGATGATTGTAGCAGATGGACTAACTTATATTTCATGAAGCATAAGGATGAAGTGTTTTCATGCTTTAAACACTTCTTAGCTCTTGTGGAGAATCAAAAAGGTAAAATGCAAAAAAGACTTAGGTCAGATGGAGGGGGAGAATACTTCTCCCATTAATCCTATCTCCAAGATAGAGGAATCAAAAGGAAAATAACTACCAGATACACTCCTCAGTAGAATGGAGTGAGAGAGCAAAGAAATAGGACCATTGTGTGTTAGAAAAAATTCGCATCATGCTTGAAGATTTGTTTTAGGTCAACACATTTCATGTAAGAGAACCATAGTGTTATGGTATTTAGCTCAATTTTTATTCGTTGCAAAATGCCATAAGTACTTATGGTTTCCAAATTTTTTTTCTTGGTGGAGGATAAATATGGGATGGTAAAAAAATCACCAAATTGGAGGTTGGTGATCTTTGTGATCAATCAATCATCTAAATCAAGTCTTTGAACTTGATTTCTACTTTCTTGCATTATAGGAAAAGTGATATTCAGTCACAAAAACCAAGCCTATGAGCTAATTTGAATTCAAATAATTTGTAAATGACTCATGGACTTCACAAAAAGTCTATATAATAACTCACGAACACTTGTACAATAAAAATAGCAATATACATTCATTTTTTATCTTCACTTTATCCTTGCATCATCATCTCCAAGACTTGTCAACCTGTAGAGGCTAGATCTCACTCCACATTGATTCAATCCTTATTAAAGGACCCATTGGAAAGATATTAGTGTCTAACTTATGTGTAAAAATTTTTACATCATTTGTTTTAGTAGACTGTGAGAAACAAGTCATTTATGGTCTCAAGTTCTATCTCTACACATCCCTGAAAAGTCAGGATTACCACCTATCAATGTTAAGCTTGTAATTAGTACATAACTTGATCATAAATTCAACTCTTGTGCATATTATCTACTTAAACATATAAGCCATCTTCCTCTAAGAGGAATTTAGCTAATTGTAATCAAGCTAGTAGTACTGAGCATTTGAAGTTACATGATTCTTCCATAACTAGCGAGTTCCTTGGTCTAGTCTATGTGCAAACCTATCTGTTTTGTGTCAATCTTTATTAATTGATGATCCAAAGAACATAGGGTATTTTATTGCACTAATCTCAAGTTCATAAGATGTCATAGACTTTCCAAGAGCAAAAGGATTGGTCATGTGCTGGTTGGTTGGACCAAACTTCAACACTTATAAGCACATATTTCTACTACTCAAGCTTCTCCAAGTACTTACAGTGGTATCAGAGCTACATCAAGATGGGTGATGGTTTTCCCTCAATGATTGAGAAGCTTGATAGCAACAACGTTGCTTCAAAATAAGTATGGAAACTTACTTGCAAGGTAGAAATCTCTATGGAATTGTGGTAGTTGATGAAGTTATGCCTACTCCAAGATCCAAAGGAGGACCTACACAAGAGGATGTAAGAAAAATAACAAGACAACAAAATAGACGGGTAGAAAAAGTTGAGAGAAAAACACAGACGAAGATAGATGCAGAATAAGAGATAGAGAACTTAAATTCTCAGATTGCCAAGCATAATGCAATTACAATGATAGTGTTGTCCACCCATGTGCTCCCAATGTGGAGCTTAGATGGAAATCTAGATAGCTTCTAGATGAAGGGCTTACTAGTGCACAATGTTTTATAAAGCTCAACTTGGGCCATGGTTATATAACGTTTACAAGGGGAGTTGGTATAGATAAACGTAGTCAGGAGATACACAATAGTCCACAAAATATACAATCCAACAATATTTGCACGACCAGAAGTCCTACCATCTCGGCCCTAGAAGCCAGGGGGATAGGCCCCTTAGACCCTGTAGAAGGGTGCAAGCCCCCCACTGCACTCCCCCCATTAAGCTTCTATGGGGAAATTGTGTGATGCCATAGGGCCTTTATTTTGGCCTTGAATGGCAACCCAATGGCCCACAAGTTTATGCCTACCTAACCTAATGGCTAGGCTCCCAAAGATTACTTATAACCATCAACAGTCACACATAGACCTCATCTAACTTAGAAGTTAGGGTTCCACAAATGTTTGGGCTCTCACAATGGCTTCTCCTCATAATGGGCACCTTACAACTTAGAGCACCATGGATCATGTGTGGTCACTTGAGGGTGGAGTATTGAGCATATCTAACACCCACTCTCAATGTCCACCCTGCAGTAAACTACCTCCTTGGACCAATCCCAAGCTTTGGAAAGTGTCAAAGAAGTTGCTCTCTCCCAAGAGCCTTAGTGAAGATGTTTGCTCCATTATCTTCAATTGGACAATAGCTTATCTTCACGATCCCGTCCTCAATCAACTCACGTACATAGTGATACTGAATTTCTATGTGCTTGGTATGTCCATGGAACATAGGATTCTTGGCAATCGCCATGCAACTTTGGTTGTTACACTGTAGCCTTCTACCCTTGTATTCCTATGTGCCATAGGATCCTCCTCAACCATACTGCTTCACATGATGCAACACATGCAACTTTGTACTCAGCTTCAGTTGAAGATAATGCTATAGTCGGTTGCTTCTTATTGATACAAGAGAAGATCCTTGATCCTAATGAAAAGCAATATACAAAAACTGATTTTCTAGTATCAATATTTCCTACCCAATCCAAGTCACAATTTTTTACCAGAGATGATCCTTCTTCATAAAGAATACCATAATTAGTGTTTCCTTTTACATACCCGAGTATCCACATGCTTGCCTTCCAATAAGTTTGGCAAGGCTTATTAGAGAATGTGCTTCCTACTCCAACAGAATAAGAGATATCTGGTGTGCTATTGCACAAGTAGATGAGAATTCAAACTAATTTCCTATATCTTCAAATACCCACTAGAAGTGAAGTATATTCAATAGATATTTTTTTGTTGACCTCCATAGGCGTAGATATTTCCTTGCAGTCCTCCATGTCAAATGCCTTCAATATATGTCTTGCATACTTTTGTTGAGAGATGAAAATCTTCCCTGGTTCCTGCCAAACTTCAAGGCCTAAGTAATAATGCATAAAGCCCAAGTCGATCATTTCAAATTATGAAATCAGGGCATCTTTCATTTGTTGAAGAAGAGCATCATCATTTCCTATAATCACAAGGTCATCGACATAGAGTACAAGCACAATTGCCTTCCCTCCTCTGTTTAGAGCATAGAAGTTAGCATCAGAAGCACATCTTTTGAAACCTAAATCCAAGTGATACTTATCTATCTGCTTGTACCATGCTCTAGAAGCCTGTTTCAACCCATATAATACCTTCTTCAACTTACATACCTTGTTCTCTGAATGGGGAGCCTCAAACCCTAGTGGCTAAGATAGATATACCTCCTCCATGAGGTCTCCATTCAAGAATGTTGGTTTGACATCCATGTGATAGACCAGCCAACGCTTATGTGTAGCCACACCTATTACTACTCGAATAGCAGTCATCCTTGCAGTCAGGGCAAATGATTCACAAAATTCAATGCGTTCAACTTGTGAGTAGCCATGTGCAGCAAGTCTTGCTTTTTACTTTTCTAGAGTACCATCAGCCTTGTACTTTAGCTTCTAGACCTACTTGCTGCCAATGATTGTATGCTTAAAGGGTCGATCCACTAGCTCCCAAGTTCCATTCTTCATGATATTTTTGTATTCTATTTGCATGGCAGCCCTCCAAGTCGGATCGTGGAGTGCCTCTTCCACATTGGTTGGTTCCTTTTCTTCTTCTTAAATGAAATCAACAATCAAGGTTGTGTTTACATTATGGGTGCTTGCCCATCTCTATTCCTCTATTCTCTATGATTGCCTTGATCCATCTGCAACCTGTTCTAGTGATTGTGGGATGGGGTTTGCAAAACCATAGTGCTGTCTCACCCAACATGGTAATGGCTTTTCCACTTGGGTGACAACAGATTGGTGACTTTCAGACTCATCATCTGAAGATGATGCTTCATTCTCTTGTGTAAAAGGGATAGCTCTTGGTTCAGATTCATAGTGGATTGCTCCTTTGCCTGATGATAAATTGGAAGCTCTCTTTTCCTCCTCCACTCCATGTGGCTGCTCCTCCTTAAACACCACATAGCGACTCGCCATGATCTTCTTAACCTCAGGGTCATAAAGCTTATAAGCCTTCTTATCTTTGATGTACCCTAGGAAGATACATTTGATGCTTTTAGGTGGAAGCTTGTTTCTCTCCTTATTTGGAACATGTACATAACATTCACTTCCAAATACTTTGAAATGGAAAATGGAAGGATTTTTACCAGTGTAGGCTTCTCGTGGATTCTTTCCATAAAGTTCCCTAGTGTAGCTTCGATTCAAGATGTAAATATCAGTGTTGATCGCCTCTGTCCAAAATTGATTAGGCAAACCCTTTCCATTCAACATGCACCTTTCCATCTCCATGATGGTTTGATTTCGACATTCTACAACACCGTTCTATTGAGGGTTATGTGGAAGTACACCCACATCTTCTTGCTATAGTCGTTGACAACTAACATGAAGTAGGAAGATCCACACAAGGCATGTGTAGACGTTTTTTTGCATAAGTCATCATGCACCAATTCTAGAGGATAGCTTGCCCTCTTCTTGCTTTCTTGTGGAAATGCCTTCCTCTATTGCTTGCCCATCATGCAAGCTTCACATGGTTCCTTCTTTTCTGCAATCGATGGTAGGTGTGCAACCATACCCTTGCAATGCATCTCCTTCAGTACACAGTATCCGATGTGGCCAAATATCTCATGCCATAGCTTACTTGTGCCCACACTTGTAGTGGCTATAAGAGAACACAACTCATGTAGTTGTTCCTCCTTATGCCAGTCCCAAAAATGTTGTTGTTACTATCCATAATCTTAGCTCCTATCTTACTGAAAGATACTTGATGACCTTGATCAGTTATAAAAGCTATTGAAAGTAGATTTCATTTGATTTGTGGAACATACAACACATTTGAAAGATTTTTTACATCCCCATTAGAGTTAATGAAAGAAACCATACCTTCGCCCTCTACAAGACATCTTGCATTGAAGAGATTCTCAAGCCTTGTCATATATCTTAAACTCTATCTTTGATTTCTTGTTACAACACATTAGAGGATGGAATACATCACAAGAAACCTAGGATACACTTGAGACCTTCTTCTCTGCTAGCACCAAAGCTAGGGAGAACCATTTATGGAATGACTTCAACCAAATGACAACATCACCAAAGCAAAGTATCACTGATTTTGTCACCAAAGTGAAGCAGGTTGCAGATCAGTTAGCTTCAATCGCACATCTGATTGAAGAAGAGGCCATCATAAGGTGGATTCAAAATGGAATAAAAAATGACAAGCAAAGAAAATCCTTTAGAATGCGCTACAATCTTCTCATGGATGTACAGACTCCTGATTTTAACATATTCCTAGGACAACTCTTCAATCAAGAGGCCAACAACAATATTAAGGAAGGTAACTCTTATCAAGGTAACTCAACAAGTGATTTTTATGCAGACAAGAAAGATAAGAAGCACAAAGTAAAGAATAAGGAAGATGATGATGAGGAAACTTTCCAAGCCAACTATGTAGACAAGAAAAATTGGAAAGGGAAGAAGAAAGGAGTAGAGCATGAAAATTCAAAAGGATAGGAAGTCCAACCTTGTGCCATCTATAACAAGACCAACCACACCACTCAAAGATGTAAAGTCCATCCTTTTTCTATAACGAATGTAACAAGTTTTCTAACAATAGACATTTTAGCTACATAGCTGAATGATTCCTCATAATCAATGCCATTCGATGCATATTCTTTTTATACCAATCGTTCTTTATATTTGCTTATGCTATCGTCCAAATTGTGTTTTACCTTGTAAACCCACTTGCAGCCTATGGTTTTGTTTCCTTGCAACAACGGAACCAGCTTCTATGTTTCATTTCCATAAAGTGCAGCCATCTCCTCATCCATAGCTTTCTCCCAATCTTGATTTCCAATTGCATCTTCAAAACAAGAAGGTTCAAAATCTTGTATTTCATTGTCATGCAGGCAAATGGAATATGTATGTGCCCAATCATGCTATCATGTATGTAACAAATAGCCAATACATTACCTTTTGTGCTCCTTGATTACATTCTTCATATGCTCTTAACTTGTTCGCAATTCGATTCCTCTCTGGTCCTTTGATGTACTTTCAATAGCCTTTTCTCATCAAGAAATTTGTCATTTTGAATCTCCAAGCTTAAAAGTTATTCTTTTCCAACTTATCACTCATAGGTTGACTTATTCTATCAGCATTTGCCATTTCTATAGCAAACCCCAACACGGAAAATACACTAGAAGCAGTACCTTTACTTGAGCATGATCACATAATTCGATCTCAAAAAAACATACTTTTTGTGTATCAACAATACACATAATCGCTTGAAATTCTGGATCTAGACTATTTGAGTTTTTTCAAATAGAATGCAAGTTACAGTTTTTCAAAATGAATTCTTTTCTCCATGGGCCTCACCTTGCAGGCTCAAAACAAAGGTCGAGATGGCTTCAAAATAGAGTTTTGTAAAAACTTTTGTAGCAGTCATTCATGAAGCATGCTTTCTCCATGCCTTCTCATGTACTCTTCACTATCGACCTTCTCCACGAGCTCACGAGGAGCACACGGAGATTGAGGCAAGGAAGAATGATCTTCTTCTTCTTCTTCTATTACATAAAATGTATATACAAGAATGACCTAAAATAACAATACAACTAGTGTAATATATAAAGAACAATACATGATGGAAATCCTAGTGTCTGTGAATGAGTGAGCTAGTAGGAAACAAATGTGCCATCACTCTCTGTAGATAAATTTAGTAAAGCTTACTAAATTATCCCTAACATATATCGGTGTGACCACTATACATGTCAGAGAAATGAAAAAGTGGTATGTGTCATCCCCAATCATCATATGTAGAGCTTGATATCTCAACAATACACACAATACAAGAAAATTGCAAGTTGCTCATAGTGATGTATTTGGTCCCATCAAGACTCCATCTTTTGTGAAACATGTATATTTTGTTAGCTTCATTGATGATGCTACTTGCCATACATAGGTGTATCCTATGAAAGCAAAGAATGAGATATTTTCTTGCTTCAAAAGATTTAGCTATGGCTTAAATTTTTTTAGGAAACAAGCTTTTCACTTTACGCATAGATCATGGTGGTGAATACATGTCACATGAGTTTAATGCTTTTCTTTATGAAAGGGAATATTATAACATTGTATAGTGCCATATACATCTAAGCAAAATGGTGTTGTAGAGAATAGAACACTCATTGAAATGGCACGATTTACGGCCAAAGGAAAGCACCTTCTTTATAATTGTTGGATAGAAGTGGTCATGTGTGCAAGCTATGTGTTGAATTGCTAACCTACAAAAGCATTGGCAGTCATCACTCCTTTTTGAGTCTTGGAGTGGACATAAACATATGGGCAATCATATATGAATGTTTGTTTGTTTGGCATATGCTCTTGTGTCATCACAACAACGTCACAAACTTGATGACAAGGCAAAGAAATGTATATTTGTTGGTTATAGTGCTAAAAGTAAGGAATATCATTTGTATCATCCATTGACAGACACAATTCTTTTAAGCCGAGAAGTAGTATTTGCTGAAAATTCATTTTTCCCTCTACTTGAATTCAAAAAACAACCAATAGTTAGCTCACTAGATGTGTCTGATACACTCATTCCTTTGTTCCAAGGTGGTGCATTTGACTATGGCCATGTAGACCAGCCAAGTGAGGTTCAAAGGGATAAAAACTTTGAACAAAGTAGAGCTAAAATGCAAAGAATTTCTAACCAAACATGGCTAAAATATTCTAGCCAAACATGGTTCAAACTAGAAATTTCCAGCCACATTTGTATCAAAAAATGGCTAAAAATGAGCATGAAATTCAACCCACACATGATATAAATGTTGATGATGTATTACATAATGAGCACATGTGTATGCCAAAGTGGCTTAAACAAACTTTGCAAGACAACAAATTGAGTGCACCTCTACTTGGTAGAACAAGATCAAACTCTCGACATGCATGAAGTAATTTTGTGGATTATTCTTTTATTGCAACAACATGTAATGAAAAGCCACTTACTTTTGAAGATGAATGTGATGATCCACATTGGATGAGTGTTATGCAATCAAAAATGGATTCCATACATATGAACGGTACTTGAGGGTTATGTGAATTGCCCAAAGGAAAAAATGCCATTGGTACAAAGTGGGTTTACAAGATTAAGAGAAAGTCAGAAGGTAGCATTGATCACTACAAATCTAGATTGGTTTCCAAAGGATATGTGCAACAATATGGTACTGAGTATGAGGAAACTTTTGCACCTACTTCATGCATGACTAGCATTTTTATCGTGGTTGCATTTGCTGCCAAGGAGGTTGGAAAGTACATCCACTGGACATAAAAAAAGCTTCCTTGAATGGTGCTTTGCGTGAAGAGGTTTATGTGAAGCGACATCCTGGATTTTTCATGAAAGGGCAAGAGCATATTGTTGGCAGTAGTCAAGGAACTGAAGGACTCACAAGACAAGGAAGCCTACGAAGGGAGTCGGAGCGAAGAGAAGGCACAAGCAGACAGAGTAGTCAAAGAAGATCTGGCAAGTAGGCCATCTAAATTTTTCATGCATCAAAGAGGTGGGCACACAAGAAGGAGGAGCAAGAAGGGAGCTCTAGGAAATGTATGTCACACTATTAGAAGAAATCCCTATGTATTTGCTTGGAGTTACAAGGACTTGAAAGGTGTAGACCGTGACATATGCTCTCACACCATTCCCATGACCGCAGAGGCCAAACCATCCAAGCAGAAGCCATACACTTATAATGATAACTACGCTGCTAAGATCAAAGAGGAAATAGATAGACTGGTAGAAGCTAGATTCATCTATGAAATTGAGCACACTGAGTGGGTATCCCCCATTGTAGTGGTGCCCAAGAAAAATGGAAAGTTACGTGTGTGCATTAACTTGAAGAAGGTTAATGCAGCCACTATTCGAGACAACTATCCGCTTCCTATCACTGAGCATCTGCTAGAAAGAGTGGCAGGCAAGGAAGTGTACAGCTTCCTTGATGGATTTTCGGGCTACAATCAGGTAGCCATTGCTCCGGAAGACCAGCATAAGACAGCTTTTGCCACAGAGTGGGGCATATTCACCTTTAGGGTAATGCCATTTGGGCTTACCAATGCTCCTGCAACCTTCCAAAGATTGATGTGTCACGTGTTTAAAGAGTTCCTGAGGAAGAATTTAGAAGTCTATGTTGATGACCTCTATGCTCATTCTAACATTAGATAGACACATATACCAGAACTCAGGCAAATCTTTGACAAATGTAGAGAATATCAAGTCTGCCTGAACCCAGAAAAGTGTGTTTTCATGGTCAGGCAAGGCAAGATTCTAGGACACAGTGTGTCAAAGAATGGCATATCCACGGATGAGGAGAAAGTGAGAGCCATAGAAGAGCTACCTAGGCCAAAGAATGTCAAGGAAGTACAAGCTTTCATGGGGCATTGTGGTTATTATCGACGCTCTATACACATGTATGCCATCATTGCCAAGCCTCTGTACGGACTTTTGACTAACTTTGAGTGGACTGATGAATGTGAAAACTCTTTCAACGAGCTCAAAAGAAGATTGTGTTCAGCACCAATCTTGACCACACCAGACTGGAATAAGCCCTTTCATGTTCATGTAGATGCATCCAATTATGCTATTGGATGTGTGCTTGCACAACCTACGGGTGAAGGTAACATGGATCTTCCAATTGCCTATTCTAGTAGACAGTTGAATGCAGCTGAACGAAATACCACCACTGAACGAGAAGGATTAGGCATGGTGTATGCGGTCAAAAAGTTTAGACATTACTTGCTTGCAAATAAGTTTAAATTCTTTATCGATCATCAGGCATTATTATACTTGGTAAACAAACCATGCAATACAGGCCGATTAGTAAGATGGTTTCTCTTACTAATGGAATATGACTTTGAGGTCGTGGTGAGGAAAGGCAAGACTCACTTGAGAGCAGACCACCTCTCTAGGCTCACATATGGAGAAGCCCCACAAGGAGTATCAGATGAACTTCCTGATGCTTACTTGTTTAATTTGGAAGTTGTACCTCAATGGGCTAAGCCATTATTGTCAGTATTGACATACGGGCTTAATCACCCAGTCATAAGTACTAAAGATAGGGAGGTAGTAAAGGCCCAAAAGTACCATATCATGGCAGGAAGCATGTAAAAACAAACAAATCAAGGGATATTAGCTTGTTGTGTGGAAGAGGATGAGTACGCTAAATGGTTGCAATTAGCACATGTAGGTGCATTAGAGCAACACTACTCAAAGCAACAAACCCTACAGACACTAAGGAGACTCGGGGTGCATTGGCCGACCATGGAAGCTGATGTCCAAAAGTTGTGCAAGGCATGCCAAATCTGCTGCACTAAACCACCCGTGGAGCATGCCACTCTTTATCAAGTGACCATAGTGCCAGATTGGAGTGAACCTCTAGTAGCCTTCCTGAGAACGAAAACATTCCCTCAAGATATGACCCTGACAAGACAAAGAAGTCTGGAACAAGAAGCCCTAGATTACTCACTTATTGGTGATAATTGATACAAGCGTGGTAAAGATGGTTACCTTAGATTATGTGTCCATGAGAGCGAGTATCTTAAAATCTTGGAAACTGCTCACCAAGGTGTAGCAGGAGGACACTTTGGACCAGATCGGGTGATCAAGGCAATCCTATTTGCAGGATTATGGTGGCCGACCCTTCACATGGATGCACATACCTATGTGAAGAGGTGTGATGTTTGTCAACGAACTCAGTATCCTATACGCAAAAATGAGATGCCACTGAAGCCTATGATGGGTGGACGTGCATTCTCTAAGTGGGGAATAGACTTTGTTGGTCCAATTAATCCCCCAGCTAAGGGTTCACATGATGAATATATCATTGTGGCCACAGATTATCTAACCAAGTGGGTAGAAGTAAAAGCTACCACAAAGAACGATGCTCAAACGACAGCTAAGTTCTTATTTGAGAATGTGTTCACAAGATACGGGCTACCTATAGAGCTAGTCAGCGATAGAGGGACTCACTTCTTGAATGAAGTTATTGAAAATCTGCTCCAAGAATTCTTGGTTATACACAAGAAGTCTACCCCCTATCACCCACAAGCCAATGGGCAAGCCGAAAGCACAAATAAGATTCTGTGCAATGTATTGACCAAATTAGTGAATAATAAACGCCCTGATTGGGACAAACAGCTACACCATGCTGTTCGGGCATACCGAGTTGCCTATAAAACGGTACTCCAAGCCACTCCCTTTCAGATGGTATTCGGTCAAAATGCAGTGCTACCATTGGACTTCTTGATACCTACACTCAAAGTAGCACAGGAGCATGAATGGACGGGTCATGAACTCTCTTCGAGGATTCTTGATCTGGAACGACTAGGTGAAACAAGACTAAGAGCGGCAGCAATATATGCAGCTAAGAAAAGACAAAAGGCATACTTTGATGCCCACGTCAAGGATAAAGGTTTGAGGGCAAGAGATTTAGTTTTAGTCTACACATTGAAGCAACATGCAAGAAAATTAGAGAAACGTGGCTATGGACCTATGATCATAAATAGGATCTCAACGAGTGGAGCAGTACAACTGGCCACCTTAGAAGGTGATATTCTTCCGAGCTACATCAGCGGGTGTAGAGTCAATATATATCAAGAACCCCTAACTGAAGAGATGCTAAATCGACTTAACACTGCCAAGAAATGCAAGGAAGAAGAAAAGCGAATTTGAGAAGAGGCGCAAGCAGAAGCTTTAGAATGCATCCGAAGGATGAAGTTGAGAAGGCAGGGTAGAGATCAGCCTAGGACAAAAGACTATGCAGCTCAAGGATATCATGTGGCTATGTGCGAAGTCTCAAGTAATAATTCTCATAGAATAATTGATCGACGTCCTTTTGTAACCTTAGAGATAGGACAAGGAAAGAGTACAAGGACTGTAAGGGCCTTGATTGACTCAGGTGCAGCCACTAGTGCTGTTAGATTTTCTTACTGTCAAAACTTGAAATTAAATGTCAATCCTATAGAAGCATATCTTATAGGATTGGGAGGTATGGAAACCCCTTGCATGGGCGAGGTGGAACTTCCCCTCTACATTCATGATGTTTTACTGACAGTTAAAGTACTAGTGTGTCAAGACGAGGATCTCACCGAACCTCTTGTCTTGGGTCAAGACTAGATCTATGATCATGCAGTCAACCTAAACCTAAGAAGTGGACTTCTTAAGGTATGGGTAAATCAGAGTAGAATTACAGTTGAGTTAGATAATGGAGCACTCAAGGAACTAGGAAAGGCACAGACTCCTGGTCCTTCCAGGGGTACACATGAAGCTGACAATGTTGTTCTTGTCCAAAACTATGTGATGCAGAAGGATGATTATCTCAACAAAGAAGTTAAGGGTACAACAGATCTCCCTTCTTTTCCAAAAGCCACAGGGATGCAGCAACCAAAGGCGGATCAAAGGCAGAAGAAGCAGCCGACTTATGCTCGAGGCACAAAGAAAATACGACGCACGGTGTCTCAACCACCAAAACAAGTGTGGGTACAGAAAGGCGAGCATCTTATTGCGGTCAAGCCACCACAACTGGCTCAACTTCCTATTGGTGATCGACAACACGACACTAATAGGAAGTCGTCCAAAAATTCTTCTGTGAAAGTGAGGTTTATCTGGGTACCCAAGAAGTCGATGAAGGCCAGCCCACAATCACGACAAATTTGGGTGCCTAAGGCTTGCTTGCGGGCTCAAATAGCTACACCGAAACCACACCCTGCACAACATGGATCACTCACTCGAACATCGGATACCCATTCTTATACATCACGCACGAACACATACTCTCCTATGAGCACATGTAGAATCACTTGTAAATGGGTCCCTAAAAAGCCTCATTTCCAAGCAGACCCTCTTATAAAGCCCTCCAGAGTTTCCACCAAATCAAGACCAACATCCATTCTGTTTGTTTTGCAAACCAAAGCATGTAACAAACCCCCCGACCCCAGTTGTAAATTCACCACCACCTACTAACTGCATCATTCTCACACTGCATCTTTCCATTTAGCTCTTAGGACAATCCATCCACTGACCATACCCACAATCACCGAGCACTCACTGACTAACTAACCTATCACTACCACCTAATGTTAATGTTGTAATGGGGACACGTGACCGTTTGGTGTCCATTTGCAATGTTAACATTCATTTGTATATTCTCACAGAACCGGTGACCAGTCCCATCAATATGGCCGAGGGTGCAGGAACTAGCTCCCAGGCAAGCACCAGCCCTCAAATCGTGGACATTGAAAGTCTTCCCATTGAGGAGGAATTGAAGGAACGTCCAATGGCATTGAGAGCCTTACATGCCATACCAGTGTAGAATCCTCCCCAGGGGCACACAATGCCAGTCAGCAAAAACTCACATTGGTTCAGTGACGTGGCAGGACCTCTAGGAGAAGGCACTTACCTGTGGGAGGCAGAGATAGAGTTCAATGGGCGCTGGGGCAGGTATCACTTCTTCACCAGGGTGTTTGAGAGATTGCAAAATAATGAAGGTCTGAAACTGATATGGAAGAAGGCGAGACTGTACGATTATTTCAAAGCCCAATTGCCGAAGCCCGACTTTCTGAGGTGCTCGTATTTGATTAGCACCCTCACTCCGAGCAAAGAAAAAAAGGGATTCAGTACCTTTGTCCTCTCATCTCTCACAAGGGGCAATGAGCTGAAACGGTTCAGATTGACGAACAACTTGGTGAGGGAAGCTCTCGACATGAAAGGTATGCATATTCCCACCGAGAAAGAGACTATGGTCCCCGACAACATGAAGAACAAGAATCTGACGGAACTAAAGGACATGGTGGCAATGACACCTATTATTGCCATTCATCTTCGGATGTGCATGCAGCATTTCGCATTCCCCGTGCAAGAGAGGTTCACAATGCCACCCAAGAAGATATGGTTCAGTTTATATTTAGTAGATGCCTTCGATTTGACAATCAACATGCCTCACTGGATTATTGACCAAATCCACTTGGCTCATCAACGGTGGTATAACAAGCAAAAGTCGGTACTGTATGGATGTTGTGCTCTCACAAGGATTGTTTACAGATGCTTGGCATATGATGTGCCAGTTCAAAGGGCACTTATTTGGACCAGGGTGCAAGAATTCCAACATAGACTATCCATCGCAGGGCCTCCATCCAAGAAAATGAGAGGCGCAGTTCAGATGCCCTGTGCACAGGCCCGCGGTGCGACACTGACACCAGAGACAACTCCACGGCTTCCACGATGCGTGCAACCCTTCACTATCAGATTACCAAGACATAGCACAGATGGACCGAACCTTGTGTTTCCACCTATACCAACCGACTTAGAGTTTCCTCATGGCTTTACACTGGAAGATCTAACTGATGAAGAGGTAGCCAGAATAATCAATGCTACGAATTTAGAAGTGGAGGCAGAGCAGGCAAGCGGGCAGCAGACAGTCGCAGACCAACCCCACCCCGTCCAACCAGAAGTAGTCGAAGTGCAGAAGACGAGCAAGAGGACGAACAAGAGGGACTATCCGATGAAGAAGAGCAGGAATATGAGCAAGAAGTTCTACAGGAACTTGAGGGTGCCCCGGCTTATACAAAGCAATTGAAAAAGCTGTATGATACTATCAACCGAGTTCAAGAACAGCACAAACTGTCCCTGGCAGCAGGAAAAGCCCTCATGAACCAAATCCTTGAGGAGGAAGGTGTGGATGAGCAATACCGAGCAACCCTTGACATGATATCTGATGCATTGGGGGTACCTGAGATGGTGCATACCGCTCTCGCATATTCGCGACGATCGGAGCGACGATACGGCAAACGCCCCCCTCGATCAAGAAAACAAATGAATGTATTAGTATCAGAACCACACGGCACCACATCCACAACCATGGGCACAGCTCATACCATTCATGACACTGAGGAAGCCCATACATCCAGTGCACCCCCGTCACCCCCCTTACCCCCTCTCCCTCCAACTCCGCCACTTTCACCTCCCACAACCAGTGAAACCACTAATGTCACTGCTTCAGGATCCACTTCTCATACCGCAGCACAGACCGTTAGTCAACCCACACAACCTACACAACCGCTCACCACCTCTCTTGTTTACACTACTACTGACTCTGTAATTCTTATTGTAGCCACAGAAAACCCCATTCCCCCTATCACACTTCCTGGCGGTTCATATTCACAACTACACACACCACTTTACACCTTCACCACCATCACCGCACCCATAATTCCCATGTTCACAATCACTCCCACGACTGCATCCACTTTTGATCTCATGGACATATCACCCACCTCCGCACCTCTCCCTCCCCCCATACGTCCACAGTCTCCCATTCCCCCACCACCAACTTCACCCTTTTCAAGCACAGCATACACGCTCCCATTCCCTTTTCCCTTCCCTTCTGCATTCAACACCTTTCCCACATCCACTCCCATTAATGATGTATTTAATAACATGTACTAGTGTATGTCTCAGCTACAACAGCATTATCAGCACCTAGATGCTCAGCATACAAGTCTAACAGCGAGTCGTAACAAACGAGAACTATGTCGTAAAAAGAGAACACTCTCGTCAAAAATTACATGTTTTCACCTCATTTTTGGAATTCCTTTACACCAGTATACATATATTACAAAAATGAGGTGAAAACAAGTAATTTTTGACGTTTTTTGTCATTTTCTCAAAAAAAAATGAGCTCAAAATGTAGTCAAAATTTCACTATATTAGGCATTGACGTGTCCCAAAATGTATATGATAAGACATTGACATGTCCAAAATCTATATGATAAGACATTGACATGTCTAAAATATATATAAGAATGTAGAAATCAATAGTTTTTACACAAAAAAAACATTTTAGACATATCTTTAATGGGTGGATATCTGATTGTTATTCAAAATTGCTACAAAACATGGTTTCATTAACCAAACTACTTTGAGGCATTTACATAAGCACTAAAAATGTCTGAGAGCTTCAATGCAACTCACAACTTTGTCGATCTATGTCTACACCCTCATCATCTGATGCACTTGATTCAGTCTCATACTGTTGAGAGCTCTCTTCTTCTTCTTCTATATCCACAAGAGCTCTATCTTCATCCACGTACATACCAAATTCTGCAGGATCATGCACAACTCTTCTTGTTTTCCTATGATTTCCTGTACCACATACATCTGGAAGCTTTTGTTTTATCATGTTGATGGTTGCTTTCCTCAAGTGACCAGTTTTTGTCAAGGAAAAATCATAAACAAGAATATCTACATCATCCATTTTAAGAGTGGATGTGCTTCGAATATTCTTTTTCCTTTTTGAACCTGTTCGTTTAGTATCACACACCATTTCTAAGTTATATTTACCTGTGAATGCATTACTACTTTTAGTGTAATACCAATGCACCACCAAAGCCTCTATTCTTCTCTGATCAATATCTTTAGTTATCTCTAAAACCTTTGCAATCCAAAATGGTCTGGTAGCCTCATCACCATCAGCAAGTACTGCAATAAGCGTTCCAACATTTATCTCTATTAAATTTCCTTGCCATCTTGCTTCTGCCTGTTTTGTCATCCTTGGGCCTACATAAATATTTCTTTCTGGTGGATGTATAAAACTTTGAAGTGCATCTGCATTACATGCTTGGGCCACATTCACGGATCTTTGTGTACAAAAATCCCATGTGAATGGAACATCAACTGGCCAGTGACCTGCAATTGTATACTGTATAATCTCTTCTTGATGATTGAAAAAGTCCTCCCACCAAGATACATCTTGATCTCCAGCATATTTTTTTGCACGCTCAATATGTCTCTTCTTTTCAATGAGTGCATGCATCCAGCTTTTACTTTGATCAACCACACTTCCACATCTTTCTGTATTGTTTTTATCTTCATATGGTGATTGTTCTGCACCATACACTGTTACAGTAGACAAATTAGGCACCTGCAATAAGAAACTGCATCCCTCTTTAGGCTCCCACCCAAGAGAAGATGAATACTGCTTTGCAAATAAAAGGGTTATTTCATCAACCCTCCTCATCAAGAATACATGGTTGAGACTAATATTGTGCAAAGGAGCCAAAACCTTAGCACTGTTATCAAGGCCCATTGAGCAAAAGTGCTTAAAGTCATAAATCTATGTGAGGTGTTGAATTTCTGGTTTTGGAGTATATGCTTCTGCGTGTGCGTGTATGTGTGTGCATGCTTGTGTGCTTCTCACTCACGCACTTGTGCTTCCACTTACTCGTGGTCTTCATACCATCCTCACGTCTCCCCGGATTGACATTAAAGGAGGTGCTACTCATCGCTGAGCTACACCAAATTTTGGCGCCGTTGCCGGGGATCGAGCTTTGAGGACGAGCGTGTGATGGTAAGACGTAGAGAGGACGCGTTGGAATGGTAAGTAGTAGGTAAATTTCTGATTTTTCTCCATCTTCATCTTCATCTTCACCTCCATCTCCATCTCCACCTCCACCTCCTTCTCCACTACATATTCCCTCTTCCTTATCATTCCCTCATTTGTTGTGTGCGAGTTTGAGAGAGAGCGAGTGTGTGTGCTTGTTTTTGCGTGTTTTTTGCATGTTTCTTGCAGGTGGCAGCTCCATCATCACCTCCAGCAAGCTCAGCAGGTACAGAAATTGTATGCACAGTCCCCGAGGCGTTGAGCTCGAGCTATCGCGACACTCCGAAAATTTCACGCAATCACGATTCTGAGTGCACCACGACACTGCGCAGGCCTAGAGCTCCCAGGAACACTAGACAGAACAGAAAAATTCACCATATCCCGAGGTATCACGACACCTCGACCTATCGCGACACCTCACGACCTATCGCGACACCTCACGACCTATCGCGACACCTCGACCTATCGCGACACCTCACGACCTATCGCGACACCCCGACCTATCGCGACACCCCGACCTATCGCGACACCTCGACCTATCGCGACACCTCGACGTATCGCGACACCTCACGACCTATCGCGACACCTCACGACCTATCGCGACACCTCACGACCTATCGCGACACCCCGACCTATCGCGACACCCCGACCTATCGCGACACCTCGACCTATCGCGACACCCCGACCTATCGCGACACCTCGACCTATCGCGACCCCTCACGACCTATCGCGACACCCCGACCTATCGCGACACCCCGACCTATCGCGACACCCCGACCTATCGCGACACCCCGACCTATCGCGACACCCCGACCTATCGCGACACCTCGACCTATCGCGACACCTCGACCCGACCTATCGCGATACACGGCCTTTAACGCATGAAAATTGAGAGTTAATTTTTTGAGTGATTGGAAGTGTAGTTGAGCTTAATTTTAGGCACCTTGGTATAACTTTAGAACCTTGGAAGTGGGCAAAAGGCCTAGAAAGCAGAGAGGGATCTTCTGAACCCTGAGTGCCTGTTTTGACCCTTTAGTGCCTGAATGGTCATAACTTGACCATACGAACTCCAATTGATGAGATTTTGGTCTCGTTGGAAAGCTCGTTGAGAATCCTACGTGGACCTTGACTGGTTTTTGTAAGAATCATACGCGGAGTTTTAGAACATGCATTTTTAAGTTGACCTTTAGGTGGAACTAAGTGGTTCTCAGATTCAGGGGGTACAGTGAGCTACTCCAAGGGGACTAAAATTATTGAAGTGTGTCTTTCAATTACTTGTGGCAATAGAGCTATACTAACAGGTGAGCTTTTGCAGGGACTTGGTGTGCGCTCAAGGCAATCCAAAGCAAGCTAGCAAGGGTGAGTACCAAGCTTGGGAGAAGGCTTCCTGGGCTTGTGTAGCAATCTGGTCAACCAGCTAATTGAGGTTGGAAGATCTCTCAACCCTCCTTTGTCAATTCCTAGCCTAGGCTAAGTACGACTTAGGTGTGGTAATTAACTAGGGCAACGTTAGGCACGAATCAAGTCCAAGAGAATTAATCAACCAAGTGCAAGAAAATAAATAGGTCTTAAGTGCGAAAACCCTAAGGGACAAAAGTTAAACGGGAATCGATCACTTATCAAGTGCGGAAATTCACTTAAGTACTCCTGACGACGCAATTTCAGACAAGACCATAAACATAATATTCAAATCAAAAGAACAAAGTGATTGATGCAAAATTAACCTGCAACGAGAGTGTGCTTGGGTTCTAGGGGGGTGAATAAATCACGCATATGAACCTTAGATCAGGCAGACACTTAGGCCGAGACAGACAAAGCCTCAGATCTTCTGAAGCTAGTGTCAATCACACTGCCAGGTCTTGGGCCCAGCAGTTGAGTGATTACCCATACACTCCCAGATCAGAAACCAGTGATTCTGAGATGTCCTATCACATGGAGAGACCAGTAGGTAGTTCAGGGTTGGCTTACCTAGAAAAGCCAGAGGGACCTTACAAGACTCAATTGGAATATATCAGGACGAATCGTCTAGGTGCTCGCATCTACGAAGACGGACTGAGAAGATCGGTGGTCCAGATTAAGAACCCCGATCAACCCTATGGATTAGACCACCCGGTAGTCAAGTTTGAGAATGGAGCCTACCTCGATAAAGAAGGGACTATATATGTAGTCACCACTCTTCCTGATAGAACTGATGAGTTTGGAAACGTGATTGCGGAGACCGACATGGATGATATAGAGCAAGGAAACTTAGAGAGAGAGCCAAGAACTCCCCGTGGTAAATCTGTCTTGACTAGAATCATGACTCCAGAGTGGATTCCACAGGATAATAAAAGCATAGATCTGCTTGTAAACCGAGAAACCGATGAGGCTTTTTGGAGATATAAATCTTCTCAACCTCAGGAGGTGAGTGCCCTCACAATCTACGAGTTTAAAGACCCTGATAGCCCAGGTCAAGTAACCTACCTAGACAATGCATCAGAGAGAATCTTTGTGGTCACAGAGCATGGCAGACATGCCTACACATGGAAGGGAGAATTTGTTTTTCCCCAACCGAGGTCTAATGTGTCCCTTGGTCACCAAGGAGCTGGGACCTCCCAAGCTCATGGGGCTCAGAGAGATAGAAGTAGAGACAAACCTGAGGTAAGTTTCGCCAACTCCCTGGGAAGAGAAAGAACGGAAACAGGAAGGAATAGAGTGGAACCTGAGAGACATAGAACCCCATGGAATCACAGGGACATTGATGATTTTCCTTTGCCAAGGCCGAGAGAACACACTAGGACCCTGCGACCAACTCAACTGGTGAAGTCCATGAAGAACTATTTCGATGGCACGGGGGACCCTTATGACCATGTGGCAGAATTTCGACAAGTGTTGAAAGCTGAACAGGTGGAGGACCTATTCACACAATATAATGCTTTCGGTCTAACCCTTAGGAACACTGCCCTTACGTGGTTCCAACCACTGAATGAGAGGCATTTCAAAAACATAGACCAACTCTTAGAGGCATTTATTGTTGAGTTTTCTAAGAGTGGAATCAGGCATAACACCTCCTCACTAATTCATAGCTTCAAACAAACACCTCAAGAGACGGTCAGACTAGCTGGAAGAAGATTTAGACAGTACCTAGAGAGATGCCCTATGCCGGAGTTACCCACACCAGCCAAACAAGTGGCCTTGTTCCTAGACGGATTGTTGAGCACTAAGCTCAGGTCATATGTGTACCTGAAGGACCCTAGAACGATAGAGGAGTGCGTGCGCATGTGCATAGACATTGAGGACAATCTAGGTGAGGAATTAGAACTATCAAAAATCTATAAGGATTCTGATAGCTCTAGTAACATGGCATCTAGTCAATCCACATCCATCGAGGAACTTGCAGAGAAGGTAGCCCAAAAACTAGGTGTCTCTAGCAAGCAAATTCCAAGATTTGCCCCAGTTAAGCGGTGTTACAATTGTGGCGGTGAACATATGGCAAGTGTATGCCCCATTATGACCCAACCTCAGGTGAATCCTAGTAGCCAGTACTGCACCATAGAGCGCAGGTACACCAATCACACGGCACAAGACTGCCCATATAACAAACAAACTGTTAGGCAAAATTATCCTCAGCCATATCCACAACATGGTAGGTACCAGAATCAGTACCCATCACCACAATACAACAGACCACAACAAACTTATCAGCCACCTTATCAAGGGCAGCAGAGACCTCAACCAGTCCTAGTGCAGCAACCCCTTGCTCCAACCAATGTGATCCCAGTGAAATATGCATCTACTGAAGAAAATCCGAATAGATCCATAGTTCCAGTCACCCCATTGCTATCAGACAGTGATCCAAGTGACCATAGTTTTGACTCCACACATATTGATAGCCCACATGCTTACTACATGCAGTCACCCGAGCATAACGAGTCATACTATTATGAGGACCCAAGTGAAAATAGTGGGGAACCTGAGTATTCTAATGTTATGTACACAAACCCCAACCCTAGACCTCAACCTAGACAGGTACGACCTCCATTTCCTAGAGGACCATGCTTCAGATGTCAGGGAGATCACCTTATACGTGATTGTCCACTGCCTACCCCTACACAGCCTCAACCAGTAACCATTCAGGGCTTCTGTCAAGATTGCGGGAAAGAGCATCTCCTACGAGATTGCCCGAAGAACCCTAATAACATGCCTAAAATCACTCCTATCAATGTTGTTGGGTTAGTTGTAGACTCCACAGGGAGTGTGACTTCCACTGCACCTGTGCAGGTGATCACAAGAGCCCAGGCACTTCAACAACACCAAGGTGTTGGTCCCGAAAAGAGCCCCGAGGTGAGTGAAACAGAGAGCATACCCAAAAAGAGAACTAGCGCCTGGAAGGATAGTCGTGAAAGAATGAAGAGGCAATGGGCAAAAAAGATAAACGAACTTGAAGAAAGCGTGAGAGAAACCAAGGCAAAAATCACAGAGATCACATCTCAACCGCACTCCCACATACTTCCACCACTACCATCCCCATCACCCTCCATTTCTCCACCCCCTAACACACCCCTCGTAACCCACCCACCACCCCGAGTAGGATCAGTATTAGCTGACCCCACTCCTGAAGACTTGGACATGATGTTCAAGGCCTACCAGGCTCGACTTCAAGAAGGGCCAACAGCTGCAAACCTAGACAAGAGTTACCCTAGAGCAGATTTAGAGATTGAACGGATGAAAATGTGCATGAAAATGGTAGAACAAGCTCAAGCTATACTTGAGACTAGTCAAAAGTTCAATCAGACCAACTCTGTCAAGCCGGATTTGCATTTCCAAGGCTTACTAGAAAAATTAGAGCAGTTGGTAAACAAATCACAAGTTTCTTTACCTCCACAGGCTCAACCAGTTGTTGAAAGAGGGAGCTCACCACCTAAGGGAGCTTATGTTCCTAATTCCACGGATGTTGGAATACCTCCTTCAATTCAACAGTACTCTCAAGAGTTCTTGCGGGAAATACAAGAAGAGAAATGGGCCAAGGAGAAGGGTGATTCCCCTCCTATTCCTGAGATTGATGACCTCCGTGATCAATTTCCCCAAGACATTCCGTCTATCTATGGAGATCAAACAGAGCAACAAGAGGATGAGAGATTAGATTTTGAATCTAATTCTTTACAAGAGTTGCCTCATTTCACAGGCCCATGGGAATCTGAATCTCTCCAGATCCGAGCTCCCACTATATTGGTGAGAAATGAAGACTCAGTGATTCCCAAGAACACTGATGTTGTGAAGAACACTGATGTTGTGAAGAACACTAAGGTTCAATGTCACCTCACTGTAGAGGAACTCCTCAAGGCAAAACCGGAGCTCTGAGATCATGTGAAGGATCAGGTCCCAGAACTTGAATCCAATACACCAAGAGTAGGCTCTAAACAAAAAGTACCAGGGATACCTCTCGACAAGATAGGAGACATGAGCGAAGGTGAAGAAGGTAACACTTATCTTCCAATCACCTATCAAGGTTACACAACCAAAGCAATTGTGGATTCGGGTGCCGGTGTTGCTATTGCGACCACCTCCCTGTGGAAGCGATGGGGCAAACCCACCTTAAGACCAACAAGAATGAAACTTCAAATGGCAGATGGTCATTTTGAAAGACCTCTCAGATTGCTTGAAGGGATAACTCTAACCACTTGTGGTGTAGAGTTTGAACATACGTTTGCTATATGTGACTTTGAGAAGAATAATGTTTACGAGATGATCCTAGGAAGACCTTTCCTACGACAATTGCAAATAGTACAGGATTGGGGAACCAACTCCTTGTACTTACAGCACTTAGGGGTCACCACCAAGGTCAATCTGAAGGATCACACCTTCAGAGATGTACCACCCCTACAGTGGAATCCTATCCACAAAGCGAAAGAAGATTCTATCTCAGTGCATTCTGGAAGTTCACCTGAACCATCCTGGTTGCATGAAGATACTCACTTGTGGATGTGCAAGGTCGTTGAGGAAGAGGAAAAGCGCCTAAAAGCGAGAGAAGAAGGAACTTCCCCAGGAGATAGACCAATAAAAGACCCAGCCTATACACCAATGATATTTCCAGATGAGGAATTTGAGCCTCATGGTTGGGCAGAAATCTTAGCTACCATGGACATTGCAGTCAATGAGGAACAATGGACACCCCATTGTGATGAGGAGGGTTATGATATTTCAGTGTTCATGTGTCAGCCCTTGTTGGAAGAGTGTGATCCTAGTGAGTTCATAGAAGAAGAAGAGAATGACGATGATCTAGAATCCATTGTGATGGATACATACTTTGACTCAGAGGGACACTACTTAGAAGACCTAGGAGTATTAACCCAAAAGGAAGAAGAACCCCTTGCGAGTATTAAAACAATAAGCTCAAAGAAAGGAAGTGAAGGAGGTCAAAAGAAAAAGAAAAGAAAAGCAGTGAGACAAGAAGAGGAAGAATCATTGTTTGAAGTACCAGAAAATTTCAAGAAATATGAAGTGGAAGACCGGAAAATTTTGGTACGAATGCCTAAGAGAGAGGCCATTATAGGAGAAGCATATGACAATAAAGAAAAGACCAAAAAAATTGTAGTGACCATTGAAGGGAACGAAGAGCGATGTACGTACATAGGAGACGACCTAAGTGCAGAAGAAGAAGCAGAGCTTGTAGCGCTATTAAGGGAATATAGGGATGTGTTCGCATGGCACTATAGAGACTTGAAAGGAGTAGATCCAGAGATTTGCTCTCATACGATTCCGATGACCGCTGATGCCAAGCCCACCAAACAAAAACCCTACACATATAATGACAATTATGCAGCCAAAATAAAAGAGGAAATTGACAGGCTGATTGAAGCCGGATTCATCTATGAGATTGAGCACACTGAATGGGTGTCCCCCATTGTAGTGGTGCCCAAGAAGAATGGGAAATTGCGAGTGTGCATTAACCTTAAAAAAGTCAATGCTGCTACGATCCGAGATAGTTATCCTCTTCCAATCACCGAACATCTATTGGAGCGTGTTGCAGGCAAGGAAGTTTACAGCTTCCTTGATGGATTTTCAGGTTACAACCAAGTAGCCATTGCCCCTGAAGATCAACACAAAACGGCCTTTTCCACAGAATGGGGAATCTTTGCATTTCGTGTGATGCCATTTGGGCTCACCAATGCACCTGCAACATTCCAAAGACTCATGTGTCATGTCTTCAAAGAGTTCTTGCGAAAGAGCTTAGAAGTATATGTGGATGATTTATGCGCTCATTCCCAAGAAAGAAGTTACCACATCCCTGAGCTCAGGCAAATCTTCAACAAGTGTAGAGATTATCGAGTGTGTCTGAATCCAGAGAAGTGTGTGTTTATGGTACGCCAAGGTAAGATCTTAGGTCACATTGTTTCTAAGAATGGAATATCAACAGATGAAGACAAGGTAAGAGCAATAGCAGAATTGGCCAGACCAAGGAATGTGAAAGAGGTACAAGCCTTTATGGGCCATTGTGGATATTACCGTAGGTTTATCCACATGTATGCCATCATAGCTAAACCTCTCTATGGGTTGTTAACAAATTTTGAGTGGAGTGAGGAATGCGAGACTTCCTTCAACGAGCTCAAGAGACGTTTGTGCACAGCACCAATATTGACTACTCCGGATTGGAGCAAACCCTTCCATGTCCATGTAGATGCCTCCAATCATGCAATAGGATGTGTACTAGCACAACCCACAGGTGAGGGAAACCTGGATTTGCCGATAGCATATGCTAGTAGGCAATTAAATGCAGCTGAACGGAATTATACCACGACGGAAAGAGAAGGCCTAGGTATGGTATATGCGGTAAAGAAGTTTAGACACTATCTATTGGCCAATAACTTCAAGTTTTTCACTGATCATCAAGCTTTACTATATTTGGTCAATAAACCTTGCAATACAGGTCGCTTAGTAAGATGGTTCCTCTTACTAATGGAATACGACTTTGAAGTTGTTGTCAGGAAAGGTAGAACCCATCTTAGGGCAGACCATCTTTCTCGCATCACTTCAGGAGAGCCACCGCAAGGAGTGTCTGATGAATTGCCCGATGCTTATCTGTTCAATTTAGAAGTTGTTCCTAAATGGGCAAATAAGTTGGTACCAGTCCTAACCTTCGGGCCTGCAAATAAGAATGTGAAAACCAGCAAAGAGGAAATTGTAAAATCATTAAAGTATCAAATATTGGCTGGAAGTATGTACAAGCAAGATACCGAGGGCGTATTAGCTTGTTGTGTCGAGGATGATGAACATGCTAGTTGGTTGCAACAAGCCCATGAGGGACTGCTAGGGAATCACTACTCTAAACAACGAACATTGCAGAATCTAAAACGCTTAGGAGTGTATTGGCCTAGCATGGACAAAGAAATACAAGAGTGGATCCAGAGTTGTCCAGGGTGCCAGGAGAGACCCCCAGTGGAGCATGCCACTCTTTATCACGTGTCATTAATCCCAGATTGGAGTGCTCCATTGGTCGAGTTCATGAGATCGGGAACATTACCCAATCAGGCTAGTCTTGCAAGAAAACGGAGCATGGAGCAAGAGGCTCAAGACTATGCCTTAGTAGGAGACAACCTATATCGAAGAGGCAAGGATGGTTACCTAAGACTGTGCGTACATGAATCAGACTACTTGAAAGTCTTAGAAACAGCACACAGCGGTGCTGCAGGTGGACACTTTGGGCCTGACAGAGTAGTTAAGACCATTCTATTCTCAGGACTGTGGTGGCCCACTCTTCATATGGATGCACATACTTATGTGAAGAGTTGCGACACATGCCAACGTGCCCAATATCCGATAAGAAAAGATGAAATGCCATTAAGACCAATGATGGGAGGACGTGCATTTTCAAAGTGGGGTATAGACTTTGTAGGTCCCATTAACCCCCCAGCTAGAAACTCCCATGCAGAATACATTATTGTAGCCACAGATTACCTTACAAAGTGGGTGGAAGTAAAGGCCACGACAAAGAATGATGCTCAAACGACGGCTAAGTTCTTATTCGAAAATGTGTTCACTAGATATGGGTTACCAATAGAGTTGGTTAGTGATAGAGGTACGCACTTCTTGAATGAGGTCATTGAAAATCTCCTTCAAGAATTCATGGTGATACATAAGAAGTCTGCACCCTATCACCCACAAGCTAACGGACAAGCCGAGAGCACGAATAAGATCCTATGTAACGTATTGACGAAACTGGTAAATAATAAACGCTCTGATTGGGACAAACAACTTCATCATGCTGTTTGGGCATACCGAGTTGCCTACAAAACGGTACTCAATGCCACCCCATTTCAGATGGTCTTCGGACAGAATGCAGTGCTACCACTAGATTTCCTAATCCCAGCTTTAAGAGTAGCACAAGAGCATGAGTGGAATGGACATGAGTTGTCCTCTAGGATCTTGGATCTAGAGCGTCTAGGTGAGACGAGGCTACGAGCAGCAGCAGGCATCTATGCTGCAAAGAAACGGCAAAAGGCATACTTTGATGCCCATGTGAAGGATAAGGGCTTGAAAGCAGGGGATCTAGTTTTAGTCTACACATTGAAACAACACGCAAGAAAGCTAGAAAAGAGAGGCTACGGACCTATGATCATTAATAGGATCTCCACGAGTGGAGCAGTACAACTAGCCACTTTAGAGGGGGATGTCCTTCCAAACTATATTAGCGGGTGCAGAGTCAAGCTGTATCAAGAACCCCTCACGGAGGAAATGCTAAGTCGACTCAATACTGCTAAACAACGTAAAGAGGAGGAAAAACGAATTCGAGAAGAAGCACAGGCAGAGGCCATAGAGCGCATTAAGCGCATGAAGCTAAGAAGACAAGGACTAGGGAGAGAACATTCTAACCATCAGGAAACTTCACCCAGATATTCCATGGCCATGTGTCAAGTAAAGTTAACCACTCATCCTAGCATAGTGGACAGGAGACCATTCATTACAGTTAGGCTAGAACACGGCAACTCTTGCCAAGACTCAGGGCTTTAATTGACTCAGGTGCTGCGACTAGTGCGATTAGATGGTCCCACTATAAGGATTCAGGAATAGAAATGCGGCCAATTGAGGCATACCTCATAGGGCTAGGAGGCATGGAAACCCCTTGCATGGGTGAGGTGGACCTTCCTATCCTCATTAAGAATATGACCATGACGGCGAAGCTACTAGTGTGCCATGATGACGACCTGATAGAACCCCTAATCCTTGGCCAAGATTGGCTATACGATCACTCAGTGGACCTAAATCTTAGACAAGGCTCCTTACAGATTGGAACCTTAGAGCAGAAGCGAGTGATACCGCTTGACTTCCTTAACGGCATTCCGCCTGACGGTTGTGACCCTAGACCCTATGAAACACATGCGACGGAAGACCGGAAGATCTTTGATCAGCTCAATCACGCTACGTCTACACCAACCCGCCTGGGCTTGGCTATAGACAGTTGTCAATCAGAAAGACGACAGGAGACCTTCCCTGGGACTTCCTGCAAACTAGAAGGGGTAGCTAACCATCCGCGAGGGCAGATGGACACAATCAGCGGGCAGATGGACACAATCAGCGGTCAGGTGGGTTGCATCAGCAGCCAAATGAGCACGACACCCTGCGGTGCTCATCCTTCCAAACTTGTTGCGGACAGGCCTAGATTAAAGTTAAAGAACGAATCATTTCCGAGTGGGCAGGTCACGCAAGTGTTGGAACTCCCTTCTTTTCCAAAGCAGAGCGTCCACCCGACCTCTCAACCTCAACCACAGCAGAGTCAACCACGAAGAAGGAACCCAGACCGACGGCAGTATCATAAGACGCAGCAAGGAAAGCAGTTTAGGCCAACCAAGGGAAGCGGCACCAGACAAATATGGGTGCCAAAAGGACAAAAAACACCAAAGAACTCCAACAAAGCCGAGATCGACAAGCAAAAGGCAGGGCAGAAACAGAATCAGTATCCACCATCCCCTCGACCTTCTTCTACAAGTCCGAGCATTCGACAAATTTGGATCGCCAAGAAATACCTTACCCATAGACCCACACCCACGCAGATTTGGGTACCCAAAAGGTCTCAAATACATCACTCACCCATCCAGAAACCTTTACCCATCTTTAGCTCTAAGAGCTACGACCCCTCTATCCAAGCATGGAGAATTAAACTGTGTACTAGACCCCCTGACCCAATTCTGTAAATCCACCCACACTAACAACAGGAGCATTCCGAGCCCATTGCATACCCAAAACATGCATCTAGGATGACACTGACCTCTAATCACCACTCACACTCTCACAAACACTTCACCACTAACCACTGACCTCCGGGATTGTCATGTTAGTATTGTGAAGGAAACACCATTACATCTTGTTTCCTATACAACACTAATGTGCCTTTCGTCTTCCAGCAGATAAGCAACCTACTCTCATGACAACAGCGGCAGGCACAAGCTCTCAGGCAGGATCTGGTGCTCCTATCAATTGGGATGCCATGCCAGTAGAAGCTCCACCAACAGCTCGGCCTGAAGAATTCTTGAATGTGCGAAGGATTCCCATTCCAGATCCCCCCAGTGGACTAACCGAAAGAGTAAAAGGGCACTCCCATTGGTTCAATGAAATGCCAGGGGATTTGGGAGACGCAGATCACATCTGGGAGTCCAAGATGGAGTGTGGAGGGGTTTGGTGGACCTTCCAATTCTTTTCAAGAGAATTTGAGACCTTACAGAATGCAGCTCCACTTCAGGATATCTGGCAAAAGGCAGGACTACAAGCTTACTTCAGTGCAGCTCTACCTAAACCCGACTTCCTCAGGTGCTACTACTTGATTGCTACGATGAAACCTACCGGGGATAAAGATCACTCAGGCACATTCTGGGTGCCCTCCTTATCCAATCTGGAGGAGATGAGGAAGTTTGAATTAAATGTAACGTTAATCAGGGAAGCCCTTCAGATGTATGGCACGCATGTACCTTCTGACCGCGACCCATTGATACCAGAGTCTATGAAAAGCAATAGAATCAAGAAACTAAAAGAAATGTGCGCCCTCACCCCCAACATTGCCATACCTCTGCGGATGTGCCTCCAGCACTTCGCATTTCCCGCTCAGGACCGTTTCACGCAGCCTCACAAGAAGATATGGTACGGGCTATATTTAGCAGAGACCGGAAGCTTGCCCATTAAGATGCCGGTATGGATCTTAGATCAAGTGTATGAGGCAGGCAAGCGGGGAGTGAGGAAGCCCACTTTACATGGTTGTTGTGCGCTGACAAGAATCATCTACAGATGTCTTGCATATGACGTGCTAGTTGCCCGAGCCCTAAAGTATGCACACCTGGAGCTGTTCAAAGGGCGGAAGTCAGGGAGTCAGCCTGCAAAGAGAATGTGTGGATCCCTTTCACAGGTCCTGATCCCTCCAGAAGCCACCGCCGAAGCCTCCACTAGAGAGGAAGCCCAAGTGGCACCTTTCACAATCCATCTCCAAGAGTCTCAACCAAGAGAGGTGGTACAGCCCACTCCTTCTGCCCCTCCACTACCTACCGATGCAGAATTTGCAGCTATGGCCACCTTCACCGAGGACCCAAACTTTGATTTTGAAACATTCCTGCAGACGGCCCATCTATCAGACAGTGAAGGTTACCCTGACAATGTCGATCCGGGGACATCAGCCCAAAGAGAACATGCACGAGGCGAGACTAGCAGTGTACAGGAGATAGGAGTGGCACAACTTCCTCAGAGACTAAGCACACGAGCTCAGGAGAAGGCACCAAGAGATGACCTAGAAGAGAGTGAAGACGAAGCCCCTGCATATACGGCACAGCTCAAACGACTATACCGAACAATCAAGCAGGTGCAACGACGCCATAAAATGTCAGAAGAAGCAAATAGGGCCCTAGTAAACCAGATGCTGCAGTCGGAGAATATCGACCCCCATTTTGTAGAATCGCTAAATCTTTTGGCGGACACCTGTGGCATCAGTGAAGCAATGAGAACCTTGGTCTATCGAGAGAACCCTACTTATGATCAAAGAAGAATTGATACACGGCCTCGACAAGGAAAGATGATTCAGATGGAAGTATCTACCGCGTTAGCTACGTCCACGTCAGAAGATGTTCACATGATTAGCCCTAGGCCCAATGATGAACCGGAGGAAATTACGCATGCACCATCCCCCCCATCATCTCCTATCCCACCCTCAGAACCTCCCCCCACGTGTCTTTCTACACAACCAATATCCTCCTATAGTGAGACCATTGTACACACCCCCGTTTCCACTTTCCTTCCTTCACCCTCATCCATCTCTGTCACCCAGATTTTTGAACCCCAACTAGGTCACCCTTCCTTCCTCCCTGCCTTTGGACAACCATCTGTCACTAGTCAGACTCTTTCCCTTCCCTTACCCTCCACCCCTCCATTTCCTCCCTCCCAAACTCTACCTACCCCGTCCCTTGTAACTGCCTCGGGCACCACACTAATCACCCAACCCTCCTTCTGGACCCAACTTGTAAACATTCTTCAACAGGTTGATGAACATAATAAAAAGTCCCTTCCCCAAATTCACTCCCCCACATTCACGGCCACCACTATCACACCACCCACCGTCCCGGTGTTCACATTTCACGAATCACACTCTCTCATGTCCGACCCCATGGACATCTCACCATCCTCTGGATCACCCACCACCACTGTTCTCACAACACCATCACAGGTTATTACACTCACATCACCACTTCCACACACGGTAGGCACAACATCCACCTTTCCCATTCCCACTTCCCAACCCCCTGCATCTCCCATCCTTACCCCTGCATCCACCTCATTTAGTCTTGCACTCGACACCATGCTCGAAGCTGCCACTCAGCTTAAACAGGAATATAAGTTATTGGAAGAAAATAACAAGGAGCTTTGCACCCTCTCAGCAACACTCCAAGAGCGTATCAATGCTTTGGAGTCCAGTCATACGGAGTCACAAAGCAAAATATCCGCCCTCGAACATGCAAATGCGCAACTCGAAGCGAGGCATATGGAAGAGAGCAAAGCCATGGAGGAACAGCTGCGAGATCAAATGGGCCGCAATGCAAGGCTTCAACGAAACTTGGCCTTGCTACGACGACATCTGGCGGCAGCTCAAGAAGAGAACAGACGGCTTCAACAACAAAACCAAGATAACCTCGAGGCTGCCATGGAGAACACCCCGGGAGCACCCATAGACCCGGCTAAATTTCAAGCTGTTCCCTCAGAAAGCATACAACAGATATTGGAAACTTATGCCAATCTTTTAGAAGCACATGATCAGCTTGCCGACCAACTGAAGGACCTACAGAGACCCCAAGAGTCTACACCACACCAACGGGAACCTAAAGAGATGACCGACGCTGCTACTTCACCTGAACCTGAACATTCAACGACCAATGACGTACTGGAGTTACGGCAACAGGTTGCAGAATTAAAATTGAAGTTGATGCAGTACGAGCGACCTCCTTCCCCACCTGAGCAACCCATGGAAGAGGAAGAAGTTATTATTCCAGTGGACGAAGCGTATGAAGAGAACTATGAGCCTCAACCTTTTCCAGGAGGCACAACCACTGAGGAGGGACAGGACACTTATGAGGAACCCCCATCGGCATGGATGAAACAGGTAGAAGAAATGGGGAAGACTCATGAAGAACGTATCACCTACCAGATGTTGGCCATGAAGACCATTGAAGAAACCATACTTCAATCAGAATACTTCAGGCAGCTGGCTCCTAGAAGACTAATCACCAGCTTAGAATTACAATATAAGCCATACTTTGTACTGTTGGCAGACTACAACGCTGAGATCAAACGTAAGACCAACAAGTACCCAACGTTCGCAACGCAATTTGAACCGGAGGACATTCCAGAGGAGGCGCGCAAAGGGAGAATACATCAACCCATCTGGAGGCAAAAGCTATTGGAGACCTATCCCGAGATGCTACGAACATGGGACCACGCACCCATGCATTTAAAGTATAACAATTGCTATGAACCAGTACAACGGAGAAGGACATGGAAGTCATTTGCAATCAAAGTCAAGAACAATGCCAATTGCAAAGAATGGCTCAATTACCCCGCCATCGCTCCCCCAACCGGTACTCCCACGGTGTCATACATGATGGCAACCATCAGACATTGGATACCACGTCTCCACCCCATGCCAGATGTCGCTGCCCAGATGATGCTCAAGATCTTTGATATGATGCAGGTCGTACTCAAAACTTTTTGCAATGTATGCCGTATTCAACCTCCTATTCCCGGGTTTATTAATGGTAACTACGACCTGCTATATGATATGAGCACAACCCCGAGCATACGAGTGGCTTACGCATGGCACGCACGCATCAGATATCTCCCTGCCTGCTACAAGCAAACGTTCGATGAAATGTTCACCACGGGATTCTGGGAAGCACACTCAGAGGTGTTCGCGCCACGGCCCACCCATTTGTTACACCTCTTTGCATGCGAACAAACGATGCACTCAGAACTCTACACAACGCCACAGACGGACATACCGGGCCCAGTCAATTGGGATACCCTGCAGAGAGACCTGATCCGAGGGCTGCGAATCAAAGAACATGAGGTGGGAGCTAACATTCTCCAGAACTATATTGATCAACCCGCAGAGCAAAGGTCTGTCAGAGGCGACAGACCCTAAGGGGGGGAGAGTGTTGACAGTATACGGGAAGAAGCAAGTACGGACACACATGCAGATCTATCACTGAGGCAACCCTTCATTTTTTTCAAAACCCTCACATCATTTTAAAGTGATTCTCATCACTACAAACCCTTGTAAATATCATTTCACCTTTTTGTAGCTCCATTTTGTACAAGCCGAGGAGTCCTCGAGCTTGGGGAGCCTTAGAAGTAGTTGCCTGTCAATTTTCATAATTTTTAGATCTCGTTTGGGCCCTCAAATAAGCCCTGGAACCTAATTTTTAACTAGGCCGGACACTAGGTCTGGACAGGGCCAAAGCTAGTCAAAAACTATAAATAGAGCTAGAGAGCTCATTTTTGGGGTTAGCTTCTTGTAGTTTGAGCTTGTATGAGAACCTTCTTGCAATAGAAGTGATTCCATTGTCTTACTCTCTTTGTTCTTGCCGTGTGTGCGCGTGTGCGTGTATGTGTGTGCATGCTTGTGTGCTTCTCACTCACGCACTTGTGCTTCCACTTACTCGTGGTCTTCATACCATCCTCACGTCTCCCCGGATTGACATTAAAGGAGGTGCTACTCATCGCTGAGCTACACCAAATTTTGACGCCGTTGCCGGGGATCGAGCGATAGGTCGGGTCGAGGTGTCGCGATAGGTCGAGGTGTCGCGATAGGTCGGGGTGTCGCGATAGGTCGGGGTGTCGCGATAGGTCGGGGTGTCGCGATAGGTCGGGGTGTCGCGATAGGTCGTGAGGGCTCGCGATAGGTCGAGGTGTCGCGATAGGTCGGGGTGTCGCGATAGGTCGAGGTGTCTCGATAGGTCGGGGTGTCGCGATAGGTCGGGGTGTCGCGATAGGTCGTGAGGTGTCGCGATAGGTCGTGAGGTGTCGCGATAGGTCGTGAGGTGTCGCGATACGTCGAGGTGTCGCGATAGGTCGAGGTGTCGCGATAGGTCGGGGTGTCGCGATAGGTCGGGGTGTCGCGATAGGTCGTGAGGTGTCGCGATAGGTCGAGGTGTCACGATAGGTCGTGAGGTGTCGCGATAGGTCGTGAGGTGTCGCGATAGGTCGAGGTGTCGCGATACCTCGGGATATGGTGAATTTTTCTGTTCTGTCTAGTGTTCCTGGGAGCTCTAGGCCTGCGTAGTGTCGTGGTGCACTCAGAATCGTGATTGCGTGAAATTTTCGGAGTGTCGCGATAGCTCGAGCTCAACGCCTCGGGGACTGTGCAGACAATTTCTGTACCTGCTGAGCTTGCTGGAGGTGATGATGGAGCTGCCACCTGCAAGAAACATGCAAAAAACACGCAAAAACAAGCACACACACTCGCTCTCTCTCAAACTCGCACACAACAAATGAGGGAATGATAAGGAAGAGGGAATATGTAGTGGAGAAGGAGGTGGAGGTGGAGATGGAGATGGAGGTGAAGATGAAGATGAAGATGGAGAAAAATCAGAAATTTACCTACTACTTACCATTCCAACGCGTCCTCTCTACGTCTTACCATCACACGCTCGTCCTCAAAGCTCAATCCCCGGCAACGGCGTCAAAATTTGGTGTAGCTCAGCGATGAGTAGCACCTCCTTTAATGTCAATCCGGGGAGACGTGAGGATGGTATGAAGACCACGAGTAAGTGGAAGCACAAGTGCGTGAGTGAGAAGCACACAAGCATGCACACACATACACGCACACGCGCACACACGGCAAGAACAAAGAGAGTAAGACAATGGAATCACTTCTATTGCAAGAAGGTTCTCATACAAGCTCAAACTACAAGAAGCTAACCCCAAAAATGAGCTCTCTAGCTCTATTTATAGTTTTTGACTAGCTTTGGCCCTGTCCAGACCTAGTGTCCGGCCTAGTTAAAAATTAGGTTCCAGGGCTTATTTGAGGGCCCAAACGAGATCTAAAAATTATGAAAATTGACAGGCAACTACTTCTAAGGCTCCCCAAGCTTGAGGACTCCTCGGCTTGTACAAAATGGAGCTATAAAAAGGTGAAATGATATTTACAAGGGTTTGTAGTGATGAGAATCACTTTAAAATGATGTGAGGGTTTTGAAAAAAATGAAGGGTTGCCTCAGTGCTAGATCTGCATGTGTGTCCGTACTTGCTTCTTCCCGTATACTGTCAACAAAGGCCCATTGAGCAAAAGTGCTTAAAGTCATAAATCTGTGTGAGGTGTTGAATTTCTGGTTTTGGAGTATATGCTTCTGAAATCAGCTCAGATAAAATCGGAAGAGTAAAAGCATTGTTACGTGCCAACTTCTTAGAGAAAGTACTGAACATTTGATCAATGTGATCATGAGTGTGGCCAACCAGAAGAAAATTTACCTTAACCTTCTGAAATACCTGTTTTTCAACAAGCATGTTTAAATATCCAAAGACTGTAGAATTTTTATTCTCTCTCGGAGTATTATCTAGTTGCAAATATAGAGTTGGTGGCAAAAGACCCTTCCATGATTGCAAAACACGATGAATGACAGTAACTGTAAGGTTTGGATCATTATGCACATTCGGATATGTGAAGAAAACCTTGGACATTACAGTTCCATTGTATACCAAAGCGCCAACCAAATGCATTTGCACAAGGACTTCATCTCCAATGTCCTTAGGGATGCGATAAAAATGTGGCAAACAAGTTTTTTTTTTATCCATACCATCGATCAACAAACACATATAACGCTCCGGATTTCTGAGTGCCTTACTTCGATGATGAATTGCTTTCTTTCTCTCTAATGCTTGACTGTCACGATGGTTGTTAAGAAGGTTACTAAAATTATGCTTTTCCTTTGGTGTTGTAGCCCCTTTTGCCATGTTTTTCAAAGTGGCGCAAACTGAACATTCACCCATTCTAACTTTACGAGGAATAGAAACATTGTTAAACTCTTCCTTCCATAATCGAGTAAAGTGACGATACAACACATACTTCTCATTTCTATTTTCCATGTCTTCTCTATATATTTGAAATACCTCTCGACGAGTGAAGTTATCTGACAAGTGAAACCTTCCAGTTGTAGGCATAACTTCACAATGCAAGCTAAAATAGTTCATCATCCAATTCATTGCATGACGTCCAACAGATCCTTTGATCCCAACATGGAACGTATCCAAAATGAGATCCCCATTCAAAAACCCTTGTTGAACCCTATGTATTCTAAAATTTCCTACACCCATTGCAATTTTAAATGCAGCCCTACAGCATGGCATCCCTTGAGTAAAGAAATATTCAAAACCAACACGCGTTACTGACATGTTATCCTCAATCATTTGCATGCAAGAAACAAGGTATATATCTTGCCTTTCACTATCTAAATGGAGGAATTTTTCTCTTATGTGCTTTAGTTTCTTCATCCCTAAATTATACAAGCATTTCAAACCACAACAATGCTTCACAATATCCAATGCAGTCTGTCTATCTGAAGTAAGAAATTTAAATCTTTTTCGACTTACTTCACGAGACCTTTTAAATCGTAGATTGAGCTTGCTTTGTTTTTTCGTTGCTCCACATGCACTTGAGTCAGAAGGGAGATCAATGGTTGGATCAGATGGGAGATCAAGAGGTGCATTTGGTTGAGCAGCATTGCACTGTGAATTGGATAACTTAAAGGACTCAACAGAAAACATGGAATCATCAGCACGTTCTAAATCATAGGGATCATCACTTCTCTGGAAAGGTTCAACTGAGAACAATGAATCAATATGAGCAGAGGAAGTTGATGCCCAAGCATCCACTGAAAAGATTGAGCTCATCTTCACTGAGTTCACAGAAGACTGAAGATGAATGACCTTTTTAAATAAGTAGAAATCCGAGATCAAGTGAAGATATCACATCAAATGTCACATCAAGAAGATATGAAATCAAAAGCTTATTAAAGTACATTAAATAACATAAAACATCAAATTACATCAAATCACTTAATTACTCAAATATACACTAATAAGGGAACCAAAGATTTGATTCACTTTTGATTCAAATGAGAAACACAGTTGATATCTAACTACATATGAGTCATTCAGTCTAAGCATTGTGAATGAATCAAAATATATCCAAGTTGAGTTCCAACAGGAATATATAATAAAATTGTTTGGAGAAATTTTACAAGAAGAAATTTTACAACTGGAATATATCCAAGTTGAGTTCCAACTGGAATATGCTATGCCATTGAACACTATACAAGAAGAAATTTTACATTTGGTTAAGATTTCAAGGATTAGGTTTTATTGTGGTCTAGGCTAGATATCAAAGAGGTAGATGAAAGTATATTGAAAAAGAATTATGTGTAAAAGAGGCACACAGAAAGTATATTCATACATTGATTTTCCATTTCAACAATGTGTTACAAGATAAATGTGAATATGAACTAAAGTGTGGAGGATAACACTATAAAGATGTCATTAATCTCACAACTTAGACCTAATTTTCTCAAAAGCAACAGACTCTAAGAAAAAACTTTTACATGAGATTAGAAATCCTCATGTACATACCATACTGTTGCCATTGAAGTTTAATTTCCATGCAAATGTATATAAATAGTTGCAAGGTTCTGTACTAGAATGTTTATTCATAGTGATTTTCCATTTCAACAGTGAGTTACAAGATAAATGTGAATATGAACTAAAGTGAGGAGGGTAATACTATAAAGATGTCATTAGTCTCCCACATTTAACACAACTTTGACTTGATTTTCTCCCAAGAAAGAGATTCTTAGAAACAAATCTCAACATGAGTTTAGACATCCTCATGGACATACCATACTCTTGCCATTGAAATGTAATTTCTATGCAAATGTATATAAATAGTTGCAAGGGTCTATGAATATTTCATTAAAGTGGCTCTGAAACAGCCTATTTGTGTGGGTGCTATTCCCTGGTTAGATAAGTTGACAGATTTAGTTAGCAAGTGGACTCATTCAGTTAGATCCAGTTAGTTTCTGGTTCAAGTTACCCAATTGCCTATAAATACCAGAGGAGGAGATCATTCGCATTTTCAAAATCCACGAGCAAGAGAGAGCAGCAGAGCACAGACAGCCATGGAGCACAGAGGTCAGCATACCAGCAAGCCAAGTCTGATGGAGAAGAAGAATGTTGGCAAAAGTACCAAGAGGTAGACAAAATCAATAACATAAATAAAGATTCCAAAAAGATTCCCTTTGTATGTCTGTGTAAATATCTGATTTCTAGGTATTTATTTTTCTTACCTCTAGAAATATGGATCCAAAGCATGTACAAGTCGATGCCTGGCATCGACTTTAAGGTGTAAGTCGATGCTAGGCATCGACTTAGGATTGCAAGTCGATGCCAGGCATCGACTTGCAGGAGCAAGTCGATGCCAGGCATCAACTTGTCGGTGCAACTCGATGCCTGGCATCGACTTGCAGCCCCAAGTCGATGCCTGGCATCGACTTGCAGGTGCAAGTCGATGCCAGGCATCGACTTGTCGGTGCAAGTCGATGCCAGGCATCGACTTGGGCCCCAAAAAACGATGCCAAGCATCGACTTGCCGGCATCAACATGCACTGAAAAGTCGATGCCAGGCATCGACTTTTGGGTGCAAAGTCGATGCTTGGCATCGGCTTTTGGGCCCAAGTCAATGCTTGGCATCGACTTTTGTGCCCAAGTCGATGCCAGGCATCGACTTTGTGTGCAAGTCGATGCCAGGCATCGACTTGAGGGTAAAAGTCGATGCCAGGCATCGACTTGGCCCAAAAGTCGATGCCAGGCATCGACTTGGGCCCAAAAGTGGATGCCAAGCATCGACTCTTGCACGCCCAACTCGATGCCTGGCATCGACTTTCACCCTCAAGTCGATGCCTGGCATCGACTTGCACACAAAGTCGATGCCTGGCATCGACATGCACTTAAACATCGATGCCTGGCATCGACCTGAAGCTCAAAATCGATGCCTTTCATGGACTTGGGCCTTTGAAACCACATTTACGTTTGATCTGATATTTCCAAGTGCCTTCAGGGATGCGGAGTACAAGGATGAAAGGCCCATCAAGAAGCTCAGAGTCACCATGGGCTCTGCTGACCAGCAACGTGACAAAGGCAGTGGTCACCAAGCAAAGCCAAAGAAAATTATTGCACCATTATCCTCTGAGAAGGCCAGCAACCCACTAGGAATATCCTCAGGTGGACAGAGTAGCATAAAAATTCCTGTGGAGGATCCAAATATGAAGGAAAGGTCTAGGGAGACCGAGGTCATGAGGACAGATCGTCCACTTCGGGACATGACAAATCTCGAATGGTGCCTTCAGTATGTTGAAGAGAAGAATGCAGTCCTCCTTGTGTTCGCAGGGGCCTATGGCAGAGGAAAGATCACGACAACACAAGGTTTTCAGTATGGACTTGTTTACAAATTGGATTATGAAGATGAAGATTCTGACAACCTGCTTTTCTTGGTGGAGACATCGAAAGGATTAAGAAATGTCATATGCAAGATGGATTTCTTGTGCCCAGAGTGCTGTGTTCCAGAAGAGCTAGCTCAGATATGCAGAGACTCAGTGAATTTCATCAAGGACCTGATGCCATGGATCCAGGGCAATATCATGCCAACACAGCACAAGAAGACGACCCCTGTAAAGGCAAGGGGTAAGCAGAGTGTGCAGAAAAAGCCCCAAAAGAAAAAGAAGATAATTTCAAAAGAGGACTTTTCTGACTCAAGCTCTAGCTCTGGGGACATAATTGTTGCACCTGGTGGAGAGCTTGCATCTGGTGTGCTTGGCACTGAGCAGAATAAGATGAGGGAGGACATAGCTAGAAGAAAAGTTGTGAAGAAGGGGCAGTTGTTCCACCTGCCTATTAATATTATCCACAGGCCACCAGTGGATCCAGTCACAGGGAGGAGGCCCCTTGAGATCAGGGAGCCACATAATTTGCATGTCCAGAATCTTAAGAAGAAAATGAAAATAAATCCTCATGCTACTGTTGTGCCATTCCTTGTCATGGTGGATCCGAATGAGTGCAGTTGTGTGGAGGATTTCAATGAGGGTTTGTTTGAGGATTACACTTATTATGTGATTGGAGGTTCACACTCTGCAGAGGCTCGTAGACAGTTAGTGAAGGAGCACCCTACTACATTTTTCTTTAGGTATGCAGAGTGTAAGATATATGCTGGTCTTACAACTGAGGAAGCCAAGCTTCTTGCTTGGGATCACAACAACGACAATGACTACAGGCAGAAAATGTCCTCCATAGAGAGAATTCGGTTCTTCCACCATGAATACGAAGATTGTCTTGTGAAGGAAGCTGGGAGAATACATCCCAATCTACGAAAGCAATGCCTTATTGAGGTTGGAATTGCATTGGATGAGAATAGAAAGTCAGATGCTTTGAGGAAATATGATCCATGGTTTCAACTGGCATTCAGATCAGGTGAGATCTGGGATCTTCAAGATAGAATTTTCACAATGTGGGAGCACAAGGAGGTCAAGGGCCAGAAGCAACGAAAGTCGAGGCCACACCCACAAGTTGATCTCAGGGGAAAGGGAAGGAAAGTTGACCTTGCAATTGAAGAGGCTCCTGAGGACATGAAGCTGACCCCATGGAGGGCCCTTCAAGGAATCAAGGATGATACATTGATCATATCAACTTTGTCAAGGGTAATCTCGAAGGAGTTAAGCCTCGAGGAGATGGTGACTGAGCTCAATAAGTATGTATGTTATTCTCAGATCCTTTTTCCCTCCTCCCATGCTTCTTGTCTAACCTAGTCTCTTTTATATTTATGTGTCTGTAGTCATAAAGTGTACATGAAGATTCAGGAGGTGATGATGAAGAGGCTGGGTTGCTTTTCTTGGTCAGAGGTCCAAGCAGACTATCCAACCACATCATCCTACAAATCCTTATCCGAATATTTCATCCTGTTTCGTGATTGGGTAGATTCTCTTATCAGAATATTTCATCCTAACCAATTTGATGCATTGCATGGCATCGACTTGGGGGCATAAGTCGATGCCTGGCATCGACTTGGGGGCATAAGTCGATGCCTAGCATCGACTTGCAGCATAAGTCGATGCCTGGCATCGACTTGGGGGCATAAGTCGATGCCTGGCATCGACTTGCAGCATAAGTCGATGCCTGGCATCGACTTGGGGGCATAAGTCGATGCCTGGCATCGACTTGCAGCATAAGTCGATGCCTGGCATCGACCTGCAACAAAAGTCGATGCCTGGCATCGACCTCGTGGCAAAAGTCGATGCCAGGCATCGACTTAGGTCCCTAGGTCGATGCCAAGCATCGATTTTCAGTAGAAGGTCGATGCCTAGCATCTACCCCAACAAGAAATCGATGCCATACATCCGTTCTTTATGTTCTGTTTGCTGTACTGAAGAGCTCTTCTAATTGTTTTTCCAATTTGTTCTGCAGAAACCAAGGAAAAGTAAGTCTACAGAGGTACTAGATGATTGCCCCCCTGCATTCCTTGCTCACATTCAAAGAGCAAGGCATGAGAAATCTAGACTGAAAGCGAAGGAGATGGATTTTGATGATGAACCCGATCTTAAATGTTTCTCCAATCCCCTAGACCCCCTTAGGCCTGTATATTATAATGTGTTCTGTAGTGATGTAAATAATATTTGTTCTGTTGTGCCTAGAAAACATTTCTCCCTTCTCATAGCGGACATACCCTATGGATTTAGGATGTTAGGATCAGTTAATGATGATGAACCCTTCAAACACCCTCAGATTCGGAAGATGGTCACTGATTTTGCAGAGCTGACTATGTCTCCTCTTTGGAGGATAGTAATTTTCCATAGCAGAGACCAGTCTTTCTCTGTTTCAACTGCTCTGAAGGCAAGATGTCATGCTGTGGAGTGCCTCACTTGGTAAGTAATCTTCTTTCTATCTCCATGGCTTTAATGATGCCCTATGTGACTCATAGTTCTTTTTTGCAGGGTGAAGACAAACGTAAATCACACTCCTTTGCATCGGTTTGTGAGCGCCACTGAATGCATTACAGTGGGCTATTATGATGAAGTAAGCAAAAGGAGAGTCAGGGAGCATTGCAATGAGAATGGGATCTCAAATGTGCTCATGTTCCCAGCCGTTACCAAGAAACTTCGTCATGTAGCTGGGGACATGACATTGGTTAACCCTTATCAGAAGCCACAAAAACTCATAATGAGATTGCTTCAGCTATTTTCCAATGATGATGACTGGGTCCTAGACCTTTTTTCGGGCACAGGTAATTTCAATTTTCACAATTTTCATTAGTCATTGTTGATTGAAGCCTCTAAGAGGTTTTCTGCTGTTTCAGGAACGACTCTGGCTTGCTCCTTAAAGATGTTCAGGCACTGCATAGCTGTGGAGAAGGATGATGCTCAAGTGAGCTTCATTAGAATGAGAATCAATGGGCTGAATGAATGCCCAGATGAAGACCAAGAGGTTGGAAGGAAGCACATTGCAGATACGGAGAGATTCCAACCAGCTTCAAGGGAGCCTGTTCCCCCACTTGCAGATGAACCTGGGGACATGGCTGACCTTGAAGAGCCAATCTTGGAGCAAGAGAGGCAAGATAGGTGTTCTAATGTGCCAGAGGATACCAATACCCTTGAGCCTGAGGAAAGCTATGATCAGCTTCTATTGTAGATTCACATAACTCTTGCAAAACACATGAAATGTAAAAGATCATTTTAATGGAAATATAATTTGGAGTTCTGCTTCCACTTGGTGTTCAGCTTGATTTATCTTGAGCATTTCTCTGATCATGTGTGAATGTTTCTTAGTATAATTTTGTTGAATATTATCTTCTCTTGGGAATGCTTTTGTGAAGTGTATTTCATATTCTGTTAATATGGCCAGGCATTCAATGGGGATCTTAACCATACAAAGGGGATGATCTTAATTGCCTTGTTAAAATGCTCTGATTTTTACAACACATGTACTCTAATTTTCGAGTAACTTTTAATTAGCTATCTTCTGTGCTTGTTGAGGTTATAGATGTAATGAAGGAGCTTCGCGAATTCTTACTTGTACCTTTTCAACTCTAATCTATTGTCCAAGATCATGATGTGGGATTCTTGGTCATGCTCAACAACTAGTTTTCATGGCAGCAAGAATTTTAGTATATCTATCTTGACTACTTGGGATATGAGATCAAGCTTCTAAAGACAATATTTACAAGCAAGACTCGTGATGCTTTCTAGATATTGTAAAATGCCCACTTTTTTGCTTCATATAATGGTATTTAGGTAAAAAGAAAAAGAGAACATGTCTTTGTTCTCCTTTGTTGTGACTCAGTGTTGTCTGTTCAGAAGCCATGAAACATTAGAAGGAAGATTCATTGACTTAGAGAGGGAAAAGCGGCTACTACAACAACAGTATGCCACTTTGCAAGAACAACATGAGCAGTTAGTAGCCAATCCACCCCAGTCAGATACTGAAGAAAAACAACAACTCGATGACATATTACATGCGTAGATCACAGACAATCTCAACTTCGATGCAACCTCGCCTTACTACGGAAGCACATGTCCGTAGCACTCGAAGAGAATAAAAGACTGCAGAAACAGAACGAAGAGAACCTGGAAGTAGCAATGGAAGGTTCCCCGCATGAAATCAATCCAGAGAATTTCAAGGCTATTCCATCTGAAAGTATGCAAATCGTCTTGGAAACCCATGCCGACCTTCTGGAAGCCCACGCAGCATTAGAAAGAGAAAGAGATGATCTACTAAAGCAACTGGCAACTCAGCAGCAGTCACCAAGCAAAGTCACAACCACACTCGACACACCTGCAGAAGTCGCAAAACTCAGAGCAGAACTAGAGGAACTACGAAGTAAAGTTCTTCAATACAAACGTCAACCCTCTCCCCTGGCGGAACCGGAACCTGAAGACTTAGTGCCAATTGAAGTGGAGGAGACTTTTGAAGACCCATATGTTCCCATGCCAACACCTGGCGGTAAGCAAACAGAAGAAGGAATGGACACGATTGAGATCGAAGCACCTGAATGGATGCAAAGGTTGGAGAAGGTTGCTACAACCCATGATGAGAGAGTTGCAGTTCAGATAGCGTCTATGTCACGATTGGAAGAAGTCGTCATAAAATCGGATTACTTTAGAAACCTCTCCCATCATAGGTGGATTGGCACATCCGATGATCTGTATGTTCCATTCTGTGTATTAATGGCAGATTACAATGCTGAAATCAAGCAACGCACAACAAAAGAACCAACCTCGGCGACACAGTTTGCACCGGATGATATCCTTGCAAGTGCCAAGCAGGGGAATATACATCAACCCACTTGGAGGATCCGCCTGCTTGAAACCTACCCTGAGATGGTACGCACGTGGAATAACATGCCTCTATATATCAAGTATAATCCCTGCTACTGCCCTGTCTTTCGAAGAAGGTCTTGGCTGGAGTACACCAAAACAGTTTTGACGGTTAAAGGATGTGAAAAGTGGTTACATTATGTGTACCTAGCACCTCCTAATGGCCAACCCACAATCAACTACATGATTTCAACCATCCGACACTGGGTAGTCAGGTTCAAGAATGTCCCAGATGTCATGGCACAGATGTGCCTAAAAATTTTTGAGCTCATGCCGGTTACATTCAGGACATTTAAGAACATCAAAGAACCTCATCTTTCAGCTATTGGATTTAATGAAGGGAATCAGGACCTTGTCTACAATATGAGCACCACACCATCCATTAACGTCGTATACGCGTGGCATGCTCGGATAAAGTATCTACCTGCCTGCTTCAAATAGACGTTTGAAGAAATGTTCATCACCGGGTTCTGGGAATATCATTTCGAGATATTCATTCCCAGACCATCTCATCTATTACAGTTATTTGCGGTGGAACAAGCCCTACATTCAGAAAAGCTACATATGCCACATCCAGAATTTCCAAGGCCAGTAGACTGGGATGCCCTACTCATTGATTTGGCCAAAGGGTTGAGAATAGCAGAACATCATTTATCTACCGACGTTGTGGAGTACTACATCCAACGACCCACTCAACAAGGGTCTGTCAGAGACGACAGACGCGAGAGAGGGGGGGGGTGTTGGCAGTAGTCAAGGAACTGAAGGACTCACAAGACAAGGAAGCCTACAAAGGGAGTCGGAGCGAAGAGAAGGCACAAGCAGACAGAGTAGTCAAAGAAGATCTGGCAAGTAGGCCATCTAAATTTTTCATGCATCAAAGAGGTGGGCACACAAGAAGGAGGAGCAAGAAGGGAGCTCCAGGAAATGTATGTCACACTGTTAGAAGAAATCCCTACAAAAATAGTGATTTTCATCACTAAAAACCATTGTAAATATCATTTCATAGTTTTGTAGCTCCATTTTGTGCAAGCCAAGGAGTCCTTGAGCTTGAGGAGCTTTAGAAGTACCTACCCATCAGTTTTCACATTTTTTAGACTCCGTTTGAACCTCCAAATAGGCCAGAGAACCTAATTTTTAACTAGGCCGGACACTAGGTCTGGACAAGGCCAAAAACTAGTCAAAAACTATAAATAGAGCTAGAGAGCTCATTTTTGAGGTTAGCTTGTAATAGATTTGAACTTGAATGAGCAATTGGGAAGTAATCTAAGAGAACTCCATTTTCTTCCTCTTTGTTCTTGCCGTGTGTGGACGTGTGTGTGTGTATGTGAGTGCATGTTTGTGTGCTTCTCACTCACGCACTTGTGCCTTCACTTGCTCGAGGTCATCATACCATCCTCATGTCTTCCTGGATTGACATTAAAGGAGGTGCTACTCATCACTGAGCTACACATATGGTTTGTGGTTTGCATAAAGCCTTGTATAATCTCAAACAAGCTTATGGATTTTGTGTGGTATGACAAAATCAATAAGCACTTTATTCCTCTTGGCTTCATATGTAATCCCATTGAAATCACACTCTAGGTACATTAAGATGGAGCTGATCTTATAGTTCTTTTTCTTTATGTTGATGAGATACTCTTGACTCAGTCATGTGATGCAAAACTTGACATCCTTATTGATGATTTGCAACATACTTTTGATGTCACTTATCTTTGTCTTTTGAGCTACTATCTTGGCATCTAGTTTGTATCCATTGAAGGTGAATTTTTATGCATCAAGTAAAGTATGTTGAATGTTTTGACTTTCAAAACAGCATGCCAATTTCCACACAAGTGGAGATAGGATTTAGGTTCTCGATTGAGAATTCTAGTGATGCATTTGACACATGTCTTTATCAACAGGTTGTGGGATGTCTTATATATGCAAGATGTCTTATATATGCATATATCAGCCCTCATCAACAAGTGCATCATGTAAATATGCATCAGAAATGGAATGATCTGCATCTTCATATGAAACATGTAACAGCTGAGAAATTGCCTCATTTGGACCAACACTTGACTATCCACATGTAAAAAGAGGCAGCAAAAATTCATACATATCTCTGGAGCTAACTAATGTTTCCTTAGTACATGAAAGTAATGGTTGAAATGCATCTTCCATAAAAACATCATGGCTAACCAAAATGCATTTAGTCTATGCATGATACACATGATAGCCTTTGCTTTCAGAATTGTATCCAAAAAAGTTACATTTCACTGCTTTATCATCCAATTTCTTGTCTTGTTGTTCAGACACTAATGCATATGTGAGACAACCAAAGACACGCAGATGACCAATAAATGGCTTGCGACCATGCCAAGCCTCATATGGAGTGATAGTTTGGAGTATTTTGGCAGGACACTTGTTAAGTACATATGTTGCACACATAACAACCTTAACCATAAAGTTGTGTGTAAAGCCTACACCTCGCAATCTCCATGAGTGACATGTTCTTTCTTTCAGAAACTCCATTTTTGTTGAGGTGTTTGTGGCACTGTACACTAATGTTTTATCCCACATTTAGCCAAAAATGCATTAAAATCAGAATACATATATTCCTCCCCTCAATCAAAATGGAGGGTGCCAATTTCACATGCCAAAACTAGAAACTATTTGAAGCACATAAACACTTCAGAATTTTCTTTCAATGGATACACCCATGCATGCCTGGAAAAATCATCAATGAAAGTCACAAAGTAAATGTAGTTCCCAAAAGAAGGTGTCTACATAAGACCACAGACATCATTGTGAACAAGTTGCATTTTTTTAGTAGCTCAAATAGAACCATCTTTTGGGAAGGAGGAACGCTGGAACTCGCTCAAAATACATCCTTCACAAACATGTTTAGAAGGTGCCTCAAGTTTGGGCAAAGAGGAAACCATTTCAAATTTTTGTAGGTGTAGCAAACTAGCAAAATTTAGATGAAAAAAGTGTGCATGCCAAAGCTTTGCATCTCAGATAACTTGAGAATCTTGAACTGCACATGCTGAATCATTCATAGATTTTGCATAGTCTGTGAGCTTATACAGCTGTTGTTGAAGTATGGGGAGTAACCAACCCAAACCGCCTCACATGGAAGTGAGGGGCTCTTCCAAGAGGAGTTGCAAGAAGTGCAAGCAACGCACACACACCCACGTCCAAGAACAATGGCACCATGGCCAACGTCAAAAGGAACAAGGGAGGGCAATGCTCACACACAAGCTAACCCCAAATGCCAAACCCACACACATGGATCATCGCCTAGCACACAAGGAGAAATGTGGAAGCCAAATGACACCTTCTTCCATTACCAAAATGGAGGCCAAGGCCATGGCCAAGGGACCCCCTCTTTACAAGAAATAGCCTCTATTTATAGGCTCAGCACATTCTCCCATGTGCTCTTTTTGACTAGTCAAAAAGGAGCACATGCTCATCTCTCTCTAAATCTTTGTGAATATTCTCCAACAACCAACTCAAAAGAAATGAAGGCGTGGGAAACTTCTACGTGGGGATTTCTACATGTGCCAAAAAGCTACATTATTTGAGAGGCTTCAAAACCATAGCCTAAGGGAAATATCAAAAAAGGGGCTTAGGAGAGTGTTCATATGGACATCTCCTAAATACAAAAAATAGATATTTTTATGAGGGCTAGAGGGTGCCATTGCATGAGGAAATTGTGGGCAACCCTTATAACAACACCCTCCTCCTCCTAGACTTTGTCGTCCTCGACAAAGCTAAGAGAGAAGCATATAGTGCCGAACTGGTCCAGGTTTGGAGTCTTCAATTCTTCAAATATGCAGCAGTTCCAATCTGAATTTTGCAAGGCTGCAAATCTTTTGAATCAGCAAGCCGGCTGCCTTGAAATCTCTAATCCAGCAATGCTGAGCGACACAATCCCCTGGGGGGGCAGTCAGCCCAGCATGTATCCAAATTTGTAAGTCTTCAATTCTTTCAGGCCTGCAATGCTGAGCGACACAATCCCCTTGGGGGGCAGTCAGCCCAGCCTCCATCCAATGTGCCTTCTCTCCAAGCTCCAATATCTGAAATTTAAACATACACAACAAGTAGACTGAATTTGAAAAGAAGCAGCCATAAAATATTAATTCCAATTTTTAGTTTCTATTTCAGGGAGCATCTTTCACATAGGACTTTCTCTTCTAATGAGAAGAGCTCCTGAAAATCTTCTTATTTCTACAATCCAAAAATGATGCCAAAATCTGTAATCTCCAAGTGAGTGTGACATATTGCATTGCATAGCATGAGATGAATATGTAGTAGCATGCTTAACTTATGTTCCTTCCATCATTCATACTATGCTCCTAGTCAATCAAGTTTGAAATTTAACATGAGTGTTCTGTGCTCATAAAATGAATAAACAAGAGTGCAACATGATGAGTCCTGTCATTTTACAAGCCTTCCTGAGATTCAAACAACTTATCCAACATTATTCCTGCAAAGCATCAAATCATCCATAGGAGATAAGAAGGATCAATGCTGAAGTTCTAAGTGTGTTGGCCTATAATGAACTATAAAAAATTAAGCCTTAAATGAGGAATGTGGAACTAGAGAGTTATTTCCCTAGCAACCGACAATCACTCATTCAATGGCTTCACACTTAATTTAGTTCAAGTCTAAAAATGCACATTCACCTGCAAATATCCTTTAAGGAATGCATGCTTACATCATGAAGAGCATTTTTAAAGCATAAGCAATATGCACTCAGCCCAGGAATTTTACCAGAAGCAGCCACTTGCAAAGAGTGGAATCAAAAGAGTAAAATTGGCAAGTAGCAAGAATGTAGTATTGTACCTCCTTTCTGTTAGAGGGTCAATGGATATCAAGCAACACTCATACCAATGCTAGATCAAAACAAATTGGATAACCCCCTTAGCTTTTATGCCTAAAATATTGAGCAGACACTCTCCTAGAGCAAGCCAGGCTTAGCACAACATTCACACAACAACACAAATTTCCTTTCAAACATACGTGATCACATGCAAACCCAACATATAGAGGAAGAAACAAGAAATTTTGTCCATTTCCAATAATTATGACAAGCATGAAGTAGAAACATCACAAGACCAGAAAGCAACATCCTCTTCCTTGCAAACCTGTAACACTCAAAATAAGAGGAATTGAGTACACAGTTAGCTTCTCATGTAAAGATTAGCAAAAAGAATTCAGTATCCCCAAAAGTTCTTTAATCATTATAAGGGAGTGCTTCCCCCAAGGAGAAGAATCAATATGCTCCAATCACCTGCAAGCTTTCCATCAAACAGTAAGATCATGATAGATATGATGTGCCTAAAAGAGTCAACAATCCTCACACTCAACATGTGCATTATTCCTTGGTGTTGGCTTCAAAAACCTTTCAAGACCACAAGGGAGTGTGGAGCCTAGAGAAGTCGCTTACCTACTCCACATGATATCAGGGCCTTGAATTCAAAACATGAACCCGAACAATCACATATGTCAACCACTATCATTTTTCCGTTAAACATAAGTAAACACACAAGACATGATAAAACATATGACGAAAGCTAAGTGAGTTATGAGCTTCCAATAGTAGTAGCTTTCTACAAGAGATCAACGAACAATTCTGAGCCATCATCAACTTCTGTTTTCAACCTTTAATACTCATGATAGATTCCGGATGCCAAATTAGTGTGAAGACATTCATCTCATGTTGGAAAAATTAAAAAATCAAGCCCAAGAATCACCAAAAAACAAACATTCAACCTTCCCACTGCTTTCTAATAATAACTCTGAGTTGAACAATAAGGCAATCAACGAGGTAGAGCCTATCAAGAAGTATTTAACACGCATGGTTATTGATAGACATGCACCCGCCAACAAGAAAGCCTGCTTTAGCCAAGTGATAAGATCAAAAACAACTTCCTATTTAAGCACTCTTAGCATTCCAATGTGTCCCTGCAGTTGTGAGGTCCCCCAACCTTAGAAAGCATTCTGCACCTACCAAGATCAAATTGAAGTATGATCTTTAAGCAAGTTCACCCCCTATGTGCATGTCCACTTGGAAATTTCCTTTGAAGAGTACATCCTCAAACATTTTGAAGTACAAGCATTATGCATCCCACCTCCCATACATTGAAGCCATCATCATGAGGCACACAAAGAGGACAAACAAGACCAATCATTCATTCTTTTATCTAGGTGAGGCACCTAAGATATATGTCACTTGGTAATCTTGTAATATTTAAGGCACCAGATTCAAAGGTTTTGTAAGCAAATCCCATAACTTGCTATGATAGCAAGGGTATCCGCAAGCCATCAAAGGAGATAGTGGATCCAGACATTTGGAGCATGCAGGTGTGGGTTCAAGCTCTGGTTTGAGAACTTGCACAACAATATTCACAAGGGAAATCCCAACCCCTATTCATATGATACCCCAACCATCCTCCCCATTCAGCACAGACGGTGCACATAGAACCAAAGGGAAGACATCATGAAGAACAAGCAATTTGAAGAAGAGATCAAAAAAAACCCTGGAGATCAATTTCATATTTCAACCCTAACATACCACTATCATCTCATCACAAGTGAAAAACATCCGCATCAGAACCTATAAAGAGTGTGACAAGGATCCCAAGAGACAAGGAGCCACCCTCCTCCTTTCTTTAATCCGTTAAAAACTTCTTCATGAGAGCCAGATGGTGTTTTGAGCAATCCTTCAGGGTACCCAACACCCTAAAGATCAGACCCGGAATGATCAAGCTTTCAGTCGACAAGCTTTGGCAAAACTAGGATACACATTCTATTCACAACATATACGTGAGTGCATGTATTCATTGGGAACAATATGAAGCAATATGCATGTATGCTATCCTTTTCAAAAGTGCATAGGGGCCAATATGCAAACTCAATTCATGACTTGCGGAAATATCAAAACAACAATTATCCTACATGTCCATGCTACCCTTCATAGAAAAGGGTATACAAATGGAACCAGTAGCATAAATTAAATACATTCAAACCATCATGTTAGAACATCCTCCGTAGTGCCATGGATGAGGGTTGGATAATCCTCAAACTCGTCCTTTGATGAACTCTACAGTAAGCTAGGTATGTAGTTTGCCCTTTCTTCTAGCTCATAGTAGTACCGATCCTTAAACCAGGAAGGTACACAAGCTACTCAAAACAAGAGCACTCCAAGATCTGCGAATTTCAACAAAAAGAACCATTCCTGAAAAAAGAAGAGCATATTACCGATATTCCCTTTAGCTCCTGTAGAAAAAGTGTTCAAAAAAAATCGTGTATTATCCTTAATATCTCACTTACAAAGGAAACTGACATCTCAATCACAGCTTCACACAAACCAACAACACCAACAGTAAGAGGAGACCAATCATATCATGATGCGGAAATCATAATGTCTGTGGGTTCAACTTATAGAGACAACATGCACAACAAACAAATGAAGGGGTAGGAAGTGAGGTCCAATAGCACCTCTTGAGCTGAGATTAAATGTCCCTAATGTGTTAAGGCAATGTCTTATCTAGGTTTTCTGATGATAACCACAATTATTGCTGATGATAAGAGACCTTGAATTTTGCAGATAGAGCATGAATGATTGCCATCTAGTGTGCAACATATCCATAACTTTCATAATCAGCACAAAAGGTCATTAGTGCAGTCCTATGACAATCGTTTGAACCAAACTTCAAATGCAACCCCATATGTGTCATATAACTAGGCGCCCTACCAAATTTGCATAAAGAAGTGCCTCGGGTTTCGAGCCTATAGATTTTCTGCTTATGAGAGTAAAATTCAACCAAAAACATAGTGGCAGCATCATTGGAGAGTAAAGCAAGCGAGTATACACATGAGACTGCAACTAACCAACCAGGTGGCATCATCCAGTAGACGGAGGACGGATGTGATGCCAATGAAAATATCAAAGAAAACCCACAGGACCCGAGCAGTGAGGAGTTCCAACACATATGCTAGATTTAATGAAAGGGGGTCATACAACCACACAACCCCAAAACGTCAACATATAACTCCTGCAAATTTTAGCAAAAGACAAGAATGCACGAGTTGTAGAAACTTCCATATACATTTATAATAGAATCATTCATATGAGGGCATCCATTAGGTGTCACTAACAGATATTCATCGGACCGTGGACTTAAGTTTTAAAACTACCAACGCAAAGTTAAGAACAAAAGTGTGCGACGACTGATAGCAAAACTTGTTTCGAAATGAGCAACAATAGTAAAATGCATATGTAGCTCTGTTAGCGTAGAGAAAGCATAGTTTCTGCATTGGTAAAAACAACAGATAGATAGGTAACAGAGGGCTCCAAGAGTGCAACATTTTTAGCAGGTCGGGGGTAAGAGGCCACCCCGCCAAAGCATGGGGCATCCGTCAACAGAAAGAGCCGGAAGAAAAAAAATCTTTGTACTAGAAAATGAAGCTTGATGTGCAGCAAAACATGATCAGGTTCCCATCGAGGTCATATTGAGGAGACGATAAAAATTCAAATCGGACAGAAAGGGGAGCCCATGAGAGCTCTTGTACCAGAAACACACTGCGAATGGTTGGGGAAGCCCAAGAAAGAGCCGATACACATCTCCCACTGCTACCGATTGTAAGGGGAATGAGAGCATCATAGAGAAATGGTCCAGAAGAAAGGGATCGAGCCATCGTTCCTTCTGCAGGAGCCTCACCAAAAATGATCAACCGAAATAGGTAATAACCCGCAACAAGAAGCTCCGCCCGAGCGTCAAAGGGGATCCCGTGCTCAACTTCGCCATAGCCATAGTAGAAGAGCTATGGGAAGATGGTGCATGATCTGGCCTGGAAGAAAGCAGGTCAGCACGGTAGGTTGAGCACACACACCATGTGACAGACAGAAGATATGGCAAATCAAGGGGAGTCTGAACGCTAATGAGAAGTAACGCCAGCTTCAGCCCTGATCGGATCAAGCCGATACGTATAGAAGGGAGCTCACGAAGAGCTTCTGCCCGAGTGGTGATGCCGCCTGGCCTCAAGCAGATACTGCCTCAGAGAAGCGCTCAGCCAAACGGAGGTAAGGTGGAACTTCAAGAGCACACCACCCCGCCAAAACGTGAGTCACCAGAAAGAGAGGCCCAACGTCGTGTGCTTGCTTCATAAGTGAACACAGATGGGAGAAGGACGGGCCTCCAGGACCTCTGCGTAGCTGAGAGCGTGCAAGAATTGCCGGCCCATGCTCGGGTCATGGGGGGGAGTATGAGGACGCCATAACCAGGTCCGCAGACAAGAAGGAGGAGCGTGATAGGCTCAACCCCGGAATGGGGGATTCGAGAAAGGTTGGGAGGGAGGGAAACAACTACTCCCCCCACAACCCACGTTCCAAAAAGTCGGATGCCTCAAGCATGAGAGCATTAACGCCCCACACACATTCAAATACAGCCCCCCCCCCTTTAATCATGTACGTGAGAGTACTGCCCAAATTAACTATGCCTTCAGGTGGTAGGTGGTAAGGACCAACCAAGAATGTGTGGTCCATTCAAATATCTCAACAGGAAACTTTTACGTATATATTCGTGGAACTTCGAATCCTGCCTTTTCTTGGCACGTATTTTTTTTTTCGAAAAGATGAAGAGAGGGAGGGAATAGAGAGATAGATCCCACCCCCTTTTCAGGATAGACACTCAAAACAAGAAATGATAGAGATGTAGAGTGCTGCCACTCAGTGAGTGTGTGTGTTAGAGAGAGGAAGGGAGAAGGGGGTAAGGGGGTGTTTTTTGTGAAACAAACAAAAATAAAGATCTAAACTACTCAAAAATTAAAAGAAAGAGGTACCCTAGGCCAACCGAAGGCCACACGGATCCACAACTCAATCCAAGCATGAGGTGCATCCACCAAGTGTAGGCACGGCAATCTTGAAAAAACCCAACGGTTGAAGGTCGATCATCCCCGGCAACGGCGCCAAATTTGTTGTTGAAGTATGGGGAGTAACCAACCCAAACCGCCTCACATGGAAGTGAGGGGCTCTTCCAAGAGGAGTTGCAAGAAGTGCAAGCAACGCACACACACCCACGTCCAAGAACAATGGCACCATGGCCAACGTCAAAAGGAACAAGGGAGGGCAATGCTCACACACAAGCTAACCCCAAATGCCAAACCCACACACATGGATCATCGCCTAGCACACAAGGAGAAATGTGGAAGCCAAATGACACCTTCTTCCATTACCAAAATGGAGGCCAAGGCCATGGCCAAGGGACCCCCTCTTTACAAGAAATAGCCTCTATTTATAGGCTCAGCACATTCTCCCATGTGCTCTTTTTGACTAGTCAAAAAGGAGCACATGCTCATCTCTCTCTAAATCTTTGTGAATATTCTCCAACAACCAACTCAAAAGAAATGAAGGCGTGGGAAACTTCTACGTGGGGATTTCTACATGTGCCAAAAAGCTACATTATTTGAGAGGCTTCAAAACCATAGCCTAAGGGAAATATCAAAAAAGGGGCTTAGGAGAGTGTTCATATGGACATCTCCTAAATACAAAAAATAGATATTTTTATGAGGGCTAGAGGGTGCCATTGCATGAGGAAATTGTGGGCAACCCTTATAACAACAACAGCCCAAGACATAAAATTCTAGAAGCAATAATGAAATCGCCATTTGAAATATCATGAATTGTACACCTATCATCAACAAATTTGACAACCAAAACAATCTTGGCTAATGTCAAAATTGACAACAGATTTTTCTTGATCCCTAGCACAAATAAAGCATCTGATGATGTAAAAGAACTACCATCAGTAGTAGTCAGAATAATCTTAGCAACTCCCATTATAGAATAAGAGGAGTTGTTGGCACATGTGATAGTATTCTTTGTAGTGGAAACCTCAAGTGAACGGAAGAAACTGTGCTACAAGGTAGAATGTTTGGTGGCCCCACTATCAGAGTACCAAACTTGAGTCTACTATAGGCATGCAGTGCTCATGAGAAGATGGGTCAAAATTGCATACAATAGTAAACACCCATTCTTCATTCTGCACAAGATTAGTAGACTCTGTTTTAGGTGTAAAGGCCTCTGCAACAACCATTCTAGCCTCTTTCTTGTTTGCCTCTTTTGCATCCAATTTTGGAAAACTCTTTATGACAAGATCATTTCCTTTACAATATTTGCAAAACAATTTTTGCTTTTATGTTGTCTTGTCATCTTTTTCATCCTTTTGATTGTGCAAAAATAACAGATTTGTGATTACCTGTAGATGAGAAGAAAACATAAAAGCATCCTAAACCCTAAACCCTAAACCCTAAGTGTATCCCAAGCATCCTAAAGCCTAAACCCTGAACTCTAAGTGTATCCCATGCATCCTTTGCTATTTTGCAAGAGTGAATGTGAGGGATAATGACACGTTTGACAAACAAAGCTATCAATGCATGTGCCTGAGCATCCCTGCCATCCCAACAAAGTTTCTCTATAGTAGGTGTAGCAAGAACTGCAACACGAACAAGAATTTGAAGATCCTCCTCTTCAGGCCATTTACATCACCTTTTATAATTGTATTTGCACGTGTAAAAGGAAATTTTTCAACACCTTGCACAATTATCCATAGTCCTTTTACAACCAATACATGATGCATCATATATTCCCATTATGGGTAATTAGTACCATCCAATCTATCCTCAACATCCAACATATGAAATACATCATTGCCATGGCCATTGACTAGAATACCCTGATGCAAAAAATGATTGTATCTCAAAAAGTTGAATAGAACTACCCTATCTAGCTCTGCTAGACTTGTAGCAGACTTCAAGATGCTTATACCTATATATATGTTTGGTATAAAAGGATAGAATTCCTGCACAAGCACTATGATAGTGTGTTTGGAGGCCAAAACGAGCTTAGATCAAAATTTTGACTCCTAATCACCCTGATTATGCTCACCAGATTTCATGTGATTCTGAGACTATGACGAGAGGGCTATCAATGATGCCCTAGATGAAGTGATGACCTTCTTTGATACCAATTGTTGTAATTTGAGGTCTACACAAGCATGTGAAAAGCACAAGGAAGAAGAAGAAGCTTGAAGCATATCACACAATATTAAATGTACTGCCAAGTGAATGTACAAAGATAAGTGACATGTTAGGGTTATAGGCATATATACAAGCCAGGGGGAAACCTCCTAAAGAGGGAAAAAAGTGTCCCGATGGTCCTAAATGTGTTCACACGCATCACTATATGGAGATATATCAACACACCTATATGCACAAGTCCTTACTATTTGGTTATTCGTAATTATTGGTATGCAAATCCATTTCTACTACCCATGTTTGAAGATGAGAGGAACAAACCATTTTTTTTACTGAGGCAGAGGGCCAATGCATTATGGTCTACCAAGTTTTGTAAATGGTATTCCAAGGACAGTAGTCATTCTAACTCAAGGTCCAAGGAATCCCAACCCCTTTATTTTGATAGATCCAAAAATCATGTAATCATTGTGGTAGCACCTACTTCAAATGTGTCATCTATCAATACCACTACAGTGATGCAGACTACTTCTATCTTAGTAGCTGATGGAGTCATAGACTCAAATCCATTGGCAACAGTCACATATGTACCCTTGAGCATGACTACCACATGGAAACATGTGCCTAGTGAATCTTTTGCAATATTTTTTTGACCATGCCAATGCCAAGTATGCGATCACCACCTCAACTTAGTATTCCCCCTATTGTTCCATACTTGCCACCTCAAATGCCATATCTAGTAAATCCACTAAGACAACCAATGCCAAAATGTGCATCAGCCCTACTGGTTTCTTATTTCTCAAGGCATGGCACAACAACCACAAATTCCACAAGTGCAGAATATGAGACAAGACTCTGGAAAAAGGACTAGACCTTCCTAAGTGTGAAAAATGCATATTAGAGTACTACAAAGGACAAGATGATCCTCATGCACACAGTGTTACCATTAGTGTCCATGTGAAAGGCCAAATGACCATCGGACACTTCTTTGTATATGTTCTTTAATATAGCATATAGTGGCCTAGTCAGTCACAGACTGTAAGTTTGACTGCAATTGTAACACCTAAGAAGTCCGTGTTCGTGCTCCTTGTGTACTGTGTTTTTCTACATATTCTACAGCCTCTGTGCGGAGTATTGTGTCCGGACCTAGGAGCTCGGTGTTCTACTCCGAGGATATCATCGTGGAGATCTCAAGAAGGAGTGTGCTCTATGGTGCATCACCAATTAAATACTTCACTAGTATTAGAGAAGTTCGATGCAAAAGCTTTGTTCCTTTTGTGCGAGCGAAGCGAGCACCTCCCAGCTTTCTCCAAGGCTTACCACCAAGGTGGCGACCAAGGCATAGACCTTGGCATACCTTGTCATCTGAGTCACCGAAGTCACCGTTGGCTACGCGCGAGGGAGGACCTCAATGATCAAGGAAGATAGAGGTTCTCGGTACTTCCCGAGAGGTCACCCATGCCAGTATTGTTCCCCCCCCATAGCTCACTTAACCATGGCAATCTCTTACCACTAAGCTACACTCTTGTGGTGTCTAAAGAAGGGGAAAGACTAAGGTTAACATTACCTTGAACATGTTTTGGTCCCTCAAAGCTTCATTCTTTATTTTCAAAGCCTGTTTTTGAAGCATTTTTGGAGCCATTGGAGTACTTTTGCACATAGTTCTCTTCGCACAGGTCCAAGGACATCAAGAAGAGTGTTTTTTGTACTCCTTCAACAATAAATATCAAATTTTGGGACTGTGTTTTCAGCAACACTCGTAAAACTACAGGTTTCTTAAAAGGTTTTTAGTTTTGGTGGGAGCAGCTGCTACAAATTTATGTAGGTTTTTTCGCCTAAAACATAAGAGTTGACAGACACTTGCAGGTGTTGTTGGCTAGTTTTTGGGTTGTGCATTCAAACTTTTTTAGTGTCATTTTATTACATATATGGAGCAAATACACACCATGTATGCTTCCATGGATACTGCTTATGTACGTCCATGTGGTCATTGATATAGCGGTTACGTTTTTTGCATAAAGCCTTTTACGTTTGATAAAGAGGGTAATGGTGAGGTTTTCTTAACTGGGAGACACCCAGATGTTGGGGTCTCTTTGGTGATGCATGTGGAAGACTTACCCAGCCTCGCCATAGGAGATGTATGATAGTTGTTCATAGGTGCTCGATAAGCCTAGTTGGCTTCTATTGGGTAACTGGTTACATGCAGTGGAGTGAGTGATTCACTATGCAGGTAAACATGTCAGTTTTGTAGTCTTATGATATTTTCACACTGGTCATATGCTCATTTTGTAGAGGATACTCTGGCAAAATTTTTCTAGATTTTTGGTTTTGTCAACTATATAGTGGTCGATTTACTCCTTAATACACTTATTTGTTGGTGTTTGGACTCTTCTAGCTCCATTATCATTCTATTCAGTTCTCTAACATCATGGCATCAAAGGTCTCAGGCACATCTAGTGGATCAAGTTCTAATGCTAGTGTTCCGAGGAGGAGCTATAACTTGCAGGGCAAATACCATTTTGAGATCCGAAAATTTGATGGCACAAACTTTGCTCTATGGAAGAATCAGATTAAAGATGTGCTGATTCAAAGGCGGCAATGGAAGCTAGTAAATGGGATTTCAAAGAAGCCTACTGACATGGATGAAGATGATTCGGACGAGTTAGATGAAATGGTCAGGTCTAACATTCACTTGCACCTGGCAGATAATGTTTACTTTATAGTATTAGACTGTGAAAGTGTAGAGGAGCTTTGGAAGAAATATGGATAATGAAAATGGAAAATGGATAATGAAATGAAAGAAGTATTGTTGTTATGCACGTTGCCATCATCGTGGGATACATTTTGCACAGTTATTAGCAATAGTGCACCTGGTGGTAAACTCGTCTATGATGACATATGTGGAGCACTCTTGAGTGAGGAGATTCTTAGAAAATATATGGTTGGCTCTCAAAGTGGAGATGCATGTAATGTTTGTGACTCTTACCAAGGAAAGAATCAACAATGTGGCAGAAGCAAGAACAAGGAAAAGAATGGTCAACGGAATAAGAGTAGAAGTAAATCAAGGAAGAGGGATATCGAATGCCATTATTGTCATAAGAAAGGACACATGAAGAAAGATTTTTATGCATTAAAGAATGCTAAAGGTAAAGGACAAAATGTTGATGGGCATGTTAAACAATGCACCATCTACTTCGACTATGAAGATTGAAGAAATTAATTCTATTTCTGATAATGCTGATGTGTTGACACTTGATGGTACTGCACCAACTGGAGCTCTTATGGTTGATTCTTTTTCCCACATCTAGCTGCTAGATTTTGGTGCTTCTTTCCATGTGACACCACACAAAGAATGGTTCTCTAATTATGCAGCAAAGTCTCTTGGTACCGTGAGACTTAATGACTCTTACTAGTGTGAGATTGTGGGGCATTGGAGATGTGGTTGTGCAATTCATTGATGGTTCAGAATTTATTATGCATAATGTACGCCATGGACCTAAGTTATCATGCAGTTTGATGTCAGTTCGTCAACTTGATGACCTTGGTTACAAGGTGTTCTTCTATGCTCAATCATTTCGTATATCAAAGGGCAATATGGTTATTGCAAAAGGAAGCAAAGTTGGCTCACTTTATCCTTTATTTTTATCACAGAAAGAACACTTGTTAGTTGTTACTGAACAGCCTATGACTTGTATTTGGCATGGTCATTTGGGCAGGAACGGAAAATCTTTCTCATTCTGGCTACTTACTTGTGTTATCTTTCTCTGATTTTTCATTTTGTGAGCATTGCCAATATGGAAAGCAAACCAAAAATGTGCATAGAACGCACATTGACTCTTCAATTCAGCCTTTAGATCTTGTTCATACATATGTGTGTGGTCCTATGCCCACTAGGTCCTTAGGTGGTTCTCTTTACTTTGTCATTTTCATAGATGATGCTAGTAGAAAATTTTGGGTATATCCTATCAAATCGAAGGATGAGGTATTCCCTACTTTCAAAAAATGGCTTGCTTTAGTTGAGACTAAAAAAGGAACTAAGCTTAAGGCTTTACCTTCAGATAATGGGGGTGAGTATACCTCACACGAATTCGGCCTTTTCTATCAGTCCAGAGGGACTCTCCTTATACCCTAGTACAGAATAGTGTAGCTGAAAGGATGAATAGAACTATTCAAGATAGAGTACTTTCTATGTTGCATCATGCAAACCTCTCACAAGGCTTTTGGGCAGAAGCAGTATTCACTGCAGTTCATGTGATTAACCTTTCACCTAGTACTGCCAAAGGTTTGAAAGTGGCACAAGGGTTATGGAAAAGGAAGCCACCATACTATGATCATCTTGGAGTTTTTGGGTGTGAAGCATATGTTCATATACCCAAGAATACTAGACAAAATTTGGACCATAAGTCAAAGAAATGCATTTTTCTTGGATATGGTCGAGAAGGACAATTTGGATATTGCTTATGGATCTTGAAACATGGTCAATGATCAGAAGTAGTGATGTCACTTTCAATGAGTCTAAGATGCATAAACAACCCATTAAGGAGGTTGAAGTGAGAAGACTGGTGTTTGATGATACTAGTCCTCTAGTTAGCATGCATAAAAATGTTGCGCATAGGGATGTTCAAGAGAATGTCCGATCATATCAGTCTACACATGTTCCTGTTCAGCAACGATTGAGATGCTCTACACATGTCTCACATCCACGTGATAGATATGTTCTAGGTTTAGATTTTGTAATGCTAAAAGATGTCGGTGAGCCTTCTTGTTGCAAAGAGGCTATGTAGACAGAGGATCATGTCAAGTGGGAGCATGCCATGAAAAGTGAGTTGGATTCTATTCACAAGAATGGTACTTGGGATTTAGTACCTTTGCCAAAGGGTAGGAAAGCTTTACCATGTAAATGGGTATATAAGCTGAAATTCACATCAGATAGTGCTTCTCCAAAGTATAAAGCAGGAATTGTTGCAAAGGGTTTTAAGCAACAACATGGTGTTGATTTCGAGGAAATCTTCTCTCCAGTGGTCAAGATGACCACCCTACACATGTTTCTTGGATTCGTTGCAATGGAGGACTTAGAGCTAGTCCAAATGTATGTGAAAACTTCTTTCTTGCATGGAGGTCTTACAGATGAGATCTGTATGGAACAACCAGAGGGCTATGTAGTTCCTGGCAAGGAAAGTCTAGTTTGTAAGCTCAAGAAGAGCTTGTATGGACTTAAATAGTCCCCTAGACAATGGTACCAAAAGTTGATGCTTTTATGAAGTCTCAAGGCTATTCTTGAAGCAATGAGGATCATTGTCTCTACACAAAGAGATGCTCAGATGGAAGCTTGATATGCTTGATACTTTATGTTGATGATATGTTCATTGCTGGGAAGTCCTCTTATGACTTGTCAATTCTCAAAAAGAAGTTGAGTCAAACATTTGATATGAAGGATTTGGGGGATGCCAAACATATTCTTGGCATGCACATTACTCGTGATAGGAGTAAAAGATGCATATACGTGTCTCAAAGTGAGTATATATCCAAAGTACTTCACAGGTTCAATATGCAAGGTGGAAAGGCATTGAGTATAGCTTTACCCACGTATGTGAAATTGAGCAAGGATGATTGCCCCAAATCAGATGAAGAAAAGGAATTCATGACCAAAATTCCTTATCAGTCTGTTGTTGGTAGTCTCATGTATGCTATGGTAGCTACGAGACCAGATATTGCATTTACAATGGGAGTTGTGAGCAGATATATGTCTAATCTTGGCAAGAAACATTGGGAAGCGGTCAAGATGATTTTGAGATATCTGAGTGGCACTAAAGACAAGTGTCTATGCTTAGGTAGAGGGAAAGCATCCATTATTGGTTACACATATTTTGACTATTCTGGTTGTGTAGACAATCGTAAGTCTACATCAGGGTACATTTTTCATTTTGTTGGAGGTGCTATCTCTTGGAGATCTTGTCGCCAAGAATGTACAGCTATTTCCACCATAGAAGTAGAGTATGTTGCAGCAAGTGAGGCATGTAAGGAAGCATTCTGGCTTTCTCATCTTGCTTGTGATACGGGTTTACCTCAGCATGTACCTCATTTGATCAATGACAGTCGGAGTGACATTGCTTTGGCTAAGAATCCGATCTATCATGCAAAGACCAAGCACATTGAAGTGAGGTATCACTTCATTAGAGATTGCTTAGCCACTGAGCACATTATCATTGAGAAGGTTCACACTTGAGATAATGTTGCAAATTCTTTGACTAAAGCTCTACCACAGGATAGCTTTTGACATTGTTGTCACTTGATGGGGGTTACTTGATTCATGATCTTACACGGTCACTTGTAACTGTGTAACATGCCCATCAGGTGGGAGGTATAGTTTGTATACTTACCCTTGGGTATTCTTTATCATTCTTTATTTCTCTCCCATAGTTACTTTGCCATATTGGCCTTTTGTGGGATATTGTTACCATTAGTGTCCATGTGAAAGGCCAAATGGCCACCGGAAACTTCTTTGTAAATGTTCTTTAATAAAACATATAGTGGCTTGGTCAGTCACAGACTGTAAGTTCGACCACAATTGTAACACCTAAGAGGTCTGTGTTCCTGCTCCCTGTGTACTGTGTTTTTCTACGTATTCTGCAGCCTCTGTGTGGAGTACCGTGTGCAGACCTAGGAGCTCGGTTTTCTACTCCGAGGATATCATCGTGGAGCTCTCGAGAAGGAGAGTGCTATGTGGTGCATCGCCATCTAAATACTTCACACAAGTCTGAGTTGAAACAAGTGTTAAGGTCTAAGTAAGTGTATGATTTAATCACTCAATATGCAAGCTTTGGACTCTCCTTAAATGGGATTTCACTAGCATGGTTCCAACCACTATGCATACAAAATTTCCAAAATATGGATCAAATCTTGAAGGCATTCATAGGTAAGTTAGGTAAGTTTTCTAAGATAGGTGTAATAAATCACACCTCAACAGTGATAACAAGCATCAAACAAGAAGAAAATGAGGACATGAGATTAACTACTCATCACTACAAGCAATACATAGCATGATGCATGAACTCCCATTAAAGGCAGAATTGATTGATCATTTTTGTGATGGATTGAAGAGTGCTCATTTGAGAATTGAAGACTATTTGATGAACTCCACCACTTTGGAGGATTGTATTCAGAAGTGTATTCAAGTTGATGATGATTTTGGTAATTCTATCTAATTCTTCTCAATAGTCATAGAATCTACTCCAAATGTGAAATCAATCTCCTCAATGATTGATAAAATGGAAAAGGTTTTTGATAAAAAGTTGAACATACAAGCCACTAGACCTCCAACTAGGAAGTGCTTGCATTGCTGAGGAGATCATCCATCACATGTGTGTAATAGAACACCTCCTACAACACAACCACATGTATAGTACTATGAGATTACTAATCACCCGATTGGGGAGTGTTTATCAATCAAGTAGTATCCTACATAGCAAGACCACTACCAAAATAGACCACTTGAGGGAAACTTTCAAGTCTTGAGGCCTATTGCACCACAACAATACCAATATCCCCCATGATAATCATACTCAACTAAGCCATTAATGCCATATCCAGTTAGGCATGTGTTGGGTCAGCAACCACCTACTCCTCAACATGCTGCTTGCTCCTCAACATGTTGCATGCTCCTCAACATCTCATAGTGAAGTATGGATAGGCCCAAGATCCAATTGAGCTAGTTATAATATCATTTTCTCTATTATTAGAAAAATCACAAGGCAAGAAAATGCCATAGGAAGTAGTAAAAAAGAGGCATGCCATCAATAGTATGACCCATCCACAAGTTATTCAGGTTATCTAAGATAATGTACAGACGAGGAAAGTCTAGACTTATCCATTACCTGTGCAATTAGACAACACATCATAGTTGAACAGAACTTTACTACTACCAAGAGAGATCCCCTTGGAACGATCTATGCAATAAAAAGGTTTTGAAACTATTTACTTGCACATAAACGTAAGATCTTTGTAGAGCACCAAGCCTTACTATGTATGTTCAACATGCCTTGCACTATTGGCAGATTACAAAATTGGTTCCTCTTATTGCTGGAATATGATTTTGAGGACATAGTAAAAAAAGAAAAGCACACATGTTATAGTTGATCATCTATCAAGAATTAAAAGTATTGACCCTCAAGAGGCAATCAAAGTTGACCTGCCTAACACATACTTGTTCAATGTAGAAACAATACGTAAATGGGTTGAGCCAATAGTTCCTATCCTATCTTATCGATCAACCCACCCCTATGTGCTGTTCACCAAAGATGAGGTGATCAAAGCCAAGAACTTGCACATCAATGTTGTTTGCTTATCTCTTAGAGATGCATATAGGATCCTTTCTTGTTCCATTCTGGAAGATGAGCATATAATGCTTGTAGTTGAAGCTCATGTGGATGCTTTGGTAGGAATTCTCCTAAATCAAGAACTTTGCAAGAAATGCAAGCAAATAGCATCTATTGGCCACACATGGAACAAAGAGTACATGACTATGTATGTGCTTGTTGTACCTGCCAAGTCATTTCCACCATTGAGCATGCTACTTCGTATTATGTTTTTGCATGCCCCACACGGAGCTAAAACATAGTTGATTATTTGAAATCTGGCACTTATCCTTTTGAAATGACCATACCAAGACAACGAACTTATGTGAAGAGATTCAAGATAATGCTCTTATTGGAAACATTCTTTACAAGTGAGTGTTGCACAAGGGCAAGCAAGAGCATGAAGTCAAGGTGAGACAAGCAGTCATCAAAGAAAGGGAAGAAAATGAATGAAGACTCATAGTTCAATTTGTAGTTCAACAATTAATAAAATATGTGATTTGAGGAGCTTAGTTAGAAGCTATGTGTCACTTTTTTTGTTTTTTAGAGCTCGTTTGAGCCCTCAAATCAGCATTAGGACCTAATTTTTAAGTATGCCTGACATTGTGTCTCAAACTGGCCAAAAGTCACTCAAAAACTATAAATAGAGATAGAGAACTCATTTTTTTAGTCTAGTTTTTGGTAGTCTTTTTGGGAAAGAAAGCTTGTATGAGCAATTCAAGCACTTGTAATTGAGATAATACAAACTCCATTGTTCCTTCTCATTGTCTCTACCTTTTGTGTGTGTGTGTGTGTGTGTGTTTGTGTGCACCTAATGTGCTTCTCACCTTCACCTTCTCACACATCACTTGCTCATGATCTTCATATCACCCTCACTTCTTTGTAAATTGATAATAACAAGCTAGATCTTGCATGAAGGTGGTACTCTCCATTGTTCTACAAGTGAAAACAACAAAATTTTGTTGCCATTGCAAGAGAATGATAGCTGAGGGAGAGCATGTGTTGGTAATAGTGTTGATTAATGACATTGAAGTTCAAATAAGTAGATAAGTAAATTTGATTAATGTTTTTCTTAATTTTTTGATTGATTGCATCTCCATCCCCATCCTTACCACCTCTATTCATCCCCTTTCATCCCCTCCACCATCTCCATCTTCATTGAAATTCAACCATTTAGACCATATACCCACCTTCACCTCACACCTCATTTGATTGTGTGCAAGAGAGAAAGAGAGAGAGGGAAAGTGAATTCTTGTTTTTGTGTGTTTCTTGTTATTTTTTGCAGATTCTGCTTCATCATCAGCTCCAAGGACTTGCATAGGTACAAAGGCCCTTGCTTGCCTTTTGAGATCACAAACCTGATTTTTCAAAACATACCAAAAAAGTGGTACTTTGGAGATAGATGAGTAATACATAGAGATCTTCTTACATTTCAATTATATAGATGCATCAGGAGACCATCAAGTTTTTGGCTGTATTGCGACAAGACAAAACTTAATAGACCCCATCTATCATGATAGACACCCTCTATCATGAAAAACCTGTCAATTGTGGAAGACCGCCATCTATTGTGATAACCCCCCCTCTCCATGATAGACCTCCTCTGTCATGATAGAAACATCTATCATGATAGACCAAGACCATTATAGATACCATTTATCATGTTAGACCCCATCTATTGCAACAAGGCCCTCTATCACAATAGACCAACTCTGATGATGCACCCATCTATCATGATGGACACCCTCTATCATGTCAAACTGAAAAACATGACATACCAAAAATATGTTAGACACCATCTATCGCTATGTACCACTCTATTGCAATAAACTAAGCACAATGCAACCATAGATCTTTAAGCTAAAAACACCATAGAGGATTCTTTTTGGAAATTTAGGGCAAACAAACCCTACACTAAGAAAGAGTTTTTTGTGTATGAGTTTAAAGACCAGATAATCTAGGAAGGGAAACCTACTTGAGAATTAAAAGTATTGACCCTCAAGAGGCAATCAAAGTTGACCTGCCTAACACATACTTGTTCAATGTAGAAACAATACGTAAATGGGTTGAGCCAATAGTTCCTATCCTATCTTATCGATCAACCCACCCCTATGTGCCGTTCACCAAAGATGAGGTGATCAAAGCCAAGAACTTGCACATCAATGTTGTTTGCTTATCTCTTAGAGATGCATATAGGATCCTTTCTTGTTCCATTCCGGAAGATGAGCATATAATGCTTGTAGTTGAAGCTCATGTGGATGCTTTGGTAGGAATTTTCCTAAATCAAGAACTTTGCAAGAAATGCAAGCAAATAGCATCTATTGGCCACACATGGAACAAAGAGTACATGACTATGTATGTGCTTGTTGTACCTGCCAAGTCATTTCCACCATTGAGCATGCTACTTCGTATTATGTTTTTGCATGCCCCACACGGAGCTAAAACATAGTTGATTATTTGAAATCTAGCACTTATCCTTTTGAAATGACCATACCAAGACAACGAACTTATGTGAAGAGATTCAAGATAATGCTCTTATTGGAAACATTCTTTACAAGTGAGTGTTGCACAAGGGCAAGCAAGAGCATGAAGTCAATGTTGATATATTTAGGTAGTGATGTGTGTGAACACTCTAGGACCGCCGGGGCACTTTTTTCCCTCTTTAGGAGGTTTTTTTTCCCCGGCTTGTATATACGCCTATTGCCCTAATGGGCTACTTACCTTTGTACATTCTCTAGTAATACATTCAGTCTTGTGTGTTGTGCTCCAAGCTTCTTCTTCTTCATTCTGCTGTTCGCGTGCTTCCGCAGACGTCTAACTCCAACAATTGGTATCAGAGCAGGTCGTTGCTTCTTCTAGGGCGCCATCGACACTCCTCCGTTTGCAGTCTCAGATTCGCACAAAATTTGGTGAGCATACTCAAGGTGTTTCCGAGATCAAAACGGCTTTGCTTTGTGGTGCCGAAATCGCGATCTGAGCTCGTTTCGGCCTCCGAACGCACTATCGCAGTGCTTGTGCAGGCTATTTCGTCCTTTTGTGCCAAAGGTATATACCAGTTCTGTTCGCCAGTTTAAGCGTCTCGAAGTCTGCTACAGGTCTAGCAGAACTCGTGTGGGCAGTTCTGTTCAACTTTTTGAGATACAGTCAATTTTCTGCATCAAGGTATTTTAGTCACCGGCCATGGCTGAAAGCAGTGATGTATTCCGTATGTTGGCTGTTGAGGATAAGTTGGATGGTACCAACTACCCATTATGGGCTTATATGATGCGACATGTACTGGTTGCAAAAGGATTGTGGAACATTGTGCAGGGTGTTGAAAGACGTCCTGTTACACCTGTAACGACAGGTACTGCAAATACAGGTGTTGGAGCTGATGAAGATGGTGTCGAAGATGATATTCCGCATATTCCTGTTCGTGCTGCTGTTTCTGTTGCACCTACTGCAGAGCAGATTCGTTGGGATGGCAGAGATGCCCAGGCACATGCATTGATAGCTTTGTCTGTCAAACGTGCCATTATTCCTCACATTCGCTCTTGCAGAATAGCAAAGGATGCTTGGGATACACTTACCACTTTGTACCATGCTAGGAATGAGGCTCGTGTTGCTTACCTCCGAAAACAGTTGGAGAGTGAGCACATGAATGAAGGTGATTCAATGGACAGTTTTCTTACAAAGATCAAAGACCTGAAGGAACAATTGATTTCTGCTGATGAGGTTATACCAGATAGCTCACTTGTGCAGACCGTTCTGAATGGCCTTCCTGATTCATATCCGAGTTTTGCCTCTACTCTTCGATTGATGATGAAAGGCAATCCGAATGCCTTGTCATTTGAGGAATTAGTCTCTGTTCTGTTGCAGGAAGATCAGTCCAGGCAGAACAGCTCCATTATGCGTGTTGCAGATCAAGCTTTCCTGGCTAGTCAGAAGGGCAAAGGAAAATGGAGCTCTTCTACTAGTAAGCAGAAATTTGCAAATGCTGCACAATCGAAGAACCAGGATAAAGATGAGAAGAAATCAAAAAAGCAAAAATTGTTCTGCAAGTACTGTAAAGGAAATGATCATATTATAAAGAACTGTCCAAAACTGGCTGCTAAAGAGGCAAAGAAGAAAGAGGCTGGAATGGTTGTTGCAGAGGCCTCTACACCAAAAACAGAGTCTGCAAATCTTGTGCAGGAAGAAGAATGGGCGTTTACTACTGTCTGCAGTTTTGACCCATCTTCTCATGATCAGTGCATGTCTGCAGTAGACTCAGATGTTTGGTACTTTGACAGTGGGGCGACCAAACATATTACCTCGCAGCGCAGTTTCTTCTCTTCACTCGAGCCTGCCCCTACAGGGAATACTGTCACATGCGCCAATAACTCCTCTTATCCTGTTATGGGAGTTGGTAAGATCATTCTGACTACTGCTGATGGTAGTTCTTTCACTTTGTCAGATGCTTTATTTGTGCCAGGGATCAAAAAGAACCTGTTATCAGTTTCTGCATTAGCCAAGATTGGCTTGGTTGTGAAATTCGTTGATGACAGGTGTACAGTCCATGATCTCTCAAATGGCGATGTGATTATTGCTTCTGGCATTTTATGTCGTGGGCTGTATAAGCTCATAGACTATGAAAGATCTGTGAATGATTCGTCATGTGCAGTTCATGATTCTCAGGCTATGTCAGATGCAAAGCTTTGGCATGCACGCTTTGGTCATCTGAATTTTGCTAGCTTGTTACGCCTGCAGAAATCTGAAATGGTGTCCTCTTTGCCCAAACTTGAGGCACCTGGAAAACATGTTTGTGAAGGCTGTATTTTGGGCAAAATGCAGCGTTCTTCCTTTCCAAAAGATGGTTCAGTTCGGGCTATGCAGAAATTGCAGCTTGTACATAGTGATGTCTGTGGTCCTATGCAGACACCCTCTTTTGGAAATTACCTTTACTTCGTGACTTTCATTGATGATTTTTCCAGGCATGCATGGGTATATCCACTCAAAGCAAAGTCTGAAGTGTTCATGTGCTTCAAACAGTTTTTGGTTTTGGCTGAAAATCTATCAGCATGTAAAATGGGCACCCTCCGTTCTGATCGAGGGGGGGAATATATGTCTTCAGATTTTAATGCATTTCTGGCTGAACGTGGGATAAAACACCAGTGTACAGTGCCGTATACACCTCAACAGAATGGAGTTGCTGAACGAAAGAACAGGTCACTCATGGAGATGGCGAGGTGCATGGTCAAAAGTCAGGCTTTACCACATAGTTTTTGGCTTGAAGCTGTCATGTGTGCAGCATATGTACTGAACAGGTGTCCCACCAAAGCGTTGCAGTCTATCACTCCATATGAGGCTTGGCATGACCGCAAGCCATCTGTTGCTCATCTGTGTGTTTTTGGTTGTTTGGCATATGCATTAGTGCCTGAACAACATCGCAGAAAATTGGATGATAAGGCAGTAAAATGTATTTTTGTTGGGTACAGTTCTGAAAGTAAAGGCTATCGTCTGTATCATCCACAGACTAAACGCATTCTGGTTAGCCGTGATGTTGTCTTTGTGGAAGATGCTATTCAGCCATTGCTTTCATGTACTAAGGAGACATCTGTTAGCTCCAAAGACATGTATGATACTTTGATGCCTCTTTTTACAGGTGGACAGGCTAGCGCTGGTCCTAATGAGACAACTTCTCAGCCTTTGCAGGTTTCATATGATGATACAGATCATTCCATTTCTGATGCAGATTTACATGATGCACTTATTGATGAGAGAGCTGATATTGAACAGGCAAAAACTATGCCAAAATGGCTGGTGCAGACTTTGCGTGACAGCAAATTAGATGCACCTTTGTCATATCGTACTCGTTCAGGCTCTCATAGTACCTCCTTTGCATCAGATTGCTATGCTATGGCTGCATCTAGTCTCTCTGATGAGAATGAGCCTGTTTCTTTTGATGAAGCACAAAATTTAGAAAATTGGATGGCTGCTATGCAATCTGAATATGATGCTATAATGAAGAATGGTACATGGTCTTTATGTGACTTGCCTCCTGGCAAGAAGGCCATTGGCACTAAGTGGGTATACAAGCTGAAGCGTAAACCTGATGGTACAGTTGACAGGTATAAGGCTAGGCTTGTTGCAAAGGGTTATGCGTAGGAAAGAGGCATTGATTTTGATGAGACCTTTGCACCTACATGCTGTATGACTACTGTTCGGAGCATTTGTGCACTTGCAGCCCATCATGGTTGGAATGTACATCAGTTGGACATTAAAACAGCATTTTTGAATGGTGACTTGCATGAAGAAGTGTATGTTTTTCAGCCCCGTGGCTTTGTGCAGAAAGGGCATGAAAACCAGGTGTGCAGGTTAAAGAAGGCGTTATATGGTTTAAAGCAAGCACCACGTGCTTGGTATGAGAAAATACATGCCTATCTGATTGCACATGGTTTTGAGAACAGTCCAACTGAAAGCACCTTATATGTTAAGCGTGCTAATGATGTTCTTCTGATCATTGTTGTCTATGTAGACGACATGCTGCTCACTGGTCCTCTTGAGAAGCATATTGCTGATTTCAAGGCTGATTTGCATGCCTCATTTGAGATGTCTGATTTGGGGCATTTGCATCACTATTTGGGCATTCAGTTTATGCAAGTTGATGGTGGAATGGCTTTGTGTCAAACGAAATATATTGACACATTATTGCAGCGTTTTGGCCTTGAAGACTGTAAGCCTATTGCCACTCCTATGGAGACAAGTTTACGATTGAGTCTTCATGATGCTGGAGATGCATTTGATGCTGTTCTCTATCAGCAGGCTGTTGGATGCTTGATTTACTTATGCATTACTCGGCCAGATATTCAGTTTGTTGTCTCACAGATGAGCAGGTATATGCATTGCCCAGGAGTCACGCATTGGAAAGCGGTTAAGCGCATCTTTCGCTACTTGAGTGGTACTCGGCTACTTGGGTTGTTTTATCCCAAGGGGGGATCACTACCGCAAGATTTGCATGCTTTTTCTGACTCAGATTGGGCTGGTTGCTATGACACTCGTGTGTCCACCAGTGGTTTTTGCTTCATGCTTGGTAGCTCATGTATATCTTGGTTGAGCAAGAAGCAGCCTACTGTGGCCACTTCCAGTTGTGAGGCTGAGTATAGGGCAGCTTTCACAACGACTGTTGAGTGTGTGTGGCTCAGACGCCTTATGGCTGATTTGGGTGTTGGCCAGTCTTCTGCCACCACCATCTTCACTGATAGTTAGAGCGCATTGGCAGTTGTGAGGAACCCTGTGTTCCATGCTCGCACTAAGCACATTGAGGTGCATTATCACTATGTCAGGGAGAGGTTCTCTGCTGGGGAGATCAGCTTGGCATATGTGCCCACGCAGGAGAACATTGCAGACCTTTTCACGAAGGCTCTGCCTAGGGAGAAGTTTGAAGCTTTCCGCAAAGCTTTGGGCTTACTTCCTTTTGTGGAGTGATTTCCACATAGCTCGGCACTTCCTTATACATGAGTGCCAGCTCCTTGTTCACCGCATCACTGCCAGGGGGGATTTGTTGATATATTTAGGTAGTGATGTGTGTGAACACTCTAGGACCGCCGGGGCACTTTTTTCCCTCTTTAGGAGGTTTTTTTCCCCCGGCTTGTATATACGCCTATTGCCCTAATGGGCTACTTATCTTTGTACATTCTCTAGTAATACATTCAGTCTTGTGTGTTGTGCTCCAAGCTTCTTCTTCTTCCTTGTGCTGTTCGCGTGCTTCCGCAGACGTCTAACTCCAACAGTCAAGGTGAGACAAGCAGTCATCAAAGAAAGGGAAGAAAATGAATGAAGACTCATAGTTCAATTTGTAGTTCAACAATTAATAAAATATGTGATTTGAGGAGCTTAGTTAGAAGCTATGTGTCACTTTTTTTGTTTTTTGGAGCTCGTTTGAGCCCTCAAATCAGCATTAGGACCTAATTTTTAAGTATGCCTGACATTGTGTCTCAAACTGGCCAAAAGTCACTCAAAAACTATAAATAGAGATAGAGAGCTCATTTTTTTAGTCTAGTTTTTGGTAGTCTTTTTGGGAAAGAAAGCTTGTATGAGCAATTCAAGCACTTGTAATTGAGATAATACAAACTCCATTGTTCCTTCTCATTGTCTCTACCTTTTGTGTGTGTGTGTGTGTGTGTTTGTGTGCACCTAATGTGCTTCTCACCTTCACCTTCTCACCTTCACCTTCTCACACATCACTTGCTCATGATCTTCATATCACCCTCACTTCTTTGTAAATTGATAATAACAAGCTAGATCTTGCATGAAGGTGGTACTCTCCATTGTTCTACAAGTGAAAACAACAAAATTTTGTTGCCATTGCAAGAGAATGATAGCTGAGGGCGAGCATGTGCTGGTAAGAGTGTTGATTAATGACATTGAAGTTCAAATAAGTAGATAAGTAAATTTGATTAATGTTTTTCTTAATTTTTTGATTGATTGCATCTCCATCCCCATCCTTACCACCTCTATTCATCCCCTTTCATCCCCTCCACCATCTCCATCTTCATTGAAATTCAACCATTTAGACCATATACCCACCTTCACCTCACACCTCATTTGATTGTGTGCAAGAGAGAAAGAGAGAGAGGGAAAGTGAATTCTTGTTTTTGTGTGTTTCTTGTTATTTTTTGCAGATTCTGCTTCATCAGCTCCAAGGACTTGCATAGGTACAAAGGCCCTTACTTGCCTTTTGAGATCACAAACCTGATTTTTCAAAACATACCAAAAAAGTGGTACTTTGGAGACAGATGAGTAATACATAGAGATCTTCTTACATTTCAATTATATAGATGCATCAGGAGACCATCAAGTTTTTGGTTGTATTGCGACAAGACAAAACTTAATAGACCCCATCTATCATGATAGACACCCTCTATCATGAAAAACCTGTCAATTGTGGAAGACCGCCATCTATTGTGATAACCCCCCCTCTCCATGATAGACCTCCTCTGTCATGATAGAAACATCTATCATGATAGACCAAGACCATTATAGATACCATTTATCATGTTAGACCCCATCTATTGCAACAAGGCCCTCTATCACAATAGACCAACTCTGATGATGCACCCATCTATCATGATGGACACCCTCTATCATGTCAAACTGAAAAACATGACATACCAAAAATATGTTAGACACCATCTATCGCTATGTACCACTCTATTGCAATAAACTAAGCATAATGCAACCATAGATCTTTAAGCTAAAAACACCATAGAGGATTCTTTTTGGAAATTTAGGGCAAACAAACCCTACACTAAGAAAGAGTTTTTTGTGTATGAGTTTAAAGACCAGATAATCTAGGAAGGGAAACCTACTTGAGCCATGATTTGGAAAAGATGTACATAGTCTCAAACTGTAACAGAAAGACTCACCTTGGCAAGGCCAAAAGGTATTCCTTCTACACAAATCTTCAGCTTTGCACAAACAAGCCAGTGTAGGACGTGCTAACACCCTAGATTCTCAGAGAGAGAAAATAAGAGAGGCCTCAAAAATGAGATACATACATCACCTAGAAAGGCATAGATCAAAACATGGAATAAGCAAAGTAGATAGAGAGCAAACTAGAAGGTGCATGTTACACAAAGAAAACAATGATTTCCATCTACCAAGGCAAAGGAACACTCAAGAACATTGAGATCCTTGCAGGTAGCTAATAGGATGAAGAACTATTTTGATGGCACAAGAGATCTTAATGATCATGTGGCCGAATTTAAGCAGGTGTTGAGAGTAGAAAAAGTAGAGGATTTGTTCACTCAATATGAGGATTTTGGGTTGACCTTGAAGGATATAACCCTAGCATGATCTCATCCATTGCATCAAGGCAACTATTGGGATATCTCACAATTAATGAAAGCATTCATCATTGAGTTCTTCAAGAGTGGAATCAAACACAACACTTCATCTTTGATCCATAGATTCAAGAAAAACCCTTAAGGGATTCTAAGACTAGTGGGATGAAGATTCAAGCAATATATTGAGATGTCTAGTCCTCGAAGCTACCCAAACAAGCATCCAAAGTTGTTTTTAGATGTCCTCGAGCAATAAATTATGATCCTATGTGTACCTAAAAGAGTCAAAAACCCTAGAAAAGTGCATAAGAATGTGTATAGACATAAAGCAAACTTAGGAGATGACTTGGAACTCTCAACACTCTACAAAATCTCTGAGTTCTTAGTTCTTTCTTTCAGCTTTCAGAATCTTTTGGATTTGACTCAGAGATGGTATCTGATTCTTTTTACAAAAGTCAAGGGTTGTTGATATATTTAGGTAGTGATGTGTGTGAACACACTAGGACCGCCGGGGCACTTTTTTCCCTCTTTAGGAGGTTTTTTTCCCCCGGCTTGTATATACGCCTATTGCCCTAATGGGCTACTTATCTTTGTACATTCTCTAATAATACATTCAGTATTGTGTGTTTGTGCTCCAAGCTTCTTCTTCTTCCTTGTGTTGTTCGCGTGCTTCCGCAGACATTTATCTCCAACCATTGGTATCAGAGCAGGTTGTTGCTTCATCTAGGGAGCCTTCGACACTCCTCTGTTTGCAGTCTCAGAATCGTACGAATTTTGGTGAGCATACTCAGGGTGTTTTCGAGATCAAAACAACTTCGCTATGTGGTGGCAAAATCGCGATCTGAGCTCATTTCGGCCTCCGAACACACTATCGCAGTGCTTGTGTAGGCTATTTCATCTTTTTGTGCCAAAGGTATATACCTGTTTCTGTTTGCCGGTATAAGCGTCTCGAAGTCTGCTACAGGTTTAGTAGAACTCGTGTGGGTAGTTCCATTCAACTTTTTGAGATACAGTCAATTTTCTGCATCAAGGTATTTTAGTCACCGGCCATGGCTGAAAGCAGTGATGCATTCCGTATGTTGGCTCTTGAGGATAAGTTGGATGGTACCAACTACCCATTATGGGCTTATATGATGCGACATCTATTGGTTGCAAAAGGATTGTTGAACATTGTGCAAGGTGTTGAAAGACGTCATGTTACAACTGTAACAACAGGTACTGCGAATACAGGTTCTAGAGCTGATGAAGATGGTGTCGAAGATGATATTGTGCAGATTCCTGTTCGTGCTGCTGTTTCTGCTGCACCTACTGTAGAGCATATTTGTTGGGATGGCAGAGATGCCCAGGCACATGCATTGATAGCTTTGTCTGTCAAACATGCCATTATTCCTCATATTCATTCTTGCATAATAGTTAAGGATGCTTGGGATACACTTACCACATTGTACCAAGCTAGGAATGAGGCTCGTGTTGCTTACCTCTGAAAACCGTTGGAGAGTGAGCACATGAATGAAGTTGATTCTATGGACAGTTTCCTAACAAAGATCAAAGACTTGAAGGAACAGTTGATTTCTGCTGATGAGGTTATACCAAATAGCTCACTTGTGCAGACCATTCTGAATGGTCTTCCTGATTCATATCAGAGTTTTGCTTCTACTCTTCGATTGATGATGAAAGGAAATCCAAATGCCTTGTCATTTGAGGAGTTAGTCTCTGTTCTATTGCAAGAAGATCAGTCCAGACAGAACAGGTCCATTATGCGTGTTGCAGATCAAGCTTTCCTGGCTAGTCAAAAGGGCAAAGGAAAATGGAGCTCTTCTACTAGTAAGCAGAAATATGCAAATGTTGCACATTTGAAGAACCAGGATAAAGATGAGAAGAAATCAGAAAAGCAGAAATTGTTTTGCAAGTATTGTAAAGGGAATGATCATATCATAAAGAACTGTTCAAAACTAGCTGCAAAAGAGGCAAAGAAAAAGGAGGCTGGAATGGTTGTTGCAGAAGCCTCTACACCAAAAATAGAGTCTGCTAATCTTGTGCAGGAAGAAGAATGGGTGTTTACTACTGTTTGCAGTTTTGACCCATCTTCTCATGAGCACTGCATGTCTGCAGTGGACTCAGATGTTTGGTACTTTGATAGTGGGGCGACCAAACATATTACCTCGCAGTGCAGTTTCTTCTCTTCACTCGAGCCTGTCCCTACAGGGAATACTGTCACATGCACCAACAACTCCTCTTATCCTGTTATGGGAGTTGGTAAGATCATTATGACTACTGCTGATGGTAGTTCTCTCACCTTGTCAGATGCTTTGTTTGTGCCAGGGATCAAGAAGAATCTGTTATCAGTTTCTGCATTAGCCAAGATTCTGGTATTTTATGCCGTGGGCTGTATAAGCTCATAGACTATGAAAGATCTGTGAATGATTCGGCATGTGTAGTTCATGATTCTCAGGCTATGTCAGATGCAAAGCTTTGGCATGCACGCTTTGGTCATCTGAATTTTGCTAGTTTGCTACGCCTTCAGAAATCTGAAATGGTGTCCTCTTTGCCCAAACTTGAGGCACCTGGAAAACATGTTTATGAAGGCTGTATTTTGGGCAAAATGCAGCATTCCTCCTTTCCAAAAGATGGTTCAATTCGGGCTACACAAAAATTGCAGCTTGTACATAGTGATGTCTGTGGTCCTATGAAGACACCCTCTTTTGGAAATTATCTTTACTTCGTGACTTTCATCGATGATTTTTCCAGGCATCATGGATATATCCATTGAAGGCAAAGTTTGGAGTGTTCATGTGCTTCAAACAGTTTTTGGTTTTGGCTGAAAATTTGTCAGCATGTAAAATGGGCACCCTCTATTCTGATCGAGGGGGGGAATATATGTCTTCTAATTTTAATGCATTTCTGGTTGAACATGGGATAAAACACCAGTGTACAGTGTCGTATACACCTCAACAGAATGGAGTTGTTGAATGAAAGAATAGGTCACTCATGGAGATGGTGAGGTGTATGGTCAAGAGTTAGGCTTTACCACGTAGTTTCTGGCTTGAGGCTGTCATGTGTGCATCATATGTACTGAACAGGTGTCCCACTAAAGCGTTGCATTCTATCACTCCATATGAGGCTTGCCATGACCGCAAGCCATCTGTTGCTCATCTGCGTGTTTTTGGTTGTTTGGCATATGCACTAGTGCCTGAACAACATCGCAGAAATTTGGATGATAAGATAGTAAAATGTATTTTTGTTGGGTACATTTCTGAAAGTAAAGGATATCGTCTGTATCATCCACACACTAAACGCATTCTGGTTAGCCGTGATGTTGTCTTTGTGGAAGATGCTATTCGGCCATTGCTTTCATGTACTAAGGAGACATCTGTTAGCTCTAAAGACATGTATGATACTTTGATGACTCTTTTTACAGGTGGACAATCTAGTGCTGGTCCTAATGAGGCAACTTCTCAGCCTATGCAGGTTTCATATGATGATGCAGATCATTCAATTTGTGATGCAGATTTACATGATGCACTTGTTGATGAGAGAGCTGATATTGAGCTGGCAAAAACTATGCCAAAATGGCTGGTGCAAACTTTGCGTGATAGCAAATTAGATGCACCTTTGTCATATCGCACTCGTTCAGGCTCTCATAGTGCCTCCTTTGCATCAGATTGCTATGATATGGCTGCGTCTAGTCTTTGTGATGAGAATGAGCCTGTTTCTTTTGATGAAGCACAAAATTCAGAAAATTGGATGGCTGCTATGCAATCTGAATATGATGCTATAATGAAGAATGGTACATGGTCTTTATGTGACTTGCCTCTTGGCAAGAAGGCCATTGACACTAAGTGGGTATACAAGCTGAAGCGTAAACCTGATGGTACAGTTGATAGGTATAAGGCTAGGCTTGTTGCAAAGGGTTATGCGCAGGAAAGAGGCATTGATTTTGATGAGACCTTTGCACCTACATGCCATATGACTACTGTTCGGAGCATATGTGCACTTGCAGCCCATCATGGTTGGAATGTACATCAGTTGGACATTAAAATAGCATTTCTGAATGGTGACTTGCATGAAGAAGTGTATGTTTTTTAGCCCCGTGGTTTTGTGCAGAAAGGGCATGAAAACTAGGTGTGCAGGTTAAAGAAGGCATTATATGGTTTAAAGCAAGCACCACGTGCTTGGTATGAGAAGATACATGCCTATCTGGTTGCACATGGTTTTGAGAACAGTCCAACTGAAAGCACCTTATATGTTAAGCGTGCTAATGATGTGCTTCTGATCATTGTTGTCTATGTTGACGACATGCTGCTCACTGGTCCTATTGAGAAGCATATTGCTGATTTCAAGGCTGATTTGCATGCCTCATTTGAAATGTCTGATTTGGGGCATTTGCATCACTATTTGGGCATTCAGTTTATGCAAGTTGATGGTGGAATGGCTTTGTGTCAAACGAAATATATTGACACATTATTGCAGCGTTTTGGCCTTGAAGACTGTAAGCCTATTGCCACTCCTATGGAGATAGGTTTACGATTGAGTCTTCATGATGTTGGAGATGCATTAATGCTGTTCTCTATCAGCAAGCTGTTGGATGCTTGATTTACTTATGCATTACTCGACCAAATATTCAATTTGTTGTCTCACAGATGAGCAGGTTTCTGCATTTCCCAAGAGTCACGCATTGGAAGGTGGTTAAGCGCATCTTTCACTACTTGAGTGGTACTCGGCTACTTGGGTTGTTTTATCCCAAGGGGGGATCACTACCGCCAGATTTGCATGCTTTTTCTGACTCAGATTGGGTTGGTTGCTATGACACTTGTGTGTCCACCAGTGGTTTTTGCTTCATGCTTGGTAGCTCATGTATATCTTGGTTGAGCAAGAAGCAGCCTACTGTGGCCACTTCCAGTTGTGAGGCTGAGTATAGGGAAGCTTTCACAACGACTGTTGAGTGTGTGTGGCTCAGGCCCCTTATGGTTGATTTGGGTGTTGGCCAATCTTCTGCCACCACCATCTTCACTGACAGTCAGAGCGCATTGGCAGTTGCGAGAAACCCTGTGTTCCATGCTCGCACTAAACACATTGAGGTGCATTATCACTATGTCAGGGAGAGGTTCTCTGCTGGGGAGATCATCTTGGCATATGTGCCCACGCAGGAGAACATAGCAGACCTTTTCACGAAGGTTGTGCCTAGGGAGAAGTTTGAAGCTTTCCGCAAAGCTTTGGGCTTACTTCCTTTTGTGGAGTGATTTCCACATAGCTTGGCACTTCCTTATACATGAGTGCCAGCTCCTTGTTCAATGCATCACTCCCAAGGGGGATGAGGACCGCCGGGAGCACTTTTTTCCCTCTTTAGGAGGTTTTTTTCTCCCGGCTTGTATATACGCCTATTACCCTAATGGGCTTCTTATCTTTGTACATTCTCTAGTTGTTGGAGATAGACGTCTGCGGAAGCACGCGAACAGCACAAGGAAGAAGAAGAAGCTTGGAGCACAAACACACAATACTGAATGTATTACTAGAGAATGTACAAAGATAAGTAGCCCATTAGGGCAATAAGCGTATATACAAGCCGGGGGAAAAAAACCTCCTAAAGAGGGAAAAAAGTGCCCCGGCGGTCCTAGTGTGTTCACACACATCACTACCTAAATATATCAACAAATCCCCCCTGGGAGTGATGCAGTGAACAAGGAGTTAGCACTCATGTATAAGGAAGTGCCAAGCTATGTGGAAATCACTCCACAAAAGGAAGTAATCCCAAAGCTTTGCGGAAAGCTTCAAACTTCTCCCTAGGCAGAGCCTTCGTGAAAAGGTCTGCAATGTTCTCCTGCGTGGGCACATATGCCAAGCTGATCTCCCCAGCAGAAAACCTCTCCTAGACATAGTGATAATGCACCTCAATGTGCTTAGTGCGAGCATGGAACACAGGGTTCCTCGCAACTGCCAATGCGCTCTGTCTGTCAGTGAAGATGGTGGTGGCAGAAGACTGGCCAACACCCAAATCAGCCATAAGGCGTCTGAGCCACACACACTCAACAGTCGCTGTGAAAGCTGCCCTATACTCAGCCTCACAATTGGAAGTGGCCACAGTAGGCTGCTTCTTGCTCAACCAAGATATACATGAGGTACGAAGCATGAAGCAAAAACCACTGGTGGACACACGAGTGTCATAGCAACCAGCCCAATCTGAGTCAGAAAAAGCATGCAAATCTGGCAGTAGTGATCCCCCCTTGGGATAAAACAACCCAAGTAGCCGAGTACCACTCAAGTAGCGAAAGATGCGCTTAACCGCTTTCCAATGCATGACTCCTGGGCAATGCATAAACCTGCTCATCTGTGAGACAGCAAACTGAATATCTGGCCGAGTAATGCATAAGTAAATCAAGCATCCAACAGCCTGCTGAATATCCTCAAATGACAAGCCATTCGGATTGCCTTTCATCATCAACCGAAGAGTAGAGGCAAAACTCTGATATGAATCAAGAAGACCATTCAGAACGGTCTGCACAAGTGAGCTATCTGGTATAACCTCATCAGCAGAAATCAATTGTTCCTTCAGGTCTTTGATCTTTGTAAGAAAACTGTCCATAGAATCACCTTCATTCATGTGCTCACTCTCCAACTGTTTTCGGAGGTAAGCAACACGATCCTCATTCCTAGCCTGGTACAAAGTGGTAAGTGTATCCCAAGCATCCTTGCTGTTCTGCAAGAGCGAATGTAAGGAATAATGGCACGTTTGACAGACAAAGCTATCAATGCATGTGCCTGGGCATCTCTGCCATCCCAACGAATCTGCTCTGTAGTAGGTGCAACAAAAACAGCAGCACGAACAAGAATCTGTGGAATATCATCTTCGACACCATCTTCATCAGCTCCAGCACCTGTATTTGTAGTACCTGTAGTCGCAGGTGTAACAGGACGTCTTTCAACACCCTGCACAATGTTCCATAGTCCTTTTGCAACCAGTACATGTCGCATCATATAAGCCCATAATGGGTAGTTGGTACCATCCAACTTATCCTCAACAGCCAACATACGGAATACATCACTGCTTTCAGCCATGGCTGGTGACTAAAATACCTTGATGCAGAAAATTGACTGTATCTCAAAAAGTTGAACGGAACTCCCTAGACGAGTTCTGCTAGACCTGTAGCAGACTTCGAGACGCTTAAACTGGCGAACAAAAACTATACCTTTGGCACAAAAGGACGAAATAGCCTGCACAAGCGCTGCGATAATGCGTTCGAAGGCTGAAACGAGCTCAGATCGCGATTTCGGCACCACAAAGCGAAGCCGTTTTGATCTCGGAAACACCTTGAGTATGCTCACCAAATTTCGTGCGAATCTGAGATGGCAAACGGAGTGTCGACGGCGCCCTAGAAGAAGCGACGACCTGCTCTGATACCAATTGTTGGAGATAGACGTCTGCGGAAGCACGCGAACAGCACAAGGAAGAAGAAGAAGCTTGGAGCACAAACACACAATACTGAATGTATTACTAGAGAATGTACAAAGATAAGTAGCCCATTAGGGCAATAAGCCTATATACAAGCCGGGGGAAAAAAACCTCCTAAAGAGGGAAAAAAGTGCCCCGACGGTCCTAGTGTGTTCACACACATCACTACCTAAATATATCAACACTAGTAATACATTCAGTATTGTGTGTTTGAGCTCCAAGCTTCTTCTTCTTCCTTGTGTTGTTCGCGTGCTTTCGCAGACATCTATCTCCAACAAGGGTTAGCCGGTTAGAACCAGGAAACTAAATTAAACATCCTAGATAGATGTTCTGTATAGGAACCTTTTCAATTTACAAAAGATAATAAGTCTAAGTGGACTTATTTATTTAAGTTTGCTTCAAGTTATAGCATAAATGATTTCTTAGACTCCAGTAGACTCTAGAATAGACAAGTTAGGAATTGCTCAATAGATTGACAATTCCCAAGAAATTTTAGCTCAAGTCTTTGAGAAAAGTATCCTAAGTTGGACAATTTTCATTGTGAATTTAAATTGGTCAAGTTTGATTCGAGCCGCTATATATACAGGCATAAGGTTGGGAGGAGAGTCATCTCTCTAGCATGTGGTGGTCGTTATAGTTATTCTGTTGCAATATATATATATATATATATATATATATATATATATATATATATATATATATATATATATATATATATATATATATATATATATATATATATATATATATATATATATATATATATATATATATATGTGTGTGTGTGTGTGTGTGTGTGTGTGTGTGTATGTATGTATATATATATATATATATATATATATATATATATATATATATATATATATATATATATATATATATATATACACATACATATATATATATGTGTGTGTGTGTGTGTGTGTGTGTGTGCCTATCTATATATTTCTCTATCTATCTATATGTTTGTCTATTTATCTATCTATCTATCTATCTATCTATCTATCTATCTATATCTATCGATCTATCTATCGATCTATCTATCGATCTATCTATCTATCGATCTATCTATCGATCTATCTATCTATCTATCTATCTATCTATCTATCTATCTATCTATCTATCTATCTATCTATCTATCTATCTATCTATCTATCTATCTATCTATCTATCTATCTATCTATCTATCTATCTATCTATATATCTATTGATATATTTAGGTGGTTATGTGTGTGAACACACTAGGATAGTTGGGCACTTTTTTCCCTCTTTATAAGGTTTTTTTCCCTCGGCTTGTATATACGCCTATAGCCCTAATGGGTTTGATATCTTTGTACATTCTAGTGGTAATACATTTAGTATTGTGTGTTGTGTTCCAAACTTCTTCTTCTTCTGCCTTGTGTTGTTTGTGTGCTTCTGTAGGCCTCAAACTCCAACAATTGGTATCAGAGTAGGCCGCCGCTTCATCTAGGGCATCCTCGACACACCTCCAGTCAGAGTCTTAGAATCGAACAAAATTTGGTGAGCATACTCAGCCTAATTAGGAGTTCAAAATAGCTTTTCTATGTCGTGTTGAAATTGTAATATGAGCTCATTTCGACTTCCAAATGCACTATCATAATGCTTGTGTAGGAAATTTTGTCTTTTTGTGCCAAAGATATATATAGGTTTTAGTTTGCCAATGTGAGCATTTCAAAGCTGCTACAGGTTTAGTAGAACTCGACAGGCTAGTTCTGTTCAACTTTTTGACATACAATCATTTTTTCTGCATCAAGTATTTTAGTCAGTGGCCATGGCTAAAAGCAGTGATGTATTCCATATGTTGGCTATTGAGGATAAGTTGGATGGTACCAATTATCGATTATGGGCTTATATGATGTGTCATGTATTGGTTGCAAAAGGACTGTGGAATATTGTGCAGGCTATTGAAAAAATCCTATTACACCTACAAACACAGTTTTGAAGGTGATGCAGATGGCCTTGAAGATGACGATATTCTTCATGTCGCTATTCATGTTGTGGTTCCTTCTACACCTACTATAGAGCAAATTCATTGGGATGGCAGAGATGCTTAGGAACATGCATTGATAGCCTTGTCTATCAAACATGCCATCATTCCTCACATTCGCTCTTGCAAAAGAGCTAAGGATGCTTGGGATACAGATACCACTTTATACCAGGCAAGGAATGAGGCTCATGTTGCTTACCTCCAAAAACAGTTGGAGAGTGATCACATGAATGAAGGAGATTCCATGGATAGTTTTTTGACAAAGATCAAATATTTGAAGGAACGATTGATTTCTGCTGATGAAGTCTTGATTGATAGTTCACTTGTGCAGATTGTTCTGATTGGTCTTCCTGATTCATATCAGAGTTTTCCTTCTACTCTTCAATTGATTATGAAAGGCAATCCAAATGCCTTAACATTTGAGGAGTTAGTCTCTGTTCTATAGAGGAAGATCAACCTTGGTAGAACAGATCCATTATGTGTGTTGTAGATCAAGCTTTCCTGGTTAGTCATAAGGGCAAAGGTAAATGGAGATCTTCTACTAGTAAGTAGAAATCTACTAATTGTGCACAATCACAGAAGGATGATATAGATGAGAAGAAAATAGAAAAGCAAAAATTGTTTTGCAAATACTATAAAGGAAATTATTATGTCATAAAGACTTGTCCAAAACTGGCTGCTAAAGAGGCAAGAAAGAAAGGGGTTGGAATGGTTGTTGCAGAGGCCTCTACACCCAAAACAAAGTCTGCTAATCTTGTGCAGAATGAAGAATGGTCATTTACCACTGTTTGCAATTATGACCCATCTTCTCATGAATAGTGTATGTATGTCTCCAATAGACTCAGATGTTTGATACTTTGATAGTGGGGCAACCAAACATATTACCTTGCAGCACAGTTTCTTCACTTCACTCAAGCCTACGCCTACAGGGAATACTATCACATGCACCAACAACTCCTCTTATCCTGTCCTAGGAGTTGGCAAGATCATTCTTACTACTGTTGATGGTAGTTCTTTTACATTGTCAGATGCTTTATTTGTGCCAGGGATCAAGAAGAATCTGTTATCAGTTTTAGCTTTATCCAAAATTGGATTGGTTGTGAAATTTGTTGATGGCATATGTACAATTCATGATCTATCAAATGGCGATGTAATTCTTGCATTTTATGTTGTGTGATGTATAAGCTCATAGACTATGAAAAATCTATGAATGATTCAGCATGTGCAATACATGATTCTTGAGCTATGTCACATGCAAATCTTTGGCATGCATGCTTTGGTCATCTAAATTTTGCTAGTTTGCTATGCCTGCAGAAATTTGAAATGGTGTCCTCTCTACCCAAACTTGAGGCACCTGGTAAACATGTTTGTGAAGGTTGTATTTTGGGCAAAATGCAATCCTCGTTCCCAAAAGATGGTTTAGTTTGAGCTACTCAGAAATTTCATCTTATTCATAGTGATGTTTATGGTCCTATGTAGACACCCTCTTTTGGAAACTATCTTTACATCGTGACTTTCATTGATTATTTTTCCAAGCATGCATGGGTATATCCATTGAAAGCAAAGTTTGAAGTGTTTATGTGCTTCAAATAGTTTTTGGTTTTGGTTGAAAATATGTCAGCATGTAAAATGGGCAGCCTTTGTTCTGATCGAGGGGGGGAATATATGTCTTCTGATTTTAATGCATTTCTAGCTAAACTTGGGATAAAACATCAGTCTATAGTGACATATACACCTCAACAAAATGGAGTTGCTGAAAGGAAGAATGGGTCACTCATGAAGATGGCAAGGTGTATGGTCAAGAATCAGGCTTTACCACATAGTTTCTGGCTTGAGGTTGTTATGTGTGCAGCATATGTATTAAATAGGTGTCCCACTAAAGCATTGCAATCTATCACTCCATATGAGGCTTGCCATGGTCGTAAGCATATGTTTCCCGTATGCGTGTTTTTGGTTTTCTGGCATATGCATTAGTTCCTGAAAAACAACACGGGAAATTGGATGATAAAGCAGTGAAATGTATTTTTTTTGGTATAGTTATGAAAGCAAAGGCTATCGTTTATATCATCCACATACTAAACGCATTCTCGTTAGCTATGATGTTATTTTTGTGGAAGATGTTATTCAGCCATTACTTTCATGTACCAAGGAGACATCAATAGCTCCAAAGACATGTATGACACTTTGCTACCTCTTTTTACAGGTGGACAGTCTAGTGCTAGTCCTAATGAGGCACGATGTGGGTATACAAGCTGAAGCAAAAGCCTATGGAACAGTTGACAGGTATAAGTCTAGGCTTATTGCAAAGGGTTACGCTTAGGAAAGAGGCATTGATTTTGATGAGACCTTTGCTCCTACATGTCAAATGACTATTGTTCATAGCATCTGTGCACTTGCAACTCATCATGGTTGGAATGTACATCAATTGGACATTAAACCTGCATTTCTAAATGGTGATTTGCATGAAGAAGTGTATGTTTTCCAGCCCCATGGTTTTGTGTAGGAAGGGCATGAGAACCAAGTGTGCAGTTTGAAAAAGGCATTATATGGTTTGAAGCAAGCAGCACGTGCTTGGTAGGAAAAGATACATGCCTACCTGATTGCACATGGTTTTGAGAACATTCCAACTCAGAGCACTTTATATGTTAAAGCATGCTAGTGATGTGCTTATAATCATCATTGTGTATGTTGATGACATGTTGCTCACTGGTCCTCATGAGAAGCATATTGCTGATTTTAAGGTTGATCTGCATGCCTCATTTGAGATCTCATATTTGGGGCATTTGCATCATTATTTGGGCATTCCATTCATGCAAGTTGATGGTGGAATAACTTTGTGTCAAACAAAATATATTGACACATTATTGCAGTAATCTGGCCGTGAAGACTGCAAACCTATTGCCACTCCTATGGAGACAGGTTTATAATTGAGTCATCAAGATGATGGAGATGCATTTGATGTTGTTCTCTATCAACAGGTTGTTGGACGCTTGATTTACTTATGCATTACTTGGAGAGATATTCAGTTTGTTGTCTCATAGAAG
>CM035427.1:94498436-94500936 GCA_020310875.1 Ceratopteris richardii | reverse complement strand
ATTTTAGCAGTAGATACACAAACGATAGCAATTCAAACACAATCTGGCAAGAAGTTACAACCGGCTGCTGAGATTTTTGAGCATGGCATTCGAGAACAACAGAGAGTTTTTACCAAAGCTAATATGTGGGCCAGTCAAGAACCAACTGTCTTCCCCGATCCAGTACCTATGGTCCAGTAGACAGTACCGAATGTACCACCAGAAGAACCGAGTCTGGTGAAAGTGTCGTCAGAGAGTCACCCGAATTCGATATCGAGTATGTCGAATCTTGACTCTGTGTGGAATATTTTATCGCAGGCATCTATTACAATGCCATTGGGGAAACTGTTAGCCTTGGTTTTGGGTGTACGACAACAATTCCAGCAACAAATTAGTCCAAGATCTTCGTGTACACCTGCTACGGTAACTATCAGTCTAGAAATTGATTCTACGATGAACCATGTTGTTCCTTTAATGACGGTATGGTATAAAAACCACAAAATTACTCAAGCGTTAATTGACGGAGGCTCCAATGTGAATATTGCTACAGCCGCACTTTGTAAACGATTAGGATGGACTCAGAGTGAACCTGTTCAGTTTTTTGTGAGAATGGTGGATCAATCTAGGGTACATCCAGTGGGTTTGGTGCGTGATATACCCATTACTCTTCAGTGAGCGGTGTTCAAAATGACTTTTTTTGTTCTGGCATTACTTGACTCAAGTCTCGATTACAACTTACTGTTCAGGAGGCCCTGTGTTGCAGGATTGGTCTGCACACGAACTTATTTTCAAAAGCAATCATTGGAAATATGTGGTACCCTTAGACAAGATGAAGCCTTGCAACCATGCTCGACCTTATGTGGCCGAACCTATGCATATGTTGAATGGACTTTCAGATAATGAAGAAGAAGCTTTTCTCAATGCTAACCGGGATTTGTTAGCCTTGGGTACAGTCGACTTACAAGCGGTTGCAAATAATTGGAATCCGGCAGTTTGTACGATAGTTCCCGCTTACCAAAGAAGTGGACCCAGTTCCGAATCAAGTTTTGATTGCCATGAATTTACACCAATTATTCCAGTCACCAAAGGATATATCCATGCCCTGACAGTTTTATGTACCGGAAGATCAGCTAATCACCTGCAATTTGGGAGATGAGGTTACACCGCGACCGGTCAAGCTTAAGGTTGGGTTACCGAAAACTTTTCAAAATGATCTACTACAGTTGCTGACAGAGTTTCAAGACATATTTGCGTGGGACTATCGAGATATGAAATGGTTGGACCCTCGCATCTATCAACACCGTGTGATGCTGAAACCGGATGTGCATCCAATTAAACAACCCAATTATTGCATGAATTCCAATTATGTTGCTCAAGTGAAAGCTGAATTGGATCGTTTGCTAAAAGTAGGCTTCATTGTCCCCATTGAGCATGCAAAATGGATTTCGCCTATTGTCATTGTCCCAATCCCTTTCCACTTCCCTTTTTGGATACGATGCTTGATGATGTTGCTGGATGAGAAATGTATTCCTTTTTGGATGGTTATAGTGGCTATAATCAGGTGTGCAAGGCCAAAATGGATATACCAAAGACTGCGTTTATTATAAACTAGGGCATATATGTGTGTATGGGGATGTGGTTCGATCTTCGCAATGCTCCCAGTACCTTTCAGGGATGCATGCAAGAAATCTTCTCTCCCTACTTAACCACATTTATGCGGGTGTATCTGGATGTTTTTTCGTTATCTGGTGACGCATTGGCTCACCTCTATCACTTATCGTGCTGCTTTTCTAAGTGTAGGGAGTTTTGTTTGTGCTTAAATCCCAACAAGTCGGTCTTTTCACTTTCCTGTGGCAAATTGCTTGGTCATATTATTTCACAGCAAGGCATTTAAGTGGACCCAAATAAAATGCAAGCCGTGTTGAATGCACCTGCCCTACAACACCAAAGGAAGTTATGCGATTCCTTAAACAGATACGCTAGCATGGAATTGGCATTCGCCAAATTGCCATGGCATCTGGTCGAATGTCACCCATTTTTTGCTCAAGTAATCTCTGCTATAGCCGATATTCCCTAGACAGAGACTTGTTGGCCGATTACATGCCTCAACCTGTGTGTCATAGTGACCTTGAACACCATAGCTGAGGGATTCTATCTCCCTCAAGAGGGCAGTGTAGATGTTCCCCTCTTGCCGATGATGACCATGAAGCAACTCTTCCCGCGCCAGTCGTCTAACGAGTTTGCAATCCTCTGTCGCCCTGAACCGGAGTGCTCAGCCCTACAATTCTTGGTGGCTGCACTCAACCTTCAGAAACGCACCTACAACATTTCTTGCCCGTTCTAACCTATGATCGACGCCTCTGCCCGCAAAGCAATTAATTGGTCGTTGTTCTTCCTCCGATGCATTCACCGAGAATGTCACGTGATCTCCCGGCAGGTCGAAAGGGTGATATCCCTCGAACTAGACTCCCCCATCTTCTTTCCTTCCTTCTTCCAGCGATTCAACCTGTGTAGCCTCCTC
>CM035427.1:94450936-94490936 GCA_020310875.1 Ceratopteris richardii | reverse complement strand
AAAACATATAGTGGCCTGGTCAGTCACAGACTGTAAGTTCGACCGCATTTGTAAGACCTAAGAAGTCTGTCTTCGTGCTCCCTGTGTACTACGTTTTCTGCGTATTCTACAACATTTGTGTGGAGTACTGTGTGTGGCGTAAGGAGCTCGGTTTTCTACTCCGATCATATCATCGTGGAGCTCTCGAGAAGGAGAGCGCAGTGTGGTGCACGCCATCGAAATACTTCACTGGTATCAGAGCAGTTTGAGGCAAAAAGCTTTGTTCCTTTTGTGCGAGCAAAGCGAGCACCCCCCCCCCAGGCTTTCTCCAAGGCTTACGACCAAGGCGGCGACCAAGGCATAGACCTTGGCATACCTTGTCATCCGAGTCACCGAAGTCACCGTTGGTGCCGTTGGCTGCGCGCGAGGGAGGACCTCAACGATCAAGGAATATAGAGGTTCCCGATACTTCCCGGGAGGTCACCCATCCCAGTACTGTTCCCCCCAGAGCTCGCTTAACCGTGGCAATCTCTTGCCACTAAGCTACACTCTTGTGGTGTTTGAAGAAGGGGAAAGACTAAGGTTGACATTACCTTGAACAAGTTTTGGTCCCTCAAAGCTTCATTTTTTGCTTTTAAAGCCTATTTCTGAAGCAATTTTGGGGTGTTTTTTGGAGCCATTTCGGAGTACTTTCGCACGTAGTTCTCTTCACACAGGTCCAAGAACATCAAGAAGAGTGTTCCTTCTACCTCAAACTACAGGTTTCTCGAGGGGTTTTCAGTTTTGGTGGGAGCAGTCGCTGCAAATTTATGCAGGTCTTTAAAGCCTAAAACATCAGAGTTGACAGACACTTGCAGGTGTTATTGGCTAGTTTTTTGGGCTGTGTATTCAGCCTTTCAGTGTCATTTTACTGCATATATTGAGCACATACACACCATGTACGCTTCTGTGGATACCGCTTATGTACGTCCATGTGGGCATTGATATAGCGGTTACGTTCTTTGCATAAAGCCTTTTACGTTTGATAAAGAGGGTCGTGGTGAGGTTTTCTTAACTGGGAGACACCCAGATGTCGGGGTCTCTTCGGTGATGCAGGTGGAAGACTTACCCAGCCTCGCCATAGGAGATGTATGATAGTTGTTCATAGGTGCTCGATAAGCCTAGTTGGCTTCTATTGGGTAACTGATTATATGCAGTGGAGTCAGTGATTCACTATGCAGGTAGACATGTTAGTACTTGTAGTTTTATGATACTTTGACACTGGTCATATGCTAATTTTGCAGAGGATACTCTGGCAAAATTTTTCCAGATTTCTGGTTTAGTCAACTATATAGTGGTCGATTTACTCCTCGATACACTTATTTGTTGGTGTTTGGACTCTTCTAGCTCCATTATCATTCTATTCAGTTCTCTACGATCATGGCATTAGAGGTCTCAGGCACATCCGGTGGATCAGGGTCTACTGCTAGCGTTCCGAGGAGGAGCTATAACTTGCAGGGCAAAGACCATTTTGAGATCCGAAAATTTGATGGCACAAACTTTGCTCTATGGAAGAATCAGATTAAAGATGTGCTGATTCAAAGAAGGCAATGGAAGCCAGTAAATGGGATTTCAAAGAAGCCTGCTGACATGGATGAAGATGATTGGGATGAGTTAGATGAAATGGCCAGGTCTACCATTCGCTTGCACCTAGCAGATAATGTTTACTTTATAGTATTAGACTGTGAAAGTGCAGAGGAGCTTTGGAAGAAGTTATGCAATACATATGAAAAAGAGACGGCATCAAATAAAGTATATCTGATGAGAAAATTATACGACCTTCGTATGAAGGACACAGATAGTGTTGCTGCTCATCTAAATGAGTTTGATGCCATATTCTCCCAGTTACAGGCTCAGAAAATGGATATGGACAATGAAATGAAAGCAGTATTGTTGTTATGCACCCTGCCATCATCATGGGATACATTTTGCACAGCTATTAGCAATAGTGCACCAGGTGGTAAACTCGTCTATGATGACATATGTGGAGCACTCTTGAGTGAGGAGATTCGTAGAAAATCTATGGTTGGCACTCAGAGTGGAGATGCATATAATGTTCGTGATTCTTACCAAGGAAAGAATCAACAACGTGGCAGGAGCAAGAACAAGGAAAAGAATGGTCAACGGAATAAGAGCAGAAGTAAATCAAGGAAGAGGGATATTGAATGCCATTATTGTCATAAGAAAGGACACATGAAGAAAGACTGTTATGCATTAAAGAATGCTAAAGGTAAAGGACAGAATGTTGATGGGCATGTTAAACAGTTACCTGCACCATCTACTTCGACTGTGAAGATTGAAGAAATTAATGCTATTTCTGATGATGCTGATGTGTTGACACTTGATAGTACTGTGCCATCTGAGGCACTTATGGCTGATTCTCTTTCCCACACCTGGCTGCTAGATTCTGGTGCTTCTTTCCATGTGACACCACATAGAGAATGGTTCTCTAATTATGCAACAAAGTCTCTTGGTACCGTGAGACTTGGTGACTCTTACCAGTGTGATGTTGTGGGGATTGGAGATGTGGTTGTGCAGTTCATTGACGGTTCAAAATTTACTATGCATAATGTACGCCATGTACCTCAGTTATCACGCAGTTTGATGTCAGTTGGTCAACTTGATGACCTTGGTTACAAGGTGGTCTTCTATGCTCAGTCCTTTCGTATATCAAAGGGCAATATGGTTATTGCAAAAGGAAGGAAAGTTGGCTCACTTTACCCTTTATTTGTCTCACAGAAAGAACACTTGTTAGCTGTTACTGAACAGCCTATGGCTTGTATTTGGCATGGTCGTTTGGGCCATATATCTCGTAGTGGAATGGAAAATCTTTCTCGTTCTGGCTACTTACCTGTGTTATCTTTCTCTGATTTTTCATTTTGTGAGCATCGTCAATATGGAAAGCAAACCAGAAATGTGCATAAAACGCACATTGACTCTTCAATTCAGCCTTTAGATCTTGTTCATACAGATGTGTGTGGTCCTATGCCCACTAGGTCCTTAGGTGGTTCTCTTTACTTTGTCACTTTCATAGATGATGCTACTAGAAAAGTCTAGGTATATCCTATCAAATCGAAGGGTGATGTATTCCCTACTTTCAGAAAATGGCTTGCTTCAGTTGAGACTGAAAAAGGAACTAAGCTTAAGGCTTTACGTTCAGATAATGGGGGTGAGTATACCTCACATGAATTCAGCCTTTTCTGTCAGTGTAGAGGGATTCGTAGAGAGTTTACAGCTCCTTATACCCTAGTACAGAATGGTGTAGCTGAGAGGATGAATAGAACTATTCAAGATAGAGTAGTCTCTATGTTGCATCATGCAAACCTCTCACAAGGTTTTTGGGCAGAAGCAGTATTGACTGCAGTTCATGTGATTAACCTTTCACCTAGTACTGCCAAAGGTCTGAAAGTGGCACAAGAGTTATGGACAGGGAAACCACCATATTATGATCATCTTCGAGTTTTTGGGTGTGAAGCATATGTTCATATACCCAAGAATCTTAGACAGAAGTTGGACCATAAGTCAAAGAAATGCATTTTTCTTGGATATGGTCGAGAAGGACAATTTGGATATCGCTTATGGGATCCTAAAACACGGTCAGTGATCAGAAGTAGTGATGTCATTTTTAATGAGTCTAAGATGCATAAACAGCCAATTAAGGAGGTTGAAGTGAGAAGAGTGGTGTTTGAGGATACTAGTCCTCCGGTTTGCATGCATAAAAATGTTGCACATAGGGATATTCAAGAGAATGTCCATTTAGATCAGTCTGCACATGTTCCTGTTCAGCAACCACTGAGACGTTCTGCACGTGTCTCATATCCACCTGATAGATATGTTCCAGGTTTAGATTTTGTTATGCTAACAGATGCCGGTGAGCCCTCTTGCTACAAAGAGGCTATGCAGACAGAGGATCATGTCAAGTGGGAGCGTGCCATGAAGAGTGAGTTGGATTCTATTCACAAGAATGGTACTTGGGACTTAGTACCTTTGCCAAAGGGCAGAAAAGCTTTACCATGTAAATGGGTATATAAGCTGAAATTCACATGAGATAGTGCTTCTCCAAAATATAAAGCATGACTTGTTGCAAAGGGTTTTAAGCAACAACATGGTGTTGATTTTGAGGAAATCTTCTCTCCAGTGGTCAAGATGACTACTTTGCGCATGTTGCTTGGATTCGTTGCAATGGAGGACTTAGAGCTAGTCCAAATGGATGTGAAAACAGCTTTCTTGCATGGAGATCTTACAGATGAGATCTATATGGAACAACCAGAGGGTTATGTAGTTCCTGGCAAGGAAAGTCTAGTTTGTAAGCTCAAGAAGAGCTTGTATGGACTTAAACAGTCTCCTAGACAATGGTACCAAAATTTTGATGCTTTTATGAAGTCCCAAGGCTATTCTCGGAGCAATGAGGATCATTGTCTCTACACAAAGAGATGTTCTGATGGCAGCTTGATATGCTTGATACTTTACGTCGATGATATGTTGATTGCTGGGAAGTCCTCTTATGATTTGTCAATTCTCAAAAAGAAGTTGAGTCAGACATTTGATATGAAGGATTTGGGGGATGCCAAACATATTCTTGGCATGCGCATTACTCGTGATAGGAGTAAAAGATGCATATACTTGTCTCAAAGTGAGTACATATCCAAAGTACTTCATCGATTCAATATGCAGGGTGGAAAGGCATTGAGTACACCTTTACCCGCATATGTGAAATTGAGCAAGGATGACTGCCCCAAATCAGATGAGGAAAAGGAATTCATGACCAAAATTCCCTATCAGTCTGCTGTTGGTAGTCTCATGTATGCTATGGTAGCTACGAGACCAGACATTGCATTTGCAGTGGGAGTTGTGAGCAGATATATGTCTAATCTTGGCAAGAAACATTGGGAAGCGGTCAAAATGATTTTGAGATATCTGAGTGGCACTAAGGACAAGTGTCTATGCTTAGGTAGAGGGAAAGCATCCATTATTGGTTACACAGATTCTGACTATGCTGGTTGTGTAGACAATCGTAAGTCTACATCAGGGTACATTTTTCATTTTGCTGGAGGTGCTATCTCTTGGAGATCTCGTCTTCAAGAATGTACAGCTGTTTCCACCACAGAAGCAGAGTATGTGGCAGCAAGTGAGGCATGTAAGGAAGCATTGTGGCTTTCTCGTCTTGCTTGTGATATGGGTTTGCCTCAGCATGTACCTCACTTGCTCAGTGATAGTCAGAGTGCCATTGCTTTGGCTAAGAATCCGGTCTATCATGCAAAGACCAAGCACATTGAGGTGAGGTATCACTTCATTAGAGATTGCTTAGCCACTGAGAGCATTATTCTTGAGAAGGTTCACACTCGAGATAATGTTGCAGATGCTTTGACTAAAGCTCTACCACAGGATAGCTTTCGACACTGTTGCCACTTGATGGGGGTTACTTGATTCTTGATCTTACGCAGTCACTTGTATACTGTGTAGCATGCCCATCAGGTGGGAGGTATAGTTTGTATACTTACACTCAGGTATTCTTTATCATTCTTTCTTTTTTTCTCCCATAGTTACTCTGGCCATATTGGCCTTTAGTGGGAGATTGTTACCGTTAGTGTCCATGTGAAAGGCCAAATGGCCACCGGACACTTCTTTGTATATGTTCTTTAATAAAACATATAGTGGCATGGTCAGTCACAGACTGTAAGTTCGACCGCATTTGTAAGACCTAAGAAGTCTGTCTTCGTGCTCCCTGTGTACTGCGTTTTCTGCGTGTTCTACAACATCTGTGTGGAGTACTGTGTGTGGCGTAAGGAGCTCGGTTTTCTACTCCAAGCATATCATCGTGGAGCTCTCGAGAAGGAGAGCGCAGTGTGGTGCACGCCATCGAAATACTTCACATGTCTAGTAGTGGTATGTGTTGTGTTATTATATGCAAACTATAGTAAGGAAGTTTCTCATCCCAATTACTTGGATTATCTAAAGAATAACAACGTAATTGATCCAAAATAATATTATTCATAGCTTCACTTTGCCTATTACTTTCAAGATGAAATGCAGAACTAAAGTCTATTTTAGAACCTAAATTTTGAAATAATGCAACCCAAAAGTGATTACAAAAATGAACATCTTGATATGATAAAATAACTTTTGGAAACCCATGATGTGGAAAAATACATTTAATAAATAACTTAGCAGCTTGAGGGTAGAAAGAGTCTTTTTACAAGGAATGAAATATACTTGTTTACTAAACCTATCAACAATTGTCCAAATCATATTATTATGAGATGAAGTTGAGGGAAGAACAATAATAAAATCCATACAAATTTGTTCCCATGATCCATTAGGTATGGGAAGTGGCATTACTAATCTAAATGCTTTACCCTGATGTCTTTTCACACGTTGATACACAAATGGGAAACATACTGTGTAATATGATTTTCCATATTTGTCCAAAAGAAGAATTCTTTACATGTAGAAATAGTACTTTGTATGCCCCTATGACCCATATATGGTGGTTCATGCATCTCTTTCATAAAAAATTCTTTAAAACCTTGTGTGATGCATAACTTCTGTTTGAAATACAAGAATCCATTATGAAAAGTGTAGTGATCCTCACTAAATGTTGTAGAATTATTGAAAGCATTCCATGTTTGTGGAAAATACAAATCAGATGCATAAGTAGGAATCATGTCATGAAATGAATGAATATGAACATCAGAAATATTATTAATAGAAACAATATTTGTTTGTGGGGATGGGAAACGACTAAGGGCATCAACTACAACATTAGCTTTGCCAGGTTGATATAGAATCCGGCTGAAAATTTGTATGAACAAAGCCCATTTAACGTGTCTATCAGAAATCAATTGTTGATTTAATAAATGCTTAATAGCTTGTTGGTCTGTTTTGATTATGACTTCAGAACCCATGAGATAATGTTTCCAAACTGTTAACAGCTAAAAGTTCCTTACCATATGTACTATAATTCTCTAAAGGTTTAAGTTTCCTACTTTAAAATGCAATAGGGTGATCATTTTTCATTGATACAACACCTATACCTAAACCACTAGCATCTATAACTACATGGAAAGGTTTTGCAAAATCAGGTAAAACAGGTGCATGATAAAGTGCATGTTTGAGTTTTTCAAATGATTGTTGTTGTGCTAATCCCCACACAAATTTTAATTTTTTCTTCAAAAATAATGTGAGTGGGAGTGCTAAATAAGAAAAACCTTTTGCAAACTTTCTATAAAAACTAGCTAATCCAAGAAAAGAGCATACATCATTCATAGATTAAGGTACATGCCATTCTTCAATTACTTTAATTTTCTTTGAATCTACATGAATGCCTTGAGTAGAAACAATATGGCCTAAATACTCTAATTCTTTTTGAAAAAAATAACTCTTTTCAAGAGTGGCATAAAGTTTGTTTTTGCATAACAAATTAAAGACTGTTGCTGAATGATTTTCATGGTCCTTGTCATTCTCACTATAGACAAGTATATCATCAACGAAAATAAGAACAAAAGCTTGGTATTCAAGAAAGATGTTATTCATCATGCATGCAAATGTAGTAGGTGCATTCGTGAGTCCAAAAGGCATTACCATGAATTGAAAGTGTCCAATTTGAGTTCTAAAGGCAATCTTATAAATGTCATTTTGTGTCATTCTTATATGATAATACCCAGATTTAAGATCAATTTCACTAAAGGCACGTGCTCCACAAAGTTTATCTAGGAAATCATCTATCCTAGGAATAGGATATCTGTTTTTTATTGTGATCTTATTAAGTGCTCTATAGTCAATGCACATTCTATAAGTCTTGTTCTTCTTCTCTACAAAAAGAATAGGTGCTCCAAAGGGAGAAGAACTAGGCGTTATAAGTCCTTTGTGAAGTAAATCCTTAACTTGATTAGCTATTTCTTGTTGATGTAAAGGTCCATGCCTATAAGGTGCTTTATGGGGAGGAGAACTACCAGGAATTAAGTTTATACGATGGTCAAGAGATCCACTAGAAGGTGGTAGTTTAGAAGGAAAATCAACCATAAAACAATCCTTATAGGAAGCCATAAATGATTTATGTGAATCAGGAAGTGTATGTGTGTAGTCAACTATATTATTAACAAATACAATACATGAATTCTAACCTTTCCTAAATGTACATTTTACTTGAGCATGACTAATTAATGGAAATGGTTGGAATTCATGCATTGTAGACAAAGAAATATCTTGATCTTTAAACTTAAAACTCATGGTGTGTGTATATGATAATGAATGCATGGATTATAATGATGATGAAAAGGCATACCATGTATAACATCATAGGACTGAAAAGGATCAATTAAGAATGTGCATTCATCTATGTATGAACCTATACAAATATGAACATTATGCACTTCACTTGTAACATTATATATATTTCCTTGAAATGCAGCCTTAACTTTATACATAGAAGGAAGTGGGTTTAATTGGAGATTTTGCACTAGTGTATGAGAAATAAATCATGCGAACTACCATCATCATGTAAAATATTAACAACTTTACCATTAATAGTACCTTGCATGCAAAGTAAAGAATGGATAGAAATTGTGTTACCCAAGGTACTTAGAACGTGTTCCAATGCTTCTTCGGTCCAATCAGGTTTAATATCTTTAGAAACCAGCTCCATGTTGTGTACTTGAGCTCCAACAGGCTTCATGTCGTTAGTTCGGAACCTAGATTTAGCTTTAGTATGACCAAACTTACCACAATACCAACAAGTGATAGGGGGCCTCTTTTGTTGAGCATCCATCATCGTAGTTTGAAGGGTTGGAGGTTTGGTAGGGTGTAAGGGGGTTGTCTTGGGTATTGGTGAGAAATTGATTGAGGAGGGTGTTGAAAAGTAGGTGGGCATTGAGAAGTTGGAGAAGAAAAAGTAGAAAAAAGATGCTTGATGGAAAAAATGGGCTTTATTGGTTGTGGTCATTGACGTGTTTATTGTAAGCGAATGGACTTGATGATGGATTGAAACTCTTTCTCAGCATCATGTGCAAAAGAAATAGCTCCAAAGAGGGTTGTCAGGCGTAGGGTGTTGAGCTTAGCTTGGATGCCCATCTCTAAACCATCTTCATATTTCCATTGCAAAGTATCTTTGGGAATCGTTTCAAGTGAACGAATAAGTAAGAGTCGTTGCCAAAAACGTTCAATATAGGTAGGTAGATATAGTATCTCCATCTTTCCATCCAAGAGTTGTCCATGATTGACATGCATGTAAGTGAAATTGAGGAGGAAGGAAGGACTCTTTATCTTTTCTTGAAATGCTTGCCACATGGTGGGGTGGTCGGTGCTATAACACATAACATTCCACCATAATTGGGCCTTACCCACCAAATAGTTAGTTACAAATTTCACTTTTTCACTTTCAGAGTATGATTCATCAGAATAGAAGTCATCAAACTGAGATAACCATGAAAGAACAAATTGGCCATCTTTTTGTCCATCAAAGCGTGAAAATGAGAAATTTTTAGCACCAATCTTGGACTGTGTGCCTTGTTCTTTAGCAATGATAATGGCCTTCACTACTGTAACTAGGTCATTGTCATCACTTTGTAGTTGTTGGAGTGCAACATCATGTTCCTTAATCTCGTTTTGGGCACGTTGGAGTTCATGCCACAAAAGCTCTAATTGTTGCTCGATTGGTACCCCGGGTAGGGGTGATGAACCAAAATCATCGATATTATGGCTAGGGTCCATGGCCTTATGTAGAGAACCAAAACCTAGTTCTAGATCGGACATTTGAGATGGATGCTGAATCGCGAATGGAATGGATGCCACGAATCACAATTGGATGTCAAAACCGTGTAAAGTAAACATTATTTGCCACGTGCAATTAAATGGTAGACCTAGCCATTTCATCCAACTCATCAGAATCATATTCATCCATGTCAGCATGCTTCTTTGAGATTCCATTTACTGATTTCCATTGGCTCCTCTCAATCAACACATCTTTAATATGATTATTCCATAGAGAAAAGTTTGTGCCATCAAATTTTCATATCTCAAAATGGTCTTTGCCTTGCAATTTATAGCTCCTTCTGGGAACACTGGCATTAGATCTTACTCTGCCCATTGTGTCTGAGATCTCTGATGCCATGATGATCTAGAACTGGCTAAATGATAATGGAGCTAAAAGAGTCCAAACACCACTAAGGCTCAAAAAAGGATGACCAAGTGTCAAATTATGGGAAATTAATAGAGTCTCCCCAGAGAAATGGATTAATGAACAATGATGACCAACCAGAAGGATTTTGTGAGAATATATGTGCTCATACTAAAGGAGTAAATTGACCATTGTATAGTCGACAAAACAAAAAATCTGGAAAAAAGTTGCTAGAGTTTGCTCTGCATAATGATCATATGAACAATGTGAACCACTCTTAGAACTGCAAGTATTGACATGTAAACCTACATAGGCAATCATTGACTCCACTACATATAATCAATTAATCAAAAGAAGCCAACTTGGCTTATCGAGCACCTATGAACAACTAGCATACATCTCCTATGGCAAGGCTGGATAAGTCTTCCACCTGCGTCACCGAAGAGACCTCGACATCTCGGGGTCTCCCAGTTAAGAAAACCTCACCATGACCCACTTTGTCAACATCAAAGCTTTTATGCAAAAAACATAACCATTATATCAATGACCACATGGATGTACATAAGCAATATCCACAGAAGCATACATAGTGTGTACGTGCTCAATATATGTAGTAAAGTGGCATTTAAAGGCTGAATTCATAGCCCAAACACTAGCCAACAACACCTGCAAGTGTTTGTCAACTCTATTCTTTCGACTCAAAACCTGCATAAACTTGCAATGGTTGCTCCCATGACAACTAAAACCTTTCAAGAAACCTATGGATTTACTAGTGTGGTTGAAAAACACAACCCTAAAGGTGAATATTTGTTGTTGGAAAAGTACAAAGAGCACTCTTGTTGATGTTCTTGAACTTTTGTAAAGAGAACTACATGAAAAAGTACCAAAATGGCTCCAGGAACCACCCAAAAATTCTTTCAAAATAGGTTTTTACAGCAAAGAATGAAGCTTTGAGGAACCAAAACATGTTCAAGGTAATGTTAACCTTATTCTTTCCCCTTCTTCAGACACCACAAGAGTGTAACTTAGTGGCAAGAGAGATTGTCGATTAAGCGGGCTTTAGGGAGAACAAACTGGGATGGGTGACCTCTCGAGAAGTGTCAGGAACCTCCATCTTCTTTGATCGTTGGGGTCCTCCCTCACGTGCAACCAATGGCACCAATGGTGACTTTGGTGTCTCGAATGCCAAGGTATGCCAAGATCTATGCCTTGATCGCCATCTTAGTCATAAGCCTTGGAGAAAGCTTTCGGTGAGTAGGTATGTGCTCACTTCGCTTGCACAAAAGGAACAAAGTTTTTGCATCGAAATGCTCTGATACCAGTGAAGTATTTTGTTGGCGATGCACCATGCTAAACTCTCCTTTTGGAGAGCTCCATGATGATACCCTCAGATAGAAAACCGAGCTCAAGGCACCACATACAGTACTCTGCACAAAGGCTGTAGAATACGTAGAAAATGCAATATGTAGGGAGCACGAAGATAGATTTTGTAGGTGTTACATATGTGGTCAAACTTATTGGCCACTATATGTTTTGTTAAAGAACACATACAAAAAGTGCTTGGTGGCCATTTGGTCTTTCATATGGACACTAACGGTAACATCCTCAACAACCAACATACAGAATACATCGTTGCTTTCAGCCATGGCCATTGACTAAATACCCTGATGTAGAAAAATGATTGTATCTCGAAAAGTTGAACAGAATCACCTTATCGAGCTTTGCTAAACCTATAGGAGACTTTGAGGCACTTGTATTGATGAACTGAAACTTGTATATATGTTTGGCACAGAAGGACAAAAATGATTGCACAAGCACTGCAATAGTGTGTTCGGAGGCCAAAAAGAGCTCAGATTAGAATTTCAACCTCAATATGCTCACCAATTTTCATGCAAATATGAGACTATGATTAGAGGGGTGTCGACGACACTCTAGATGAAGTGGTGACTTGCTCTAATACCATTTTTTGGAGCTTGATGTGTGTAGAAGCACACAAATGACACAAGGAAGAAGAAGACAAAGAAGAAGCTTGGAGCACAACACGACACTAAATGAATTACAAAAAAAAACCTCATAAAGAGGGAAAAAAGTGCCTTGGCAATCCTAAGTGTGTTCACACACATCACCAAAATATATCAACAATCATACCAAAGAGTGACATATATAAAGCCATTTTTATAACTCAAACGAGTCATTATTAATTCATGGTTATGCCTTTTGATTTAAGGAATGCCCATGCCACATTTACAAGAATTATGAATAACATGTTTTTGAAGTATCAAGATTTTATTCTTGTTTTATTTGATAATATTTTAGTTTATGTAAAGATGTTGACAATCATAAAAAGCATTTGGATATAGTTTTTAAATTTTTATGCACAAACACATCTCATGCTTATCCTAAAAATAGTTTTTTCTTTCAAAAGAATTGAATATTTAGGATATATGTTTTCTAGTCAAGGAGTTCATGTTGGGTTAGCTAGTATTTATCAAAAAATTTGTTAGAAATTCTTTATATTTATCTCTTCCATTGACTTTATTATTGAATAAAAAGAATTATTTGCATGGAGACAACCACAACAAAAATAAAGGATCTTTAAATTCCAAAAGAAGTTATGCTACATAGTTTTTAAAGAGTTTCTCATAAAAAATAATACATGTGCCTCCATACATGAGACATTGTGGCATACAAAGAACTATTTGTGCATGTAAAAAAAAACATTTTGACCTCACATGGAAAAATGCATCACACAATTTATTTTACAATGTATTGTATGTAAAAGATTTAAAGTCATCATGGTAAAGCATTTGGCTTGTTAATACCATTATCCATTCCCAAAGATTCATGGCAAAAATTTTCTCTCGATTTTTTATTGGTCTTCTTATGATATCTTCATGTCATGATATGATTTGGACGATGATAGACAGATTTAGCAAATATGCATACTTTATTCCTTGTAAAAAGACAATATCTAATCCTCAAGCTACTAATTTGTTTATCAAAATTATTTTTCCACATCATATTTTTCCTTCATTTTTTTTTATTATGATATTCATTTTTGTGATCACTTTTTGGTTGCATTATTTAAGAAGCTCGGATTGCAAATATATTCTAGTTTTGCATTCCATCCTAAAAGTAATGATAAAAGTGAAGCAACTATAACACAAATTTAGATTTATTACATTGTTATTCCATTAACAATTCTAAAATTTGGGATGAAAATTTATGAATTCTTCAATCTGCGAAAAATAACACACCACATAGTGCTATTGCAGGAAGTGTACCTCTGAAGTTGTATTTGAAAGAAAGCTTCCAAATCCAATGTCTTTAACTCAAACTAGTATTCTTATGGTTGATTGCTTAGCTAAGGATCATATTGACTTACTTGTAAAACTTGAAGAAAGATTTAAACAAAAATCAAGATTGATATACACGCAACACAAGTACAGAAAGATTTTCAAAACAATTTAATGAAAATGATTTGGTATGGTCACACATAATTAAGTTTATGTTAAAAAGCATTCAACATCATCTTAAAGAAAAATTTAATAAAAATGATTTGGTATGGTCACACATAATTAATTTTATGTTAAAAAGCATTCAACATCATCTTAAAGAAAAATTAGCACGATGATACTATGCTCCATTTTTGAGTTATACAAAAAGATTAACGAAAATTATTTTTTATTAGAGATACCATATAATTGCAATATTGATAATTCATTTCATATAAGTCATTTGAAACCATTCAAAGGAACTCCTCCTATTAGTCCTATCGTTGATACTCCACCATTACTTGATGAAGATACTAAAATTTATAGATTATGATGCAACTATGACATGAACAAGAATCCAATATCTTAGATGTTATGTGGAAGAACCTATATGGGTACAAAAGCATCGTCTATGTCGCATTATGATCACTTGATTTCTTCATATCATTCACAAATTCATTAGGTTCTTTGCATGTTTAAATTTCATGCATGTGTTTTATTTATCCATGGAACATGCTTATTGTTATTCACTATTATGACATGTGAGTGGCCATCCATCTCAAGTGAGGTTAATTACTTTTCAATTAAAGGCATGCTATCATTTATGGAATTATCTTATCTATTATATGTTCTATTGTGCAAACTGTTGCCAGGATCTTACTCACGTGCACATAGAGGTTACGGATGCTAAAAACACACCAAAATGTTGGAGTTAGACGTCCACAGAAGCACGTGAACAACACAAGGAAGAAGAAGAAGCTTGGAGCACAATGCACAATACTGAATGTATTACCACTAGAATGTACAAAGATAAGTAGCCCGTTAGGGCAATAGGCGTATATACAAGCCGGGGGAAAAAACCTCCTAAAGAGGGAAAAAAGTGCCCCGACAGTCCTAGTGTGTTCGCACACATCACTACCTAAATGTATCAACAAATCCCCCGTCGGAGTGATGCAGTGAACAAGGAGCTAGCGCTCATGTATAAGGAACTGCCAAGCTATGTGGAAATCACTCCACAAAAGGAAGTAAGACCAAAGCTTTGCGGAAAGCTTCAAACTTCACCCTGGGTAGAGCCTTCGTGAAAAAGTTTGCAATGTTCTCTTGCGTGGGCACATATGCCAAGCTGATCTCTCCAGCAGAGAACCTCTCCCTGACATAATGATAATGTACCTCAATGTGCTTAGTGCGAGCATGGAACACAGGGTTCCTCGCAACTGCCAATGCGCTCAGACTGTCAGTGAAGATGGTGGTGGCAAAAGACTGAACAACACCCAAATCAGCCATAAGGCGTCTGAGCCACACACACTCAATAGTCGCTGTAAAAGCTTCCCTATACTCAGCCTCACAACTGGAAGTGGCCACAGTAGGCTGCTTCTTGCTCAACCAAGATATACATGAGCTAGCAAGCATGAAGCAAAAGCCACTAGTGGACACACGAGTATCATAGCAACCAACCCAATCAGAGTAAAAAAAAGCATACAAATCTGGCGGTAGTGATCCCCCCTTGGGATAAAACAACCCAAGTAGCCGAGTACCACTCAAGTAGCGAAAGATGTGCTTAACCATCTGCCAATGCTTGACTCCTGGGAAATGCATAAACCTGCTCATCTATGAGACAAAAAATTGAATATATGGCTGAGTAATGCATAAGTAAATCAAGCATCCAACAACCTACTGATAGACAACAACATCAAATGCATCTCAAGCATCATGAATACTCAATCGTAAACCTGTCTCCATAGGAGTGGTAATAGGATTACAGTCTTCAAGGCCAAAACACTGCAATAATGTGTCAATATATTTCATTTGACACAAAGCCATTCCATCATCAACGTGCATAAACTGGATGCCCAAGTAATGATGCAAATGCCCCGAATTAGACATCTCAAACGAGGCATGCAAATCATTCTTAAAATCAACAATATGCTTCTTAATAGGACCAGTGAGCAGCATGCCATCAACATAGACAACAACGATCAGAAGCACACCATTAGCACGCTTAACATATAAGGTGCTTTCAGTTGGACTGTTCTCAAAACCATGTGCAATTAGATAGGCATGTATATTCTCATACCAAGCACGTGGTGCTTGCTTTAAACCATATAATGCCTTCTTTAACCTGGACACCTGGTTTTCATGCCCTTTCTGCACAAAGCCATGGGGCTGAAAAACATACACTTCTTCATGCAAGTCACCATTCAAAAATGATGTTTTAATGTCCAACTAATGTACATTCCAATCATGATGGGCTGCAAGTGCACATATGCTCCGAACATTAGTCATACGGCATGTAGGTGCAAAGGTCTCATCAAAATCAATGCCTCTTTCTTGTGCATAACCCTTTGCAACAAGCCTAGCCTTATACGATTCAACTCTTCCATCAGGCTTACGCTTCAGCTTGTAAACCCACTTAATGCCAAGCAAGTCACATAAAGACCAAGTACCGTTCTTCGTAATAGCATCATATTCATATTGCATAGTAGCCATCCAATTTTCTAAATTTTGTGCTTCGTAAAATGAAACAGGCTCATTCTCATCATAGAGCCTAGATGCAGCCATAGCATAGCAATCTGATGCAAAAGAGGAACTATGAGAGCATGATCGAGTACGATATGACAGAGCTGCATCTAATTTGCTATCATGCAAAGTCTGCACCAGCCATTTTGGCATAGTTTTTGCCTCCTCAATGTTAGCTCTCTCATCAACAAGTGCATCATGTAAATTTGCATCAGAAATGGGATGATCTGCATCATCACATGAAGCTTGTAAAGGCTGAGAAGTTGCCTCATTAGAACCAACACTAGAATGTCCACCTGTAAAAAGAGGAAGCAAAGTATCATACATGTATTTGAGCTAACAGATGTCTCCTTAGTACATGAAAGCAATGGCTGAATAGCATCTTCCACAAAAACAACATCACAGCTAACCAAAATGCATTTAGTTTGTGGATGATACAGACAATAGCCTTTACTTTTAGAACTGTACCCAATAAAAAATACATTTCACTGCTTTATCATCCAATTTTCTGCGATGTTGTTCATGCACTAATGCATATGCCAAACAACCAAAAACACGAACATGAGCAATAGATGGCTTGTGATCATGCCAAGCCTCATATGGAGTGATAGATTGCAGCGCTTTAGTGGGACACCTGTTAAGTACATATGCTGCACACATGACAACCTCAAGCCAGAAACTATGTGGTAAAGCCTGACTCTTGACCATACACCTCTCCATCTCCATGAGTGAGCTATTCTTTCGTTGAGCAACTCCATTCCGTTGAGGTGTATATGACACTGTACACTGGTGTTTTATCCCATGTTCAACCAGAAATGCATTAAAATCAGAAGACATATATTCCCCCCCTCGATCAGAATAGAGGGTGCCCATTTTACATGCTGACAAATTTTCAGCCAAAACCAAAAACTGTTTGAAGCACATGAACACTCCAAACTTTGCCTTCAATGGATATACCCATGATGCCTGGAAAAATCATCGATGAAAGTCACGAAGTAAAGATAATTTCCAAAAGAGGGTGTCTGCATAGGACCACAGACATCACTATGTACAAGCTGCAATTTCTGAGTAGCCCGAACTGAAGCATCTTTTGGAAAGGAGGAACGCTGCATTTTGCCCAAAATACAACATTCACAAACATGTTTTTCGGGTGCCTCAAGTTTGGGCAAAGAGGACACCATTTCAAATTTCTGTACGCGTAGCAAACTAGCAAAATTCAGATGACCAAAGCATGCATGCCAGAGCTTTGCATCTGACATAGCGTGAGAATCATGTACTGCACATGCCGAATCATTTATAGATCTTTCATAGTCTATGAGCTTATACAAACCAGGACATAAAATGCCAGAAGCAATAATCACGTCGCCATTTGACAGATCATGAACTGTACATCTATCATCAACAGATTTCACAACCAAGCCAATCTTGGCTAATATAGAAACTGATAACAGATTTTTCTTGATCCATGGCACAAACAAAGCATCTGACAAAGTGAAAGAACTACCATTAGTAGTAGTCAAAATGATCTTACCAACTCCCATAACATGATAAGAGGAGTTGTTGGTGCATGTAACAATATTCCCTGTAGGGGAAGGCTCGAGTGAAGAGAAGAAACTGTGCTGCGAGGTAATATGTTTGGTCGCCCCACTGTCAAAGTACCAAACATGTGAGTCTACTGCACACATGCACTACTCATGAGAAGATGGGTCAAAATTGCAAAGAGTAGTAAACGCCGATTCTTCTTCCTGCACAAGATTAGCAGACTCTGTTTTTGGTGTAGAGGCCTCTGCAACAATCATCCCATCCTCTTTCTTCTTTGCCTCTTTAGTAGCCAGTTTTGGACAGTTCTTTATGATATGATCATTTTCTTTACAGTATTTGCAAAACAATTTCTACTTTTCTGATTTCTTTTCATCTTTGTCTTCCCTCTTCGATTGTGCAGAATTAGCAGATTTCTGCTTACTAGTTGAAGAGCTCCATTTTCCTTTGCCCTTCTGACTAGCTAGGAAAGCTTGATCAATATGTTGATTTCATCTCGATCAAACCATGGAGAATGTTGCAACTTGTTCACGTTCTGTAGCTCAAGGGGTTTGGCTTTGATCTCTTTAGGTGGAGGTCTAGAGTTCAATCCTCGGGTTAGACATGTAAGGTTTTTGTAAGTTTAAACTAGTTGTTATCCATGTAATCTTGTCTAACCCTTGCTCTAATGGATTTTGGGAGTCCCATGGATACTATGCCCATTCACTTGTACAATTGTACTTTCAAAGTTAAAGCTTGGGGGAGTGAGTGCTTTTCGAGCCTCCATTGAAAAAAAAATGGTGCAACTTCTTAAAGTCCTTTACATTCTTGATTCATTGGAGGTGATAATGATTGGCAGACTAGTCAGCCGAAATACCAAGTTGAGAAGAGAATACTAGTCAATAACATCTTTCTCATAAATTATATATATCATTATGGATACACTTTCAAGGTCAACAAAGTTGAGAAGAGAATTTTAGTCAATGGATCCTCTTTCTCATAATTATAGATCACTAGGATACATGATCAAGACTATACTAGTATTAATTTTCTTTTCCTACTCTCCCGAACTTATATTAAATAAAAGGAAAAGAAAAGTACAAGTGAAAGAGACTAGTGCCCACGGGGCCCCCCAATCCCACAGAGCAAGGGTAGAACTTAGAGATTTTAGATGACATTACATAAAAAGTTAATCACCCTCATGCGGATCCACTTGGATCTACAAATGACTCTTTTAACAATGACTTACAAATTTATGTTGTAAAAATTTATAAGTCTTTTAACGATGACTTACAAATTTATGTTGTAAGCTTCTAATGCACGAGCAATATGGACATGCTGTCGATGATATGTAGGTCTTCAAACAGAATTTCTTCGCCTTTCAATAAAAGCTTATTTCCGGGAAGAAGACACTGAAGCGCTCCATTGACGTGGGATGTGTTGTGTGCGGGGGAAGGAGAGAGATGTGGATTAGTTACACGCGCTGTTCACTATCCAAATTATGCTCTCGACAAGCAGCCCATGTCCGGGTAGGAGTACGACTCAAGGAAAGTCGTGGAGGTTTTATGGTCTCTCACTCTTCTGAGCTTTGATAAGCTCTGAGAGTTCGAGTTATGGAGACCTCCGGATGGATTTTTCTGTGGAAGAAGAGGTGAGCCCACAATCGTGCAAATGTTTAGCTGAGGGATCTGTCCGAGTAAGCCCTCTTCTTCATCTTATTCTTCCTTCTTGTCTGGCCATGTCGTGATTCGCATCCCGTATCCTTCTTTCCTTTTGTCTTTCCGAATGAGAATTATCGCGATGGCCACGTAGCGGGATGGTTCTAAATATATTGCGACTTGAGAGAACTTGTTTTATGCGTTGAATAGATCTGGCCATGAATACGTTAAAGGTGGGATTGAGTCTTTTCCATACACGCAGCCACACAGAGAGAGAGAGAGAGAGAGAGAGAGAGAGAGAGAGAGAGAGAGAGAGAGAGAGAGAGAGAGAGAGAGAGAGAGAGAGAGAGAGGACTCAGGGTTTATTGTTTTTTGATGCATTTCCGAAGAGAAATTTTTCATCTAAGAACACAGTGCACGTGTATGCCATTTGAAGGTTTTCAATATCTTTACCCTTTAAAATAGAGGAATTTTTCTATCTTTGTGTACTGGCTTTTGGTTTCAGTTTGCATGCTTATCAAACCTTATGCAGACGTTGAACTTATCAGCAAGTGTTGAGTTCTTTAGATTAGTAGGGTAAGTAATGTTTGTTCTTCATCTTTGAGTTGTCAATATTTGCACTGTCCGAATCGGATTTTGAGCCAATTGAATTGTTCCTGTCAGGATACTTTTTACAGAACATCCGGGACTCGAAGGAACTTCACTGTTTATACAAAATTGACCTTTTCAGCTCAGTTTTTTCAGTTTATCTTTCGTTTCCTCAAAATTTTAGTCAAGCTGAGGGGTTTCAAGAATTTTCAGTGTGATGATTCATTTTTAGGATCTTATTTGTCAAAAATTTCAAAGTCATCGTACGCTTCACCTATTGTAGAAGCTTGTTTTGTTACGCTTATTCTATGGTTGACACCATTGGAGCATAGCTATGAGGCCTTCATTTGTTCATTGAGGACTCAAACAGCAGTGGCGCAGCTTTTTTCTCAAAGTTTTGTGTGATATCACCTATTGTTTCTTCTTTCATGTTGAGAATTCATATATTTCTGCACATTTTAGAATAGCATAGATACTAAAGGTTTTTCTTAGTATGGCGACTATGATGTTTAGTTTTCCAATTGTATGAAGGAACCTCTTGGCTACATTTCATATGTTTGAGGTTTGCTTTATGTACATCATTTCCATTGATGGTATACTCTATATACTCTATCTATAGACTTTTATATTGTTCTTGATATTGAAAATGGTATGTTCTCACAATCTTAAGACATCTTGATAGGTGCACTCGACTATGCTTAATGAGAAAGGACCTTCATGTGAACTAGCCCAGCTTCTTAAGTGAGACTTATAAGTAGGACCCATGGCTCATTTGTCACACATCCATGTGGATACACACGTGGACTCATGACTCTTTGGTGGAGTCATCGGTGTTTCCCTTTGATGTGACTTTGGTGGTATGGGACACTCGACTTTGTTGTGATGGCTATTTAATTACATGCTCCTAGGCTTGAGTGTGAGTGTGTTTGGCTTTGTGGATGGGAAGTGAGTTTGATGTCCATGCACTTGAAGTGTGAGTATGTTTGGCTTTGTGGGCGGGAAGCGAGTTTGATGTCCATGCACATGAAGTTGGAGCATGGATTAAGTACTGGTGGAAGGCCAAATCATAATTTTTGTGTTATACACAACAAGCATTGTGATGTGAAGGATGGTTAACGATGGCTTGATTGATGAGAAACTAGTTGATCATGGAGAACAAAGAGAGAAGATGGCAGTTTTGAAGAATTTTCTTGTACTCCTAAGAGAAGATGAAGAAATAAGTTGAAACAATGGTTAAAATGGAGAGTGATGATGGGGCGAAGGATGGATATATATATATATATATATATATATATATATATATATATATATATATATATATATATATATATATATATATATATATATATATATATATATATATATATATATATATATATATATATATATATATATATATATATAAACACACACATATATACTCAGTTCGTTGACTTTGCTAGAGATCTTGATTTAGAAAGACTCTTTATTAAAGTCTGCACCTACTCTAGGGCACTGATGACGTGAGTAGAGATGTCATAGCTATTTGTCCAAGTTATGCATGATAAAGTTTAATTCTGATACTTCTTATTTAGGACAGACATAGAAGTTGACGATGCACATTTTATTTCGTTTTGTTTTTGTTTAATTTGCTTATATACATATATTTATATATATATAATCATTATTTATTTATTTATTTATGGAATTATTTATTTATTTATTTTCTTTTATTTTAAATTCTATTTTTATATAATTTATATTTTATATTTTATATTTTAATTTGTTTCTTTTTCAATTTATTATTAATTTTTTTTTTTATTATTTAATTATTTATTATTTTTTTTATTTTTTATTTTTTATTTTATTTTTATTATTTATTTATTATTTTTTGTTTTGTGTGTGTGTGTGTGTGTATGTGTATGTGTATGTGTATGTGTATGTGTATGTGTATGTGTATGTGTATGTGTATGTGTATGTGTATGTGTATGTGTATGTGTATGTGTATGTGTATGTGTATGTGTATGTGTATGTGTATGTGTATGTGTATGTGTATGTGTATGTGTATGTGTATGTGTATGTGTATGTGTATGTGTATGTGTATGTGTATGTGTATGTGTATGTGTATGTGTATGTGTATGTGTATGTGTATGTGTTCGTGTTCATGTGAGTGTGTGTGCATCTCTTTTTGTATTGGTTTTCTTTCTTGGTTTTTTCTTTCTTGGTTGTAACTTTCATGTCTTATATTGGTCTTAAGTCTCTTGCTTTTGTTTGTTATTTTTTCCAATGTGTATGTATTTGTGTTCTCTATCTTGAGTTCGTAAGTTTGGATAACTCTGAACTTATGAAGGTATATATATATATATATATATATATATATATATATATATATATATATATAAACACACATATATATATATATATATATATATATATATATATATATATATGTATATATATATATATATATATATATATAAACATAGAGAGAGAGAGAGAGAGAGAGAGAGAGAGAGAGAGAGAGAGAGAGAGAGAGAGAGAGAGAGAGAGAGAGAGAGAGAGAGAGAGAGAGAGAGAGAGAGAGAGAGAGAGAGAGAGAGAGAGAGAGAGGGTCTTGAAATGTATGCCTAAACAAGAAGAAAAGCATTTCTTGATTGAATGAAAACTTTGGACAGCTCCATCAATGTGCTTAAGGGACAAATGCTCAAAAGAACTAATCCTTCTCTCCCTTCCGTTTATCAATCATATGTTTCGTTTACGGTAGCTCCATCTTAATGTCCATGAAAGAGTAACAATTCCATGCTTTGAAGCAAAAAGTTTACATCAGGAGTTAAATATCATTATCGTACTACAAGATGTTGGAAGAATTGGATATCTATACAATTGCATGGGATAGTAACCGAATATTCAATCGAGATTTATGAAAATTTGTGTGGAGACAACATTGTGTTAACACTGTTGTACTTGGAGACCCTTAGTGTCCTTGGACACTTAAGAGTCCTAAAAAAGAGATTATTTGATGAATTTTCTAGATTACTAGAAGCAACCATTTATAAATGTAACTATGGAACATGTTAGGACAAGAATTGAATAAAATATGGTTTTCATTAAAGGATAGAAAACATTAAGATTTATTCACTATTTTATGATGGTGATTTCAATAGTTGTGCAAAAATTATAATGATATTAGCTAGTGTTGATCTTTTATTAAAATCATGATCTACCCATTTTCATTGTTGTAAATGCAATAAAATCTATTATTTTATATACTTAAATATTTTTATATTTATAATTAAAGATTTGTAATGAGTTTTACTAGGTTTATGGCACAAAACTAATCCCATATGTGCCATGACAATGTTATCATCTATGAATTATTTTGCAACGTGATGGTATAAATATGAATCATTTTTTATTATCAAAATACTATTTGAGATTTTTAAAGCTAGAAATAGTTTTTTGACGACCTTAAGAATCAATTTTCTGTATCACTCCTTCAAGTTAAACAATACTTCTATTTTTCTATGCTAAGAAAATCTCATTTCATGAGAATAAATTGCATACGCTATATGATTAAAGTTAATATGCTAGTTTTTTTATATAATGTAGCTTATAATGCTTATAGAATTATTTTTATTGATATTGTATACCTTATATCATTGAGAAAAGCAATTATTTTTGGATGAAATTTTATTCTTGATAGAGGGAATATGGATAGACAATGATATATGGAGATGGTTAGTGGTATGAGATAGGTACACAAATTATTGGTTCAAAGGCATGTGGCATATTCGAATGATACTATATGATGGTTTTTGAAAGAGACAAATCAGCCATTTTAGTGTTTTTATGCATCAATATCATGTAAAAGGTTGCTACAGTGTATAACTATATCATGAGCATCCTATATTGTAGTAAATTTCTTATTATAAAAATGATTTTTCTAATTCCCGAGACTTGTGTTAGATGATTATATGATTTTAAATTAACATTAGAAAAAGTATTCCAATGCGAGATTTTTTTTTTCTATGGAGATATTTCATTCTTCTCATATATAAGTCTACAGATAAAGAGATTTTTTTTATAAATTATATTCAATCATTTCTACATTTCAAGTTATCAAAAAGGGTTATTTAAAAAAAAAATATTTTTTATAGAACATCTAGGTATAAGTCTTTATGGGGCTTGAAGGTTTTTTCAAAACTTTATTTGATTATTACACGTGATTCTTTTTAATTTGTTAGAAAAAAGAACACTATAGTGTCTTGTTTTGGTACAACCATTATCTGTACGTAAGCATTTCAGCTTTCTACCTATTTGGGTGGTCACAAATGGATGAAATTTGTTAAATGAAGCAAAGACTTCATCTTTAGATTTTAACAAATATACCCAAAGCTTCCTAGAGTAGTCATCAACAAAAGAAACAAAGTAAAGAGAATCCCCATAGATTTTGTGGGCATGCTACAAACATCAGAATGAACAAGACTTATACTCAAATACACGTAATCCGGAATCCTGCAATTGTAAAAGGGTATGTGTAAGAGGAGATAAGATAAGTGCTCAACTTCAATTTTTGACCCATCAAGCTGCATACACACTAGCTTACGCATAAGATGCACTTGATTTACAGGCATGGTATTTTCATAAGTGGCTTTCAACTTCTCCCATACCTCAAAAGCAATTGTAAGGCCTTTCAAATCCACGAAGATTTCATTTGATATAGCCATCTGGATGTAATTGATGGCCTTCTTGTTTAGGTTCATCCATGCTGCATCTGTCATATCTTTAGGCTTGACTTCCTCAAGAGCCCTTTCACAATCCTTTAAGAAAGAGGATGCCCAATATTCTCTCTTTCCATAAATCAAAACCGCTACCTTCAAATCTCTTCATCCCAAACAAGCTTTTGACATCAGAGAAGGTAGAAGCCATGTTTGCATATTGAGAGCTTCAAAATTTCTCTAAAAAAGGTCTTGTGCGTAATCACCTGACGAGAGAAATTAAGCCCAAAAATTGTTCAAAACTTGCAAAAATCAATTTTTGAAATTTTTTTGTAGAAAATTTCAAAAAATTCAAGCAATCTGTAATTGCATAAAAAATAACAAATTTGTTATTTTTCAACCACAAAAGGCATACATATATGTAAAACTGAGTCAATGGGTGCTTGTTTTTACAAAAGCCCCAATTTTTGCATCAATATGACTTGTAAAATGAGAGAAATGACATGTTGTAATAAGTTTCCAGCAAGTATGCATGTCCTCAATCTTTGTACATGTTCTCCCACTTGAAATGAGAGAGAATTTCTGCAACAAACGACCTGTAGATGACAAATATAGCAATGTGGATGCTCAAAATGATCTGTGGGGATAGAAGAAGAACAATAGAAGAGATTCTTCACGATGAAAATAGCCCTTTTATCGCGGAAAAAAAGGTTTTTTGTGATTAAAATCTCCCAAATGCAAGAAAAAGCTTTCAGCTTAACATAGGCCGAAGTATAAAAGCACTTGGAGCAACTTTGTCGCGATGGAACAGCTCAAAACTCTGATACCAATTGAAAGAGACTGCGGAGAGCTACTGCATGGTATGCCCAATCGCTCCAAACGCCAAGGGAGTGGGCTCCTGTGTAAGGAGAGAGAAAGTAGAGAAACAAACTTGCACAGAAATTTGGAGAAGAATATGGAGAAGCTCAAGTTGAAGAAGTCCCAATTAAGTTATGAGAGATTTGGGACCAAGTCTTATTGATAAGTGGTTTTTAGGTCAACAAAAATGTCTGGAAATCTCTCGAAGAGAGCTTTCTTCCAACATTTGGTATCAGAGCACTAAGGTTTTGGTTTCAGAACTTTAGATCTTTGGCATCAATGCATTAAGGCTCATTCATATCTCAGGTTCCCAGAATTCCAGATTTACAACATATGATTTGAAAGCATCTTCTAACATTTGACATTTGACATACACACTTAATCTAGATGAGTAGAGATTTGAGAATTAGACACTTCAGTTACATGTGTATTCATCAGTGTGGAGTATGAAGTTGATGATCTGTTAGCAGCCGAATATTTTTGGAAGAGTATGCAAATACTTTACAAAAGTATTGTTTGAAGACCCAAACTTGATGAAGAGAAGGCTACTTCAAATTCAAGGAAGAACAATCGTTTAGAGAAGATGAAGGAATCAGAGCAACATCAAATCACAGGTATCAATTTCTACTATCAGATTATCATTTGCAGGTCATGTCTTAGAAGAGCAGTTATGAAGAGATTTGAAGAAATTCAAGGAATGATTTTATATGCTTTCATCATTTGAAAGTTAAAGGCTACATCAAAATAGGTATCTAGAGTTTTTTTCTAGAGAGTTTTGAGAGATCTCTTTCATGGCAAGAAAGTTCATCTAAGAAGACGAGTGCAGAGATGAGATGAGTTTTGTTTTCAGCCAATTTTCTGTTGTAAGTTGGTTGGATATCAAGGTACAAATGTATCTAGAGAAGGTAACTCTAGAAGGGTAATTCATCATTCAGACGAAAGATTGGTGAATTTAGTCGTTTCAGACATTTGAAACAACATTTTGATTCAGAGATATGAGGAGATGGTAAAACATGTTTCTATATTCACTTCCATTTGTATACCATGTTTGTTTTATCTCTTACTCTTAGTACTAGAGAAAGAGAGAAGTTCATTTGAAGAGGTCAAGAGTGTTTGCTACTTCAAGATGAAGAGAACAAAAGGTATGGAAGAGAAATTTGAAGATGTTGACATCATCAGGTGGAAGAAAGATGCAGAAGAAGAAAGTCCATCATTTCCAAAAGAAAAGTAAGGCTTCCTTTTCTCATATATTTTCCATATACTTTTCCTGTTTTATCCTCTACATCCAAAGACAAGTCTACGAGAACATCTTGTCTAAAGAAGAAGCAGTTTCTTGTTTTGCATTACACTTGGACATGATTTAGTAGATTTGACAAAGAATTGCATTGAGAGAAACAAAAGCACTCATATGTGTATGAGTTATGTTGAAGCTTTTTAAGCGGGCAGCTTATATGTTCCCTCAAAGAATTCTTGGAGTGTCAATACAGAGCTACTTGGTATATGACAAGTTGCAGAGAAGTATATTTCTTCTTTATCTAACTCTTGAGGTAAAAGAGTTTTTTGTAGAAGACGTTGAAGACTTGGGTTGAGGTTTTATGTTTGGAAGAGTTACCTCATATTCAATATTTTCAGAAAACTTCAGAAAATTCAGCTTGTTGATGTACCAGTCAATTGAAGAATCTACTTTTTATGATTGTCTAGTTTTTTGGATACATGTTTGTATTCAAAAAGGTGTTCCATCATATCCTATCACTTGATTGAGAAGTGGAGTTAGCCAAAAGAAAATCAAGCAGGTACTATCACATTTCACCCGGGTAAAGTATGAAAGTTATGAAGTATCAACTTGCAGCTTTTGGAGTTCTCAAGGTGAGAAGTTTGTCCACTTATGTTTCAAGTAGGAGTCACAGATTCTTGGAAAGCATTTGTTTGCAGAAAAGTTTTACAACTTTGTAAGAAGCATGGACACTTGGAGACATTCAGGAAGTAAATCAAACATTCAGTCATGAAGGTTTGATGAAGAACAGATTCTACACAGAAGAGATCATTGATCTTGTATAGATCCTGTATGATCTTGAGTATTTATGATTCAGTTGTCTATCCTTTGTTTGTGAAGATTCTTGACATTGGAAGAAATAAAGTCAAAGATTCAGATTCTATCAGATTTGTGTTGCAGAGAGATAGAAAATACTTGTTATGTTGCAGAAGGTTATGAATCCTATAAAGCTTTCAGCAAGGTTTTGTTATGTTAGGATCAGCTAACCTTATTCTAGATTTTGGAAAGCTGAGGAATGACATGGAAAGCTATTGGCATCTGATCAATGCTAATAAAAAGGATTCAGAATTTTTGTTCCAGATATAGGTATTGATCACTGAACATCATATTTATGAAGGAAGGCGTTCCAGATTTCATAAAGTCTGATATATTTGAAGAATACTGGATACTAGTGTTAAATCATCCAGTGGGATGATGAAACATGAAGACTTATTTTCAAGCCATATGTAAAAGAATGCAGAGTCATACCTATAGGTATTCCTATTTCAGGTATTCCTATATTTCCTTTGTCAGGTTCTCTTTATGTTTCAGCTTTGAAAGAAGAAGGAAGAAGACGAATGTTTGGAGAAAGTTCCTGTTAGGATGTTCCTGTTCAGGAGAAGGTTCCAGAGTTCTATTGAAGAGAAACTTGATATTTCAGAAAGGTATATTTGAGAAGTGCGCACATATATGTTTATACGAAGTTCTGAAGGAAAGAGGTATGAAGGATTTAAAGGATGAAGACATGATGACATCATAGATTTTTGACTCATATATCAGTTGATTGCAATTGAGTTGAGTTGATTTGACTTGAGTACAGTCAAAGATGAACCAGCACTGTTCATGATGCACTAAGTTGTGAGTTGTCAGTCACAGGTTCCAGGATTCAGTTCTTGATTTTGTTTAGTGTATTTACATGACGCAGCAGAAGTACGTTGAGAAACCTTTTTGGAAGGTAAATGCAAATATGTGGATCCTAGTGTATGTTTTCAGGTTTTTGAAGACAAGAGATAGCATTGATCCTAGTGTATGTTTTCAGGTTTTTGAAGACAAGAGATAGCAGGTGCAGAGTCAGTTCATGCTATATTTGTTGTCAAGCAGTGATTGCTTGATGAGAACACTATTGGATATCTAGTTTGCATATTTTCTCAAGTATTATGGTTCATATTCAGCAAGTTGAGATTTTTGAAGAAAAGTCAAATTCAGTTTTGAAGAAGACTTTTGAAGAACAAGTTCTGAAGTGCGGGAGTACAAGCTTGAAGCTTGTGATAATTTGCAGTTTATGACAGATTGCAGATTCAATCCAGATTGTACCAATATGACATTGCAGGGGGGATTGTTGGAAACAATGACATATGATACATGATCCATTTTCTCTCAGAATACAAAGCATTTGTATAGTTTCTTAAACACTCCCTCTTCAAGGAACAACGCGTGGCCTGCAGAGGCAGCGCGATAAGATTTTATACAGCAAGTATAGATATCTTAACACTCCTTCCTACAACGAATATCGACGGGCAGTGTGGCTAGTGCAATAGACTTTCATGCAATCGACCCGTGTTCGATCCCAGTGAGTGGCAGCGGAGTAAAAACACGTTGAGTTCTTTCAACAAATTATTTTTTCAAGAAGCTTTTCCAAAAACGTAACCGACGACGGAGCTTTCACGAAGACGTCTTTCGATAGCTTTGTTCTATAGCGATCGCTGTTTTAATGCTTTTAGGAGAGCTACTATATAAACACATGCTTGACTTATTGTAATTCATCCTTCACCTAGTATTCAACACAAGCTTGGAGCTTGGACCTCAATAGAGGTGGTGTTTCGTCTAGCACATGGGGCAGCCATGGTGCTAACTTGAAGCATGTTGAGGAGCAGCTATGGAGTTCTTCTTGGTGATTCTTCTTGGAGAAGATGAAGGGTGTGCTCACAGTCTACCTCATGGAGAGGAGGTTATCTCTTGTTCATGGCAAGAAGACTTGGTCATTAGCAGCTTGACGATGAGGATCGGCCATCTACATGGTGTATTTGAAGATTGTCTTCTACAAAGAAGATGTCAGGTTGAAGATTGTCTTCTACAAGAAGATGTCTGGCTACTTCAAAGACATTGGATGGTGGTTAACATAAGATTCACATCTTATGTTAAGTATTCAGGTACATATTCTCCTTATGCACACAAGTACTACTTGAAGTTTATGGAGGCCGTGGTGTTCATATGAGGAGGAGTCCTATTCAGCATAGGTACAAGAGAAACAGTACGTATATGCTTTATGCATATTTTGATGAGATGTTTGAGAAGCTGTGTTCACATGAGTTTGAGGATTTCTAGTAGCAAACTTGTTAGCATTCTATGCTACTTATAAGTATGTGATCTTTTCACACACGTATCTGACTTAGGATCTTCCATAGTCTAAGTTCATATGAGGGTTTGTTGACTATCAGTTTCACACTGATCCTTCCTCTTTCAGTCACTCATATTCACTCTTCTATAACCTATAAGGTCACACATCTCATATATATTCAGATTACTGCCCATACATCTGAATATGTTTGTTACATTGTACATTCACTCATTCATCTATTTCTCATCACATAGAGTGGTTGAGAATTTTGCTCCCACATTGTACATTGAACATTGGTATATATGATACTATGAGTAAGCGATGGTTTACGTAACACCTTACACATGTCGTCTATTCTTTCTCTATCTTTGTCTCATCATCTGTATGATTAAGTTGTGATATGTTCATGTTTTGTCAATATGGAAGATTGCTGGAATTAATGTTGTACATGATTGGAACTATGGAACCATGGACCTGTGACATGAGCCTAAGGGCCTACCTCACTTCCAACAAAATCTCCATTAAAGTAGAAATCTTGCTACGAAAGCTTATCTAAGGAGATAATTAGCCAACACAAGGATGAAAGTTGGTGAGTCGGTTCAGTCACATATTTTGAAGCTCAAAGACTTATGTGATCAATTACTTTATATTGAAGTCAGTATTTCAGGTGACGAGATGGTAACACACTTTTAAATTCACTTCTATCTTCATTTTGTTCTTTTGTTACTTCTTTATCTCTCTCTACCAGAGAGAGAGAAATTTCATTTGAAGAGGAGGAGTTCTTATTATTTCAAGATGATCAACAAAAGAGTATGGAAGAGAATGTGAAGCCATGTTATCATCATCAAAGGATAAGAAGAAGAAAGAGACAACAAAGAAGGAGAAGAAGAGTCAGCAAAGTAAGAAGGAAAGTAAGTCTTTTACTTCTAAGTCTTCCACTTCATCTTCTACCACATCTACCCCTAGTACTTCTTCCACACCAAAAGAGAAGTCTATTTCCACTACATCTACTTCAAAGAAAGGAGTTTGCCATTGTTGCAAGAAACCAAGTCATTTCATAGTAGAATGCAAAAAAATGATTTATAATGAGAAGAAAAGGGTTTCGGGTAATAATGCTGAAGATAATTCAAAACCTAAGTCTTTAAAAGAAGAATCTTATGCATGTGTCAATATTGAAGAATTAGCTTTTGATCAACCAACATTAAATGCAATCTTTGATAATCCTTGGATTTTAGATTTTGGAGCTACTAAGCATATGACACGTTGTAGGAAGGTATTTGCTTCACTTTCTCATTCTTCAGGTAGAAGAGTGACCATTGCATATGATCATGATTTGGATGTTGTAAGTGTTGGAGAAGTAAACCTAAAGTCAAGAGCAGATGGATATAAATTTGTTTTTAAGAAAGATTCATGTCAGATCCTCTCGTCTAATGAGGAGCATTGTCTACTTCAAGGTGAAAACAAGAATGGCATGTTTGTATTGTCAAAAAATTTTCATGCTAATATTGCCAGATCTTCTACACCTAAGGAGAACATGAAGTTATGGCATGCTAAGGTTAGGTCATATTAATTACAAAACTCTTAAGCACATCAAAGATCAAGGTATGGTGGAGGGTTTTCCTACTTTTGCCTTACCAGATGATGCAGAATCATCTGAAGGATGTCTTGAAGGAAAGCTTCACAAACTTCCTTTCAAGAAACATGGATACATTCGCTCTTGCAAAACAATAAAGGATACTTTGGATACACTTACCACGTTATGCCAGGCAAGGAATGAGGCTCGTGTTGCTTACCTTCGAAAACAATTGGAGAGTGAACATATGAATGAAAGAGATTCTATGAACAATTTTTTGACAAAGATCAAAGATTCGAAGGAGCAGAAGATGTTTGCTGATAAAGTCTTGCTAGATAGTTCACTTGTGCAAACTGTTCTTTACGGTCTTCTAAATTCATATGAGAGTTTTGCTTCTACTCTTGGATTGATGATGAAAGGCAATCCAAATGCCTTAACATTTAAGGAGTTCGTTTCTATATTGTTGCAAGAAGATCAGTCGAGGTAGAACAGGTCCATTATGCGTGTTGTAGATCAAGCTTTCCTAGCTAGTTAAAAGGGCAAAGGTAAATGTAAATAGAGCTCATCTACTAGTAAGCAAAAATCTACTAATGTTGCACAATTGAAGAAGGAAGACAAAGATGTGAAGAAAACAAAAATGCAAAAACAATTTTGCAAATACTGTAAGGAAAATGACCATGTCATAAAGGGTTTTCCAAAACTGGCTGCAAAAGAGGCAAATAAGAAAGAGGCGGGAATGGTTGTTGCATAGGCCTCTACACCTAAAACAGAGTCTCCTAATCTTGTTCAAAATGAAGAATAGGCATTTACTACTGCATGAAGCTATGACCCATCCAAGCTATGACCCATCCTCTTATGGGCAATGTATGTCTGCAGTAGACTCGGATGTTTGGTACGTTAATAGTGGGGAACCAAACATATTACCTTGAAGCACAATTTCTTTAGTTCACTTGAGCCTTCCTCTACAGGGAATGTACGAACTCCTTTTATCCTGTAATGGGAGTCGGTAAGATCATTCTGGTAGTTCTTTCACATTGTCAGATGCTTTGTATGGACCAGGGATCAAGAAAAATCTATTGTTAGTTTCAACATTAGCCAAGATTGGCTTGGTTGTCAAATTTGTTGATGACAAACGATGATCTCTCAAATGGGGATGTTATTATTGTTTCTTGCATTTTATATCGTGGGCTGTATAAGCTCATAGACTATGCAAAATTTGTGAATGATTCAACATGTGCAGTTCAAGATTCTCAGGGTATCTTAGATGCTAAGCTTTGGCATGCACGCTTTGGTCATTTGAATTTTGTTAGTTTGCTACGCCTTCAAAATTCTGAAATGGTGTTCTCTCTGCTCAAACTTGAGGCACCTTGTAAACATGTCTGTGAAGGCTGTATTTTGGGCAAAATGTAGCGTTCATCGTTCCTAAAAGATGGTTTAGTTAGAGCTCCTCATGGAGTGCAACTTGTTCATAGTGATGTCTATGATCTTATGGAGACACCTTGGTTTGGGAACTACCTTTACTTCGTGACTTTTATTGATTATTTTTCCAAGCATGCATGGGTGTATCCATTGGAAGCAAAGTGTGAAGTGTTTATGTGCTTCAAACAATTTTTGGTTATGGCTGAAAATTTGTCAGCATGTAAATTAGGCACCCTTCGCTTTGATCGAGGGGGGGAATACATGTCTTCTGATTTTAATGCATTTCTGGTTGAGCGTGGGATAAAACATCAGTGTATAGTGCCGTATACACCTCAACAAAATGGAGTTTCTGACAGAAAGAACCGTTCTCTCATGGAGATTGCGATGTGTATGGTCAAAAGTCAAGGTTTACCACATAGCTTCTTGCTTGAGACTCTTATGTGTGCAAAATTTGTACTTAACCGGTGTCCAACCAAAGCACTGCAATCTATCACTCCATATGAGGGTTGGCATGTGCCATGGTCGCAAGCCATCTATTGCTCATTTGTATGTCTTTGGTTGTCTTGCATATGCATTAGTGCTTGAACAACAACACAAGAAATCTGATGATAAAGCAATGAAATGTATTTTTCTTTGGTACAGTTCTGAAAGCAAAGGCTATAATCTGTATCATATGTTGGAAGTCAGGTAGGCCCTGATAATAATATTCACAGGTTTACAGGATCTTCCAACACATAAACCTTAGCATACACACCTTAAGACTCAAAATTAGATGAATGAGAAATAGAGAGAGAATACACAATTTGTCAAAGTGTCGAAGTAAGCTGAATGCTTACCCACCCTATCTAATATGAATGTCAAATTACAATGTGTGTAATGATACAAAACTGAATGTATGCTAATACAATTGAATCTAGGCTGAATTTAGGGTTCTAGATACAAGAAATTGTGCATTAAGTGCCTAAGAGCGATGAAGAGTGTGTGTATATGCAATTGAAGTGAATAGAAACAATTTAGAATTGTTTTACAACAAACCATAATTCTGAAATTAGAGCTTCAAAACCCTAAATCATAAATTGACCTAAACAACAAGATAATCTTCTCCGTGAAGTAGAATGCAAAAGACTTGGAACAGCAGCAACAGTAGAAGAAGAACTGAAATTGGAACTTACTACTTACAAAACTCAGCAAGAGTCGATGATTGACTGCTAAAATCTCCCCCAAATCTGCACCAAAAGTTGGGAAGACCTCCTCCAAGTGATGGAGCACTCAACACTTCTTGAGACCAGAGGATGGGGCCTGGGCTGATGCTTACCCCTTCCCACACAGGGAAATCTTTCTTTTTCTTTCTCTCTCTCTTGTTTTCTTGCTATCTTCTATGTTATTTCAAAGATAAAGTTCTGCTTTTTACTATTTCAAGCAAATATGAGTGCATTTTTTAATGTGATGCAGTCACACATGCATGCATATAGGCTTTCTTTTTAATGTTGAATCAGGACAGGCCATATCTTCTAGACGACTTGTATGTAATTTGCAATGTACTGTTTATTAACTTCTACTATTTGATGCTGCATTGGATGAAATCTTTGGTGTTGCTGAATGTATCAAATGTGTAATTGGCTATGTTTTTAGTGTCTTGATCCTTGAATCTGTAGAGCTTCTCTCGAGTCTCTAAACTTTACTATGGCTTAGTCTGTTTGTTGGCCATGATAAATAAAAGCCAGTGATTGAACCATCAGGAATTTGAAACTTAGATCATATCAAGTAATGTGGAGCTGTGGATTGCCATTCCCCTCCCCCCCCCTCTCTCTCTCTCTCTTGCTATTTCTCTCTCTCTCTCTCTCTCCCCCCCCCCCCCCCCCCCCCCTTTTCCCCCCCCTTCTTCCCTCTCTCTCTGTGAGCGTCCGTTCCCTTTTTTCCTTCTCCTCCTCTACTCCCCTCCCGAAAAAAAAACTCTCTTCTTGTGTTTTAATGAACTTTTTAGTGTTCCAGAAAAAACAGATCTGTTTGACTTTTCCATCACATCTGTCATTGCAAGCATTCCTTGAGGATTGCATATACATGTTATGAGTTGATTTTGCTGCTTTTTGGTGAATTGCAGATTGGTCGCTTCTGGTATTTCAATGGATGTGCTACCTATAGAAGTTGTGGGCAACATTTTATCTCATGTGGCATCTGCAAGGGATGTGGTAATCGCTTCTACAACATGTCGAAAATGGAGAGATGCTGCCAGGCATCATCTTCACAAGCTTACCTTTTCCTCCTCAGATTGGCCAACCTACAAAAATCTTAGTGTGAGTCAGTGTGAGATCATCATCACAGAAACTGTGATGCGGACCAAATGCTTGCATGAGCTATCAATCTCCATGGGGCTCGCAAAAGAGTTCTCTGCAGCTCTAGTGATAGCTTGGCTAATGCATACAAAGGAGACCCTCAAGTCATTAACATTCATGAACCCAACAAAACCCGAGGTAAACATCTTGGAGAAATGTAGTGGGCAAAAGCTAGAGAGTCTGGTCTGGGGGTTCGCACACATACCGACAGTTGACCCAACGATACACAAGTTTCCATCCCTGCTTTCCCTTACCCTCAACAATCGAGCTGCTCTCTCAGCATTGGACCTCAACCTTCTACTATCAGTATGTCCCAAGCTGGAATTTTTATCTCTGGCCAATATCAATATCACATTCTCTACCACACGGTTCATGATTGAATTGAACAGTGCTTCTTTGAAGACACTTAATATTGAAGGACTTAGTGTAGATGCCATTGTGCTTGAGACAGATAAGTTAGAAAGTTTGACCTTAAGAGATTCAACATTTGAGCAATTTGAGCTTGTAAGCAAGGGTAGTTTACGACATTTACAGATTGAAGATGTGAGCATTATACAGCTTGATATTGGCCAATCAGCTGATTTGCTCGAGGAAGTCATTGTTAGTGATTTCACAATTGTATGGCCAAGGTTTTATCAAATGATCTCAAGAGCAAGGAATCTGCAGAAGTTGACATTGGGGGGCTTGCCATTTGATACGGAGGATGAAGCCATTGATTTGGATATGATTGCAGCGTCTTTTCCTTCTCTGAAATTTCTGGCTCTTGATTATAATTTAGGAGATGCCCATCATGAGCATGCATTCCGAAGCTGTACTAATCTTGAGAAAGTGGCTGTGCTAGAGCTCAGTACATTCAAGATACATGAGCTCTTTGCCCATTGGATTGCAGGCTTTTTAGAACGATGCCCAAATCTTAAGCGCCTTGGTATTCATGGCTCAATTTCTGAAGCCAAGACACGGGAAGACTATCAACTTATTGGTAGGTTCACCTCGTCAATGATTGATCTCATGCGTCAATACTCGCATGTCTATGTAAGTTTTGACTATTCTTAACATTATTATTTTTTTGAATCAATAAAAGATGTGTAAAAGTTATCACTCTGATCCTTTTCAGGCCCCTCATGCATGGAAGATTTGAGCCTTATTGCCTGCTACATTTGACTTCTGAAGACTTCCATGTCATCAATAACTGTTTTTTTCCACTCAATTTTTGTTTTATCAACATGAAATTTCAACTTCACTGATATACAGGGTCTAAGGTGCACAACCTCAGCCAAGGTTGAGATGTCCCATATGGACATAGGGAAATACCTCTTAGGTTGAGATGTGTCGTAGGGACGATGGTCCTAGGTCTGCTGCACTATCACATGTTCCATGTATGTGTTCTCTATCTACTTTGGAACGGATTATGCATTATAGAAGTTTGAGAGGTTTGCCTTTTGTATTCTAAGGAGAAATGCAGGATAGCGAAGCTCAACAAAATTCATGGTTTTGGACTGAAACACAATCAACAATTCCACTGCAGTCTACTTATGGACTGTGGGTAAAGAAATCGATCAGTTATGTGTGTTTTGGGGAGGGGAAGAGGGAACACTGGAGGAAGCTTTATTCTAACGTAATTGCAAGGCCAAAATTGGCCCATCAGAAGAATTGTACAGCTTTGGGTGTGTGTCCTCAACATCTTTGCAAGACTGAAATCAGCCCCATGAGACAAATCAAAAAACTTTGTGAGGCCATTGTTGCATGGGTAAAAAAATGAAAAACTATGAAGTGAATGATACATTTATGGGACTGACATGAACAAAATGATATTATGAGAACTGGGATAGGAATGATGAATTGTATTCCATAGAAAGAACATAGGTGTGACACATGCAAGCAAGCCTATGTCAACCTTGTCTAATTGTATGGTGAAATGCTTCAAGGGGTTCGTATAAGTAATGCATCTCTGAGCTCAGTGTTCTGTTAATCATGTGATGTTATCCTCTGGATCGGTGTGGTTTTAAAACAATATTTTATGATATCCAGAAACCTTAGTCATTAACTATAACAAACTGGCTGTGCACTACAAATTGACTGTAGGTTACACCTCAAATACTAGGCAGACTCTAAGCTAGCTCTGTCATGCTAGTCACATTCAGGGAACACAGTGCGGGAAGTGCCATGCAGGCAGTTACTGGCACAATAGCATAGGTAGCTACGAGGCATCTACTCAGATCTCAAGTGCTCTTGGTCAGACTGGTTGCACCCAGGGGGGATGTATTCACCAATGACGGTTGATTGGTTTTTACCTAGGCTATGGCTACCTTATCAGCTAATTTATAATAATTCCTTTGCTTTGCTGTATGTCGTTGGAGCTGTTTCTAAGTTGTCTTTCGCACTATTTCTAGTGTAACTTAAATTTATTCAAATATGCCCCATAGCAATAGATGGTACACCAAGGAGTATTCTTTGGTACAAGAGCATGTGGCACAGTTGAATGCAGGAGTGTAAGTATCACAACCTTAGGTCTATTGTTATATTTTTCAGAGTTGCTTATTTATCTCTATGTTGCCAGTAGTGTAGAAGCTGTTCAAATAAAATTATTAATTCATGCATAATCTATTGGTAGGGGATAGGGATATATACCCTGGGTTCATATGTAGACTTTATTACTAAAAACCCCAATATTTTTGATTTCAAGTTATATTTTTTACATAAAAACCCTAAAATCTGAAAACCCTAATTTGATTTCTATGATAAAATTGGTTTTTAAAAACCCTGACTACCTGGATACTTATCTAGGGAATGGGCTTATGGGACAGCACAAATATTCAAAGGGACTTATTAGACATTTTGGGTTTTCGTAAGTGATGAATCAATCAATATATAAATCATATGAATAGATAAGCCTTTATTACTAGAGGTGCAAACATGAATATTCTTTTAAAGGGATGGAGTCTGTTCATGCTTGCTTCTTGTACTCTAAACTAGGCTCACCAATCTTGAAGATAAAAGCAACACATGATTGAAAATGTGTATTTGTGTATCTATATTTCTATGCTGATATTTGATAAGACCTTTTTCCCCCCAGATGCTAATGCCTGATCAATATATGTTGAAAACAAGTATTGTTGATATGCCATGCTTGACATCACCATGCATGGTGATGACTTGAGTCACATCATCAGGCCATTGACATGACTGCCGTTTCTTATTTTAGATAACAATAATGAGATGTTTGCTTGGACTCCCATGGAATGGGATAGATTTGTACCCACTCATCCTTATGAACATAATATCTTATCATGTACAAGCCATGCATATACATGTCTTTTGTTTGTGTTCTGTATCAACATGCGTATGTGACAATGAGCGTGGTTCCAATTAAAAGTGATATGCTTAGAATTAGAAAGAGATTATTATATACTTTCAACAATTGTAACTTAGTGGGTGCATTGTTTGTCTTGCTTGGGGAGGGGAAGGAGTTCTGTTTCCACATGTTTTTTGTCCATGAAGCATTGTTGTGGTGGGCTTTTGAGCTCATTCTTACTAGGCGGCCATGTATGGGTCATACATGTGCAACTTGTGTCTATAATCCTTTTGTTGGATATATAACCACTCCTTTAGTAGAAGTCCTCCAGGTTGTATGCCTAACTAGTAGTAATCCATTGGGTAGTGCACTAATTGACTAGCCCTTACTTTTTGGGATACTAGAGTACTTGTAGGTGCTATGACCTTCACTTGTGTTTTCAATTCAATTTTGATTCTAGGAAGTCATAAATTTTACGATTTCAAAATTTCTTAGAAGTAAAAAGATCATATTACTATCAATGAATATCTGTAGGCTATACATTTGTTTAATGAAAAGTTATCAAAAGACTGCTTAGGCTAGATAAGTTGCAAAAAATAAGTTGACTCAAGATGGCTAACACAACTTATTATATCTTGAAAATAAACTTATATGAAACTTCATATAATTGAATACGAGAAGTTAAAGGTTCAAATATGGTAATGCATGGTGTATGAAACTTGAGTATAAAGAGCGAGAAGGGTGCTGATTTGTTTCTTCAATCACATATCCTACTTTTATGCCACAACTTATGAAGCACAATAAGTAAAATAATGCTTGTGTGATTATCCATAAAATTAACGATTTGAGCAAAGAGGCTAATTGAAATATAATCGAAGAAAAGATGCGGTGTTATGGGGATGAGACAAGCATATCAAATAAAAATAAAGAAAATATTGTATATTGGAAGGAGATTATGAATTGTCATTGGTATGCTAAATGGCCTTGACCAACTTTATAATGAATTGATACATTTATTTATGTAATAGTAGCTTTGCATAAATACGAAAACATGACTTGATAGTATGACAAATAAAGGCTTGAAAATAGAAGTGAGTGTATCCGAATTAGATTTAGGAGACATTAATTTTTGGTTAGTACATACTCTTGGCCATTTGTAAGAGTTCCTATGGAGGGCTCTTAGACCAATCTTTCAATGATCTCTCAAAGCATTGTGTTGGGATTTTGAGAAAGTTTTTATCAAGTGGCCACACATGGGCCATATGTGTGCAAGCTAATTGGTGTCTCCAGTTCTCTTGTTGGGCATAGGTCCTTCTGTAGTGAGTCTTCATGCTCTAAATCTAACTAGTAGTGTGCCTTTGGCTAGCATGCTAGTTGACTAACCTTTGCTTTGTGGGATACTAGAGTGCCTAAGGGTTCTCTTCTCTTCATGTGTGCCTCCATGTTTTATGGCCTTCATGTGTGCTTTAAATTCGATTTTGGTGTAAAGACGTAAATTATAAGGTAAAAATTAACAACAAAAAGATCAAAATCATTTTAATGTTTATTTGT